>VZTU01026596.1:133-25582 GCA_013400835.1 Zapornia atra
TGCAAGTGCTGGCAGAGGCTTGCTCCAAAGTGGGTCACAGCATCTTCCATATGTCTCCACCTGCTTCAGCGTGGGACCTGTCCGCAGGCTGCAGGTGAGGCATCTGCTCCCCATCATCTTCTATGGGCTGCGGGAAACACCTGCTCCACCGTGGTCTTCTCCATGGGCTACATGGGAATCTTTCTCTCCGGTGCCTGGAGCTTCTCCTCCACCCTTCTTCCCTGACCTTGGTGCCTGCACAGTTTCTTACATCTTCTCACTCCCTTCTCTGGTGGCAAAACATAGCCACTTTCATTTTTTTTGATTCCCAGAGGTGCTGTAACTGTCGCTGATGGGCTCGGCCTTGGTCAGTGACAGGTCTGGCCTTGAGTTAGCTGGTGTTTTTTGGGTCAAGAGGAAGCTTTTAGCTGCTTCTTGCAGAAGCTCCCCTTGCAGCATCCCCTCTACACCACAACCCAGCCACAAAAAACTACAATTATTTTCCATTTAGGTATATAATAAAAAAAAAAAAGCTTAGAAGTTCTCTTTTCTTAATTCCAGTACTTGTGCTTGCTTCACCTTTTTGACACTTGACCTGCCTACATGCCCAAAAAACATCATGAAGCTTTCCTAGCATTATGTAGCAGGGTTTGACTCTAGTATTCCACTGAGTCAGCAAACTAAAACAGAGATGCTTCTGTAAAGCTGTCTCTAGTAATAGTGCTACAGCTCAAGCTGGGTGCCTCCAAAGAAGCACCTCAAACAAATAAATCCCTGGGTAGTTACAGCCTTACAGTTAATGTCTCTCACCCCTCAAGTAGTAGTTCAGGCCAATAGTAATACTGAGGTCTGGAGTTGTTTTGCTGCTTATTGGTTTGACTTGTTTGTTTGTTTTGTTATGAGGCAGTTACCTTTTTATGCAACATAGAGTGGTTCTATATCGTTCCACATCCTCTTAGGTTGTTTTCAATGGGTTCTGTGGTTCGCTCTGCAGCATATTGTAACATGGTTGTTAATAGTTCATGTATTAGGCTAATACATGAACATAGGCTAAATATGCAGTCTATAACAGAGACTATAACTATAGGCTTTGGCTAGTAAACTGTTTCTAAGCTGTAAGTATATAATGACCCTATCCCAAAGACAATCCTACTATTGTTTGTATTAACATTCCTGCTATTTATTATATGGAAACAGGGTATTTGTAGCCTCTAAGATGTGAGCACAGTCGAGTACAGCAAATGTTACAACATTGAATATTAACAAACCGTATGACAAAGATTATTGCAAAAATCAATAACCCACAAAGAACACATTTTGCCCATGTTCCTAAATCCGGTATCCAGAAAGTGAATGAAGACTATACTTCTTGGAATCTTGGTGAAGTATCATCCAACTCATGCATTAATTTTACTTTTTCCCATATCTTCTGGATATTGGCTGAAACCCTCCCACTCTGGTGAACATACCTGAGACAACTGGTATTAACAATTGTACATACACCCCTGCTCTGGTTTTGGCCCGGATAGAATTAATTTTCTTTCTAGTAGCTGGTTGACTGCTGTGTTTTGGCTTTATTATGAAAATAAAACTGACAATACACTAATTTTTTACTCATTGCTAAGTAGTGTTTACAATTAAGTCGAGGGCTTTCCATCTTCCCAGGCTCTGCCAGTGAGAAGCCATGTGCCTTCTGCAGGAGGTGCAAAAGAAGCTGGGAGGGTGCAGAGCCCAAACAGTGGACCTAAATAGGCAAATGGTATATTCCATATGGGGTCTTGCTCAGTGTATAAAATGGGGAGGTGGGAGAAGGAGGATTTGGCTGGGGAGGGCCATGGCTCACAAACTAGCTAGGCATCAGTCAGCAGTTGCTGAGAAATCATGCTGTGCATTACTTGCTTTGTATAGTTTTTGTCTCATTATTGTTATTCTTTTCCTTTTCTCCCCTATAAAACTGTTTTTATCACAACCCACATTTTTATTCTCTTCCCCATCCCACTGGAGGGAAGCAGGAGTGAGTGAAGGGCTGTGGGGTTCTTTCAGCTCCCTGCTATGTTAAACCACAACATCCCCCTTATGAGGCTAACAAAGTATCTAATGCCTTTCTATTTTCCAGTTTAATTTTGGAGAGTTGTGAAACCTCTTCTTGTAATGCCATAATTACACCAGCAATATTATTGCCAAGAATTTCTATTGCTGCTGAAACATTACTAAGGCCTTTTGCAATTCACTCCCAATGAGGGAAGAAAATATTCAGTAAAAGAGTGAAACATGGTTGGTCTTTCTACTAGGGCTTTACTAAATTTGGTCCCAAGAACAAGTAACCATGATCCAGATTCCACAGTTAAATTTGAGAACACAGAAATTTTAGGAGAATTCCTAAATTCTTATTAAATCAATTATTTCTGCTGTGAAATGTGAACTTCTGATTCAATAGATTCTGGTAGTCCATACCAATGAATAATCTCTTTAAGGAGAGCTTTTATTATCTTTCCAGTGCATGTTTTGCTTCTTGAGAAAGCCTCCACCCATCCTGATAATTGGTCTACAGTCACCAGATGATGTTCATACCTGCATATGGCAGGGATATCAGCATAGTCTACTTGCAGGCTTTGGAAACGGAAAAGAGCCCAGGGCTGACTTACCAATTCACACCTGGGTTTCCTATTTGAGAATTTCTGACAGGTAGGACAGGCCTTAAGAATACTTTTAGTAGCTGCATGGACACCCAGTGCCACTCCTACTTGCTGTACTCAATTAGACACTGCTGCTGCTCTTCCTTGAGCTTTAGCATGGAACCATCTGGTTATAGTCATCAGGTATTTTTGCATTAAGATTTTTTTTTCCCCTACTGTCTATATTCTATCTTTATCTTCTACTGCTTCCCATTTTCTACACTGTTCTTTTTCTTAATTTTTCACATTTGATTGATAGAATTTTCTTGTATGGTTGCTGTCAGGCCGTGAACTCCCACCTGAAGCAACTGTTATAATCTTTACCACAGTTTGGCAAGCCATACCTTTTGCTGCTGCATCAACTCAGGCATTCCCTTTGTTGATCACACTACTGTCCCTTGTATGGGCTGGGCAGTGAACTCCTTGGGCTGTTGCATTGATTCTCAGTAAGTTCTGGGAACTACTGATCTCAAAGGACTTGGATGGAATTGGGGCTTATTACTCAATCCCTGTTGAGAAATTATCTCAATTTTACAAGGATTTTTCATCACTTCTATCCAAACCTCATCCATTAATTGATAGGTATTACTGTACACCAGAGGTCTAGAAGGAACACTTCTGTGATTGATACCTGCAGTCTCAATATAGAAACAGTCTGGTTTTTTTGTGGCTACAGTATGAGACATGCATTTCTCATCTGTTACTTGTTTGAGCCATCCAAATAGTTAACCAACTGCAAGTGCTAACATTTCCTTAGGGGATAATTATTTTAGAGTTAGCATTTTCAGTATTCTTCCAGCTTTACTGTCCACTACCAGACTACATTTCTATCAGCACATTTCTCATCTCCTGTCTCCTTTGTACATTTTAGTTTACATTTAAGTAACTTGGCTTACAATTCTGTTAGTTTCTTTGTTATCATCTTCTCAGTTGGCACTACCAACTCTTCTCAATTTATAATGAGCTGTGAATGTCATTAACACTACATCCCCCTCCCACCTCCAAAGCAATAATGATGATAATATGCAAATGACTAATTCTATCCTACTGAAGTAAACAGACTCTTAACTCTGATTTACATAGCTTGGGATCACGTCCCTGGGGAACACTTGACACATTTTACTACTTTGATACGTGTACTTGAACCCACTATTTACTTTTTTTCAGGCAGGTCTTAAACAGATCACAATTTCACAATTATTTCCAATAGAGTTTAAGAGGTTATTTCTCCCCCACCTTCCAAAACGGATATATTAAAAAATTAAACAAAACTGAAACACATTTCTTCTACATATTCAAACACTGTGGTGTTGGTATTTATGGAAGCTTACATTATGAATGCAAGTGTTTACTGGACATGTGCAAATCAACAGTGTTTGTGTGTTAGGGACACTTGCAATTTCATCAGCATAACTTTGAAAATATAGCTTATTGTATCTGCTGTGGTAAAGTATGCACTTTGTTGTTGGTTCTGGAATGACTACATAGTTTTGTGTGTAGTTTGGTGTTTTGTTGTTGTTGGTGGTGGTTTGTGGTGGCTAATTATTGGGGGGTTTTGTCCACAATTTATCCATCATAACTTGCAGACAAGAAATATCATAAGCCTAGGACTATCAGTCTTTATTCCAGCTTTGATGTGGTGCCAAATATCAGATAAGTCACAGTTTCTGTTGCTTGGTTAGACCATGCAACAGAAAAAGACTTGGGGGTGCTGATGGATGAAAAGCTGGACATGAGCCAATGATGTGTAGTCAAAGTCCAGAAAGTCAATTGCATCCTGTATTGCATCAAAAGAAGTGTGTCCAGCTAATCCAGAGAGATGATTTTGCCCCTCTATTCTGCTCTGGTGAGCCCCCACCTAGAGTACTGTGTCCAGCTCTGGAGCCCTCAGCACAAGAAGGGCATGGACCTCTTGAAGCAGGTCCAGAGGAGGGACATGAGGATGACCTTTAAAGGTCCCTTCCAACCTGACACAATCAGCGATGCTGTGGTAAGTTAGGAGCTATCTGCATGACAGTACATTAGCTGATACATAGAAATCTGTAGTTTGATCACACAGGATGTATACCATGGCCATGATTCACGTCAGATGAGAATGCTAAAATAGGCTGAGATGAGCATCACCTTGAAGACCTGTTCACTGACCATAACAGGAACCCAGTATGGCTCATTCAAACTTAGACATCCATTGTTTAATGCTAAAGCCAGGTAAGATAGACGAAAATCTGCCCAGGTTCCTCCACTTTCCCAGAAGTTAAATTGCTAAAAGGAGCTATGACTTAATCTGAAACTTGGCAGCATGGCATAGGAGTTTCATGCTTTTTTATTTTTTCTCAACTCTAAGTCAAATGCCTATCTCTATCTGCCAGACCTCACTGTGATGCAGATGTTAGTTAATTGTTTCGACTAGCTTACCTGATCTGAAATCAAAGCGTATTTCTCCAAATTTTCTTAGCTTGCCCAGCACAATTAAACAGACAGTACAGTACAGTTTTTATAATCTGAACGCATTGTGTATTCATCATCTGATGAAAGAAATTTCATGGTACTGTACTAGCAGACACCACAATGTTAAGACATTATGTTTTCCTCTCTGAAAATGACTACTTTGTCAAAAATCCAATGTAGTAGAAAACAAAAAAAAATATATAATTTGGTGTATACACCAAATATTTTAATTTTCCTGGTATATAATAAAGTGAGCATTTGATAAATTCAGAAATTTAAATAAATTCTGATTAATAAGGCACTAGTAAGTGTCTGCCATCACTTGATCTCCAATGGAAAATTTGATTTTACTGAAATATTTATTTTGACTATTTTTATTTCTGTGTTCTATTTCCATTTGCACATAATTTTATCCAGCCCTTTTGTTTACACTGCACTTTCTCTACTAGAAAAAAAAAAAAAAAAAGGAACAACCAACTACTTAAGTCTCTAGATATTGGAGAAAGTAAGAAAAAGAGTTCTTTTCCATGCTTAGCTCTGTGAAACCGCCCATACTATATCTTGAGATTTTTCCTCTTGATATTCTTGAGAGCAAGATAAATACTCATCTTGACATACAAGTCTTGTATATTACCTATACTACGTTACAGCATCTATTGATGAATTCCCTCTCAGCAGGGCTTTTATTTTACTGACTCCATGGTCATCCAGACATTTCAGTTAATATCAAAGTTTCAGCTATTATTTCCAAGACATCTGTACCAGAAGTTTATCTCGGTGCCTATAGAGTCATAGCACAGGACCCAGGATGAAAAGTTACCCAGAATGAGGATGAAATAAAATCAGCCTGCTCTTCTAAATCCTGTGCAACCTGAATGACTCACTTCTCTGAAACCCCTTTCCCCATTTCAAGCTTCACTCATCTATTTCCACCTTTTTTCTCCATCTATAAACTGGTATCACTGCCAACCCCTTTCTGCTTTATCCTCAACCTACAGCCTCCATAACTCCAGATGCTAATATTTCACAGTTCCTCCTAGCCCTCTGCCTCTTCTTCCTGGTACTCAAGGGCCTTGTCCCACCCTCCTCCTCATCCCCAGTACTTACTTTCTTAGTTCTATAAAATTGAGTTTTGTTCTATTGTTCTGGTTTCAGCAGGGATTGAGGTTAATTTTCATCCTAGCAGCTGGTGTAGTGCTGTTTTGGATTTAGGATGAGAATCATGTTGATAACACACTGATAGTTTTAGTGGTTGCCAAGCAGTCAGGGAACTTTCCAGCTTCTCATAGTAGCCTGCCAACAAGGTGGCAGGGTTGTCCAAGACACTGGGAGACTGCTGACCCAAACTGGCCAAGGGGATACTCCATACCATATGATGTCATGTTCTGTATATAACTGGGGGAAGAGGGCGAAGGAGGGGTGGGTGTGCACCAGGAGGCAGGACAGTTCAGGGTCTTGCAGAACATCAACTTCAGGTAGTGAGAAACTGTGCTGTTCATCACTTGATTTGTTCATTCTTTTATTATCTTCCTTCTCTGTCCTAAACTGTCTTTATCTCAGCCCACGAGGTTTGTTTGTTGTGTTTTTGTTCCTCCTCCCCCCATTTCTATTTCTCCCCCATCCTGCTGGTGAGGGAGGAAGAGGGGAGGGGTGCAGAATGAGTGAAAGGCTACGTAGCAGGTTGAGCTACCTGCTGGGTTAAACCACAGCACCAATCCTCAAGACGTATCAGCATTACCTGTGCTGCCAAGAAGGCTTTAGCCAGCAGCGTCTCTGAGACCAAGGTTAAGATAGTGCCACACATCTGTAAATAAGCACAGTGATATTTATTCAGAACAGCAGCATGGGAGAGAGTGTGAGCAAGCTCAGAGGGGCTGTTTTCCAGGCAATGGCTGGAAAAATTCTCTCTAACACCTTTTGCAAAAGCCTCTTTCCCTCCTGCTGCACATGTTCAGGTCATTCTCTGGCCAAATCTCCAGGTCTTTGCTTTCCCGAGAAGGAGAAGAAAAAAAGGAGCACACTTAAAGCCCCAAACAACCCCACAAAAACACCCTTCTCCTCTCCCCCCTACTGTCCCCATCTCTAAGAAGAAAACAAAAATGTACATACCTATACTCTAAATCCAGGGCACCCCCAAACATTCCAGAATCATACATGTTTACCATCGGGGGTAGTGGGGAAGTGTGTGTGTGTGTGTGTATGTGTGTACAGTATGCGAAGGTCTGAGGCAGCCAGCAACTGATACCCAAGGTGACTGTCTCTTAGTTACTTTACGATTTTATTCCCTGTGACTATTCCACACCCTCAATCTACATCTGATTCAGTCAGCAGTAAGCCCAACGCAAACAATAGCTTGAAGAAAGGAAAGGGAGGAGGGAAAAAAAAAAAGAAAAAAAAGGCAAGAAGCTGTGCTTCTGCAGCATCTGCACTTGACATAATAGTGTTGAAATATTCTATGCATGCACCTCTATGCAATAATCACTAGATAATCCCTGTTGCCATCCACAGGAGTCATGCTTCTGCTGAGCTGAAATCACAGTAATGGGAAGATGAAAATGGTTCATTCAGTCAAAAAAGGAGTTTATTCTACCCAGAAGGAAAGCAAGCCTCTTCTAGTGCATTTAGAAAATTATTTTCTGAGAAGAAAAAAAAAAAAAAAAGTATGGTTTTCTTTGCCTTAAGTATATTATTCCATCTCAGGTGATAAACGTAATCTACACAACAGAGATAAGTGGATAACATATCCAGAATGTTACATACTGTATTATCATCTTTATTGAATGTATATTCTCAAAGGTAACGCTTTGAAATGCTGTCATTCGTCTATGAAAAACACATCTACAAGGACAAGCCAGTGCTGCCAGGAGTGGGTGTTCAGCTCCACTGACTCCAGGCAAGCTGTACCTGCTGATGCCAGCAAGGACTATGACCCTCAGTCGCTCTTCTCTCTCAGAAGTGTAAGGGTGCAAGATACAGGACATGCTGCATACTTCTATTTCTGTAAGGGCTTTAGCACAATCTGCATGCAGTGTGTGAAACGCAGCAAAATTGTAGCATACTGAAAGGTTGGCAATGTCCTTTTGCTAACCTACTTCTTCAAAGTAATATTCTCTCATCAGCTTATCCTTCTTCTGGCCCTCTGCTTGAGGTCTTTGTCCTCTTCCCCTCCTCTACTGTGCATTAGAATTGAGCTCTGTAGCTAAGCAGTCTTCTCCAGAAGCCAGCTGTACAGGCTAATTTTATATTCTTCTGAAAATCCACACCCCAGTAAAGTGGGATTTGAGGTAAATTTGAGTCTTTTTATGTTGCTTTACTCCTACAGGTCTTTTACTGTTTTCACCACTTCCTTCTGTAAGAAATACTTTATTAGGTTGCTGATGAGTGTGCAGGTTGTTCCTTTTCCTTTAACTCCTTATTCTGGAAATAAAAAAAATCTATATAAGGACTCTGACATAGTGCAATGATATGCAGGACTTGGGACAGGCAATGAGAAGAACATTGCCAACATAAACCCCAAATCTATTAAAATTACAGCTACAAAAAGAAATCCAGATGTGAGTATTGCTGCTCACACTGGTGCACTGTGGCTGCAAGAACTTAACTTACCCAAAACCTATTTCAGAATCCTTGCTAGCACTATGAAGATGACCATAGATATCATTCATACATATAAGGACTACTAAAATTTACAGAGCTTGGACTACCCTATCACAAATCCTTACACTGCAGTTCATTACATTTTGGACAAAATTGTTCTTCACTGCTAGATCTCTCTTGAGGCCTTTGAAAGTCCTTTGTGACTAAAGGGTGGCACTTTCCACATTATTCCTTCCCAATCTCCAGGCTTTTTCAATTAATGCATTTTCCATTTTATTTCCTCCTCCCTTCTTTAATAGAGACATGGATGTTATTCATTTCTCCTCAGATGTCCTCACTCACCTCTGTCAACTACCAGCTTCCCTACCCAACAAGAAGCTGCATGTTGGTGGGAAGCAGCTGTTGATGGTAGCCAAGTGCTGTGGGAACACAGAATGAAGCGTTACTACTGTAGACTGCTCATCTATACTTGGTAGGGACTGAGTTTTTTCTTCCACTACGTAAAAAAAAAAAAAAAAAGCCCAAACAGATCAGCAGCAGGACAGAGAGAGATGTTGCTTTGGAGGAATCACCTGCCATTTCACTTACAGATATAACAGCAGGTGTTCAGCATACATGAGGATTCTGCAGCTTTCTTCACTTCTATCTTGCCTTTGCTTCTGTGAAAAAGCAACAAACTATACTATAATGGCAAAATACATCAATACACTCCCCACTTTCCTTAAGGAGCTTTTGGAAGGGATGCCAGGAACAGCTCAGATCCACGCTGAACCCTCACACAGAGCCAAGGGCAGAACATTTCAAACCAGAAAACTCGCAGCAGCACAACGTTCCTATACAGCCCTAGTACCTTGTGTGAGAAGTCCCTGAAGCCAGAAACACTCTTTGGCTTGGTGCTATTTCCAGCCTCAGATCCTACAAGTAGAATAGGAAGTAAGCTGCTTCCGAAGAGAGTAAAACCATGATGCGCACACAGCAAGTAAGGAAGTATGCTCACTTCTATTAACCCTGCTAGACACAATGATGTTCCCTTCCAGAGACAGGAAAGGATACAGTGGAATTCAGACTTATTTTTAGTTTTAAATACACTTTATTAAAGAAAAAATAGTTTAGAAAGTGTTAGAATATAAGGAAAACCCAAAGAAATAACCACTGTATTTTTCATCCTGTTTGCAACAAGTATTTCACTAGACAGTTACCAACGCATACACTACAGCAGCCTATTGCTGATAGCACAAAAATTGGCTACCAAACACTACTTCCCCCAATATATGACAGGAACTGCAAATGAACTCCATGTACCTGTGTTACCTTTTTTTCTCCAAAGAAGCTGGAGACTGATAACCAGCAGAGCAGTAGACTGAGATAACAAAAAGCCAACTTCTCACCTCATCATCTCTCAGGGCACCACCCAGACACACAGTTTAAACAGAATCCCAGGTAGCACTACAAGTATGACTGCACAGCTCTGAGGAATAGCCTACAAACCCCATACCTTTCAGATATATTCCATTGTAACTTGCACAGACTTTTTTTTTTTTTAACTAGATTTTCAGAGGTTTATAAAATACCTGCTAAATCCTCAGTACAATTGTCAGACAAGCAGGAAAAGACCTAAATCTCCTAAAATGAGCTGTCAAAGTTAATTGGATAGTTAGAGCAATGATTTACTTGGAGCAGGTTATCTAGGTTCCTTCTGTGTCTTGAGCTGATTATCTTCATTGACTATAGGGGAAATCTGAGGGAAACTCAGAACTTGGAGCAGACTTTTTTTTTTAATTATTTTTAAAGATATGGGTAATTTGCTTCAAAAACTAAACTGTCATTTCACACAGCTATCAATATTAAAATATTACAAGCTTTGTTTGGAAGAGCATCCAAGCATTCATTACTTGATCTGGATGTCCACTTTTCCCAATATGATTTGGTTTCTTTTAAAGGAAACTGGAGCTGTGTTACATGCCACAACTGCACCCTGGGGGGGGCAACTGGAAGAGTAGAAAATGTAAAACACCTTTTGTCACACCTGCCACTGAACATAGCACTAGCTACCTGATTTTGCAGAATATACCAGAGTAAATCGAAGCAGAGAAACCTGTACTACTTCTCTTCCAGCATGTGGCGAGCGTGCCACTTTGCTGATGACAATGTCCATGCTTTCACTGCAATATATCATCTGACAATGATAATTTACAAGTGCTTCAGAAAAACACCCACCAACAAAAAACCGTAACTCTCTGTCGTGGTTTTGCGAGGTTGGGTGCTGGAAAAGAACAGGGGTGCAGAAAATGTCTGCTGTGAGGAGCTGCTGGAATTCTCTGGAGCTCCAAAATGTAAACAATCCAAGGCCAGAATCATTGTTGACCAGGGCCAAGCCAATGAGAGATAGTCACAGCGCCTCTGAGAATCACATATAGGAGAAAACAACCCGGAAGCAGCTGCATTTTGCCACCGGAGAAGGGAGTGAGAAGATGTAACGAGCTGTACAGACACCAAGGCCGGGAGGGGGAGTAGGCGCCCCAGGTGCCGGAGAGAAAGATGCCCCTGCAGCCCGTGGAGAAACCCCATGGTAAAGGCTGAGACCCCACCTGCAGCCCGTGGAGGGATCCACGCTGGATGGAGCAGGTGGAGACATAGAGAAGACGCTGTGACCCTTACGCTGAAGCAAGCCCCTGCCAGCACTTGGAACCTACAGAGATGAGCGAGAGAGAGAGAGAGAGAATTGCACTGGAACAGGTTTGCTGGGGGGAGGCTGGTGACCCCGTGGAGGACTGGGACTGAGAGACATTGTGATTTATTGCTGCCCGCCACAGCAGGGATCCAGGCGGAGCAGCTGATGAGACACACGGAGAAAGTTCCTGGAGGACTGTCTCTAGTGCTGGGACCCCACGGTGCAGCAGGGGGAGGGTGTGTGGAATGGATTTTCCCCCCCCCCCCCGAGAAGGAAACCAACTTGCAAGGAACTGACCGAAGCCCCGTCTCCCAGTCCCTGCCCCCCTGTGCTGTGATCGGGGGGAGGAAGGGAGTGAAATCATGACTAGATTGAAGTCTGCTAAGGAGGGAGCGGGGTGGGGAGGTAGAGGTGTTTTAAGATCTGGGAAAGGAAAACAGCTCATGAAGTAACCGAGAACCCCATTATTATTTCCTAGTCCCTGCCCCCCCCTGTACTGCGAGCAGGGGGGGAAGAAGGGAGTAAAATCATGGCTAAAGGGAATTCTGCTTAGAATGGAGGGGTGGGGGGAAGGTGCTACTGAGAACCCCATCGTTCCCCAGTCCCTGCCCACCCTGTACTGCGAGAGGGAGGGAAGAAGGGAGCAAGATTCTGATTAAAGTCTGCTAAGAAGGGAGTGGTGGGGAGAACGTGTTTTAAGATCTGGTTGCATTTGTTTTAAGATTTGATTGCGCTCCTGACTCCGGTTCTTCACTGTTCTTTCTAGTGTAGTGTAATAAATTAGAATAGTTCTTTCCTGCACTGTGTTGAGTCTGTTTCGCCCATATCGTCGCTGATAAAATGATCTCTCCTTGTCCTTATCTTGACTCCTAAGCCTCTTAATATATATTTTCTCCCCTGTCCACCTGGGAAGGGGAGTAATAGACTGGTTTTGGTGGGCACCTGGTCTTCAGCCAGGGCTAAACCACCACACTCTCTCAAAAAGGAAACCACCAAAGATAAACAAAGCTACTAGAATTTGTTAAAGTTACACGACTGATTAAACCAGAAAAAATGTCACAAACTGAGACCCTGTGTTCCACAGTATTTAATGTAACATAAGCTTCAGGTCATGTTTTTCCTCTCCCTAGCAGGACTAACAGGCACTGTTCTTACCACCTGCCCAGTTTAGAGAAGAGGTCTTGATGCTTCCATTCTCCTGTCAAGTTCGTTTGGCATTTGTTAACTCAGTCAAAAGTAACTTACAGTCCATGTTGTGGCTCAGCCCCAGGCAGCGGCTGATCACCCTGCGCCCTCCCGGGGAGGACAGAGAGAGATACGCGGGTTGAGATAAGGGCAGTTACTAACACAGCACCGGGAAAGGAGGAGAGCAACAGAGCCCATGTCAGAATTCACACATAGGGTGATGACACAGAGCCCTGCACAGACCCGACGCCCGACTGACCACACTCAGACTGTCCTGGAGCCGCGCGGACCCGCCTCTCCCCGACCAGCAGCTCTTAAGGGGGCGTGATGTCACCTGGTGTGGAAAACAGCCCGGGCCAGCTCGGCTTTCCCGTGCTGGCTGCTTGGGGAAGAGAACTCTGGCCTGGCTGGAACCAGGACAGACTGATTTGCAGCCAGAACTACAGACATGCTTTAATTACAGACATCTTTCCCCGAAGAAACCAGATGTGGTGGTTTGACCCTGGTTGGACACCCACTAAAGCCATTCTATCACTCCCATTTTCAGCTGGACAGGGGAGAAAACATATGTGGAGAAGCTTAGGAGTTTAGCTAAGGACAGGGAGAGATCATTCTGCAATCAGCATCATGGGCACAACAGACTCAACACAGAAGAAAGGAAAGAAAACTCTCTAATTTATGACACTGCACTGCACACCCAGTCGGGTAATGAGAAGTGCGACCATATCTTAAAACACCTCCCTCCACCCCTCCCTTCTTAGTAGACTTCACTTTAGTCATGATTTTGCACCCTTCTTCCCTCCCTACCCTGCCCCTCTATCGTGGCATGGGGAGGGGCAGGGAATGGGGATGAGGATTTCAGTCAGCTCCTCATGAGTTGTTTTCCTTCTTAGCCAGGGGAGGGGTTTCATTCTTCACATCTTTCCTGTGCTCCAGCGTAGGGTCCCACCCACAGGAGACAGTCCTTCGTGAACTTCTCCAATGTGAGTCCTTTCCCACAGGGCTTCAGCTCTTCCCCAGCTGCCCCAGCGTGGGTCACTGCTATGGCGGGCAGTAGTAAATCATAGAATGTCTCTGAGTCTCTTAGGCCCAGACTGCTCCAGCCTGGTCCCCCACAGGGTCACAAGCCTCCACTCCAGCAAACCTTCTCCGGCATGGGTCTCTCTCTCTACTGCTCATCTCTTGTGTCTGTCTCACTCCACGGGCTGGAAGTGCTGGCAGGGGCATGCTCCAATGCAGGCCACAGCGTTTTCTGTATGTCTCCACCTTCTCCAGTGTGGGGCTTCTCCACAGGCTGCAGTCTTGGCTCCCCGTACTTTTCCATGGGCTGTGGAGGGACACCTGCTCCACCATGGGTTTCTCCACAGGCTGCAGGGGCATCTTTTCTCTCCAGCACCTGGGGCGCCTCGTCCCCTCCTTCACTGGCCTTGGTGTCTGCACAGTTTCTTACATCTTCTCACTCCCTTCTCTGATGGCAAAATAGCTGCTTGTGGGTTTTTCCTTCTAAATGTGATTCCCAGAGGCACTGGCCCAGACCATCACTGATGGGCTCGGCCTTGGTCAACAATGACTCTGGCCTTGAGCCGGATGGTGTTTGCTCTGTGGGGCCTGCAGAGAGCTTCTGGCTGCTGCTTGCAGAAGCCACCTCTACAACCACCCTCCTCCACCAGAACCCAGCCGAGCAAAACTACACCACCAGGCTAAAATATTAAAGCTTTTTAACATGACAGAAGCACAGTTGATGTTTGAAGGTTTAAGGCTGCTGATGGTCAGGAGCTTTAGAGACTTGGCCATCTGACAAGACTTTACACCCTGCTAATTATTTTCACAGGAGAAATTACCATTAAAGATTTATCTCCTTAGTGCAAGATGTTCAATACTTTGAAAAGCTTTCGTACAGTAAATTTAAAAGAAAGAAAACACCATACAGACAATGCTGGAGACTCTAGAAAGTTATAGTAGTACTCTGTTAATACAATCCACGTTTAGTGTTCAAGATTGAAATTAAAACTTTTCCTATTATATATCTTACTATAACTCCAGTGTTTTTCCAGGCTGTAATGGAATAATAACTCATTCGATACATCTTAAAGGACAATCTTACTTGACATACAAGCAACCCAGAAACCTCTTCTTCATAAAAGGAAATTTCAGACACACCCCATATGCAAATAAGGTTGATAACATGAAGCATTACAAGTTCAAGAGTTTAAAAGTAAGCCTGAACTTGCACTAAAGTTGGTATTTTAAAATTTGTCTGTATTTTATCTTATCATGATCTTTGAAGGCTTGCAATACACCGCATACATGAATTTCTGTATGTGGCACATGCGCACTGGATCTGTACATAGCAATAAACCCTTCCATGATTGTCAAATAAACCTATTATTTAGTTCAGGAGTTGGGTTTACTTTTGTTAAAAGAAAAAAATAAAACCCAAACCAGACAACTCAGAATTACCCAACTGCCATGATTTTGGTGGCCTGTGGCTATTTGAGCTTTTAATTAAAGCCCAAACTCCTAAAGACAAGGATTTTAATCTTCCTCTTTTAAATGCAGTTGAGCTTTCCTTGTTACAAAGAGGAGTTTGAAAGTACGCATGAGATACATGTTAAATGTTCAGAAGCCAGTGGATTTGCAAAGAGATTTCTCCTCTTTCAGATTTTTTTAAACAGTATTTAACCTCCCGCACTATTTTTTAACATTTATCTCTTAACATTTGTCTCTAAAGCCAGTCATAGGATTTTGGACAATTTTGGACTGCATTTGCAATAACTTTCTCTAGAGCTTCTTTTATTTCCTTATGAAAGTTAACACCTACAATCTTATCCTGTATGCTTTAAAAAAGCTACATCTTGTTGTAGGGTAGTTATTGATTTACTCTCATATGAGATAATTGGATAAGTGTATTATAGATACAGAAGTGCTTTTTTCCCTCCACTTTTCCCATCATAGCCTCATCCCTGAGGTAGCAAGAAACCTGAAACAAATCTGTTTAGACTATGTCTTATAGGTATCTTCTCAAGATGACAAAATGCTTTTAAAGTTAGAGTCATGTTCTGTTACACTGTGAACAAGAGAGATATTTTAAGAAGATGGACATTTTAGGGTGACTAGGCCAGAAAGAAAAAAAAATACAGATTAAACACGTGGTACTTTTCTCTGTCTATTCTTCTCTTGAAGACTAGAGTTCTTGTTTCCAGCTTTATGGCAGCCAACTCACTGCTACTCTGCTGTGGTGAGAAACAGTGTAGTAACCTGTTCAAGCCCTGGGAAGTAAGCTGTATCACTTTTCTTGCTGTTAGCTCCTCACTGCTAAGCACACAAGTGAAAGGGGAGCAATAGTTTTGTCTTAAAAAAATATTTAAGGTACTTAAAAAATTGCAAACAAATATTCTTTTTTCTTTTCAGAACTCACCTAGAGAAGAAGGAGCACATGTCCTACGAAGACAGGCTGAAAGAACTGGGCTTGTTCAGCCTAGAGAAGAGAAGGCTCCAGGGAGATATAATTGCAGCCTACAAGTGCCTGGAGGTGGCCTACAGGAAAGATGGAGAGTGACTGCTCACAATGACATGGAAGAACAGGTTAATGGCTTTAAGATGAAGAAGGGTAGATTTAGATTAGCTATTAATAATATTTTTTCCCCTGTGAGGGCGGGGAGGCCCTGGTACAGGCTGCCCAGAGAAGCTGTGGCTGCCCCCTCCCTGCCAGGTTGGATGGGGCTTTGGGCAGCCTGGGCAAGTGGAGGGTGCCCCTGCCCATGGCAGGGGGTTGGAACTAGATAGGCTTTGAGGTGTCTTCCCACCCAAACCATTCTGTAACTTGAAATGATAACGCTATTTTCTCATTAAAAAAAAAAAAGAAGTGTATTTAAATATCAGTTTAATTCAGAATTATGACATACTGGGACATGCCATGATTTTATAATGCAAAGAGCTTTGAGGCCTAGGGCATATTTAAATATGAAGAACCTATCAAGAAAGATAGCCAAAACCTACCAAATGATATTCATCATGCAGAAATATAAGTCAAAGGGCATTTGTGTATTGTCCTTTTTCTAAGCAGGAATATATATATCAAGCTTTAAGTGTACTAATCTTGAGTATTATGTATAATTCTGTTTTAGTCAAACATCCTTCTGATGATCAAAGCACTAGGAGAACTCATAGGGATGAGTAAAGATTGAAGAAGTCAAGTCTTTTGTCCCTGAAGAAGACTTAGGACCTCATCAGCATTCTAGTAAAGTGGAGCTACAAAAAGGACAGAGGTTCTCTCTTCACAACGAGCCACATAGGGAAGACAAGAAGCAACAGGTACAAGTTGCACCGGGAGATGTTTTACTTCAGTATAGGAAAGAACCTTTTAACCTTTTTCAATTTTACAGTGAGAAATGTCAGTCACTGCAACAAACTCCTCTGGTGCTGTGGTTCTGGCCAAGCCAGAGTTACCTTCCCCAACCAGCCAGCACAGGGGAACTGAGCTGGCCCAGGCTATTTTCCACACCAGGTGACATCACACGCCCATAAAAGGGGCTGGTCAGGGAGGGGTTGGTCCGAGCAGCTCCAGGACAGTCCAAGTGTGATCAGGCATTGAGTTTGTGAAATGCTCTGTGTTGTTACTTTGTTGGGTTGGTGAGGTGCTCTGTCTCATCACTGTGTGTGTATTGTGTCACAGGCTGTGTTGTTCCCCTTTCACAGTGCCCTATCAGTAACTGTCCTTATCCCAACCCATGGGGCTCTGTCTATTTGTCCTCCTAGGAAGGGGTGAGCGAGCAGTGTGTGGTGCTCAGTCACTGCCTGGGGCTGAACCAGGACACCTAGGACATGGTAGATTCTTGTCACTAGATGTTTTCACAGTGCGACTAGACAGGGTGTTAGATAATTTTATCTAGGGTCCATTTTCCACAAAAGCTTGGTCCATGTCATCTTTTGAGGTCTCTTCTGGTCAATGCTCTCAGTTTAAAATGATGTTTAATAGACATACAACATATACATATATCCACATATAGGTATACGCCCACACAGGTTACATATCTACAAGTAGTCCCATTTTGTTCAATAACACATACAGCAAAAGGTTGCCAACATTCAGCCTTATTCACTAACTTGCCTTGATCAAGTAGGTATAATCCATGTAAAACTCACTGGAAAGATGTGTGATTTCTAAAGCTGCTGTAGACAAACTGCAGAGAACGGTTTCTTTGGTTAGAATAGAAAAAAGGATAGCTCACAATTACTGTATAAAAATATTTTGTGTTTCAGATATTTAAGATTATATTTTCCCAGCTGTAATTTCCTTATTTCAGATCGTTTTTTAGGTTTGTGTTATTTAACCTGTGTGTTGAGGTCACAGTCATGCAATCATTGCAGAAGTTTCTTGCGAGAATGACGGTTTAAAGGGTAAGATAGCAGCACTGCAGAAGAAAGACACCACAGGGCTGGTGGTGCAAAACCAGCAAAAATGGAAGCTGAAGGGATCAGCAGAGAACACTGTACTGGTAAACAGGGCTCCACCACTGAGGAGCATTAGTTTTCTTTTAAAAATAGCTCTCTTGCCTGCCTGCCTTCCCGCACCCACCCCTCCTCACTAGCACTTTCAGCCGGTCTGGTTATGCAGATGCCTTTTCGTCAGCATATAAGTTGCTCAAAGCAAACAAGTTATTGCAGTTCATACATACAGAGAGGGGAAAGCAGAATATTTTTCGGATTAGCCAGGTTTTCATTGCAGACATTCCCCCCTTAAGCAGTTTTCAAAATCCCCTTAGCATGCTGGACTTTTTCACTGCATCTCTTACCTCAAGCACACCATTCAGTTCTGTAGCCTGTTATGAAGAACGCTTTTGTTGCAGCTATTTTTTAAAATCCAAAAATCTGTAGAAACTACTTCCAAAAGCAGTGTTCTGCAACAAACTCCAGAGAAAATTGAGCTAAGATACTTGGCAAAGGAGAGCTGTGTTCTTAGCAGTAGGGGGGTGGGGGGAAAGGATCTCAACACACCACTTCTAAATTCTCTGCATGAATAAGAGATATTTTGAAATAGATCAGAGGCAGCTGCCTACTGGACCAGTATCCAGAGATACGGAGTTCTGAGCAAAACCACCTTAGACAGTTTTCTGACACATTCTATGCCATAAACATCTTTCTACAGGTCGACCTTCTAGATGATTAATTCATTACAAGTCCAAAGAAGGTGAGGCATTGAGGGGAAGGGGAAAACCAAACACTGTTGAACAGACCACTGTTGAAACATTCCGTTGTTACAGTACTTGTTATCATATTTCATAACACTTATAACAAAATAAGAGTTTAACAAATAAATACCCCAGCCCACAAGATATGAGCTCTTGCGTAGCTGGTAAAGGCAGCCTTCCCTCCATCCCCTACGCACAGATAGGAGCTTGATTGACAAGTACATGACTTGAATTTGTACTATTAAGCCTCAGACACCTTATTTTTTACCTAAGCAGGAGCCTACATAGATAAAACATCCACATAAATCTCCAGACCACCACCAAACCCCTCCAAATTACTAAAGACAACAAATTAAATATCTCACAGAAAAAGTCTTGGACTTAAAGGTACCGAGTACTTAAAAACTTTGCTTCCACTTTAAATCCTTGCCTATTTCATCTGTCACCAATAATCCTGGAGATCATATCGCTTTATCCTCTTTTAAATCCTTCCTTAAAACCTACCTCTCCTGTGATACCTGCAAATCTCTGCCAGATGGGACTGTTTAGACTAATGGCCATTTGTGATTAGCTTCAGCAAATGCATCTTTCTAAACCTCTCATTACCATCTCTTCCCACTCTCAATCTTCTTGTCTATATAATCTTAAATTCAGATATTACAAAATTGGTGGGTGCTTTTTTTTTTTCTTTATAGTTAGAGCTACCCTAATTATTTCATACCTTACAATAACTAGCATCTGGAGGCCTGAAGGAGTGCCTTGGAAAAAGGAAAGTGCAGGGAGGCAGAATCAATATTTAAATCATTACATAAGAAATGTTCTAATTTCACAATTTTAATGGAATTTACACTTAAAGATAATCAAGAACAAAAATAAATGAACACAGAACAGCATTACTGTTCTGGAAATTTTTGATAGTAGTATTTCATTTTTATACCCTCTTTATTTTCTCTGAAGGATCTGCAGATAAAACAACACAAGAGGAGTAGTGCTTAATATGAAAAACTAAAACTGACAAGGGCTTCTCTCATAACTTTAAATAAGTCATGCAGAAGCTTCTGAATCATAAAACATTGACACTCATGATTCTAAAAACAAATAAAAAACCCCACAAGTTGGGTTTTTTCCTACTTATTCAGAGTTCAGCAAAAAAAGTACAAGAAACTACTTACATGTTAACAGTTACATCTTTCTCAACCCAAACAAAAATCGTTAAGGTGTTTTTTTTGTCTTACCCCTCAATGTGTTCATCCAAGTAGTTAGCAGCCCTATTCTAGATAGTTCCTCAGGCAGATAGTCACTAACTTCTCCCCACCCCCAACTCCTAAAACCACATAAAGCTTTTCCCTTTATAAGTATTAATCTTTTTTAACCACAGATAAAGAATCCAGTACAGGGGTAACTATTCAAACTCTTCTTGCATCCTACTGGGAGAGCAACAGGTGCTGGGGCTAAACTTGCAGGGGGATCCAGTGGAGGTCATTTGAAAATGCTGCCCGTGCTGTAAGTGCTTTTACCGTGGCGCGCTGCAAGTGCTGGCCTCAAAGAGTTATTACTTTGTACCTATGTTAGTGGAGAATGCTGAAAGTAAGAAGCCCTGTTTTATGTGTGCAAGAGCCATAGGGCAGATTTATTGTGTGTGTATGTTCAGAAACAGTCTCTATCAAAGGTGTAGAAAGACCGGGCTCTGGGGGTTACCTGTGGTAAATCTACCCTTCTCCGTGTGTGTCTGGGGCACTTACTCTGCAGTGGTGGATAAGTGTGTCTGGCATTGGATTTACAGCACTAGGGATAGGCTCAGGGTTGGAGATTAATGTGTCAGGAGGGCATGCTGTACACCTTCGAGCAGCACAGTAAGGCTAATCGTGCAATGAGTAACTCCTCTCCTAGGCCCGCCTGCACTGCTGATCCCACCTGCAGCCGTCAGACATGATGGGCTCTTCTTCTGAACCACTCCTTAATATGTAAAAATATCTTCATACTACTTGCTTTCCTAACACTTGCAAGATACTACCAGAGTGCTAAATACTTGATAGTGACAACAGAAACAAAAGTAGGCATTTGCAGAAAATGAGACACAGCACACAGATCAATTTTGTGAGCTTTTGTTGTACATTTTCATGATTTAAAGTGTTCAGTGCTGTTGTTTTTCCCCCCAAGCTACAGTTCTTCACAACTCCAGTCATGAAGTGAGAGTAAGAAGAGAAAAGTAATTTCTGAACTCTCTGGGTACTGCTAATAATTTGAAATTGCCTTAAAAGCTCTGAAAAGAAATTTTCAGGAAAAGTCTTTCTACAAAAATCTATCTAAAAATAATAATAATAATAAAAAACCCCACAAAACCCCCCAAAACAAAACAAAAAACATCACCAAAACCAGACTCTGGTTCTTGCACTTTTGTTAATTTAAGGTTGTTTTTGTTTGTTTGGTTGGTTTTTTTGTTTGGAGGTTTCTTTGCTTGTTTGGTGGCTTGGGGTTTTTTTAGGTGTAGGGGTTTTTTAAATCAGTATTTTCCTTGGAGAATGGAAAGGGGATTTTATGCTTTAGAATAACTCCACATTATCAATACAGTGAGACTCGTATGAAGATTTAGAATTCTGTGGAGGCAGAGAACAGAAGGAAGAGAAATAATATGAAAGAGAGAATAAAGATTAGAACAAATATTCTAAGGAATTGGCTAGTTCCTTTCTGTGTACTCTGTTAACATCCAGCTGGCAAAAAGCCTTCTAGCATATGAATGGGAAATTCTGCTAGAGGAAGGACTTTGCAACCTGAGTGAAAGAAGCCAAAGGCTGTATTAAGTACAATAGGCTGAAGCCAGCAGACTTGAGAACTGTTTGTAAAAAAGAAGACTTTAATCCTCTATATAGGAACATATTAAAACAGTTCAATAATAATTTTCAGTTGAAAATGCAGTTCCAGCAATATTGAAATGTTTTATTTTGTCCCTGCTTGACTTGCTCAGGTGAATGCAGTGTGCTATTAGTCTGCATTACATTTCCATGCTATAGATACATTTTGGGTCTAAATACTTCTGAATATTTCACTGTACATGACAGTGAGATTGTGACTGTTCATAATTTTTTACTAAAGCAAATTTAGAAATTATTTCCAGTTACCATTTGTATAACTAGAACAGTAAGGGACTACAGACAAAGGCAAAGATTAATGTTGGAGTCTAGCCTGTTTTTCCTGTCCCAGCCAAACTTCCCAGTCTCTCTCCCTCCCTTTGACCTCACAGACTCGTGGTCCTAATTTGTCTCTGTGTGTGATTTGCGCTGGCGACAAAGCGCGACGGTCCTGCTCGTGGGACTTGGGCACGCACGGCGCTGCGGCAGCGGCGCAGAAGCAGCAAGAGTTGAAACTCGGGTCAAATACTGAAGCCAGAGTCTTATAGGCTGGGAATTGTGCTGCTGAACTTATGAAACGTGGGAGGCAGAGCTGCTGCAGAAGGGATGGACAGGTGAAACAGCATGTTCTTTTTTCCTTTGAAATTGTGAAACGCTTGTGTGTGAAAATTTTCTGACACACTTGAGTGATCATGGCATCCAGTAAGAGAAAAAAAAAACCACGTCTGAGTTGAAGTTTCCCAACATGACAAGCAACCAAAAATACGTTCTTTTAAAGGAAAATAGCAAATATCAATAGATATGTAGCAAAGACATTAAATAACTCTACATCTGTTTGCACAGAGAAAGATTATCTTTACTTTTTCGTTTAAAGGGAACACGTTTCAAATTTTGAGTAGAATTTTTTCAAAGATAGAAAAGAGCTTGCAAAAAGTATGGAGTGTTTGTAAGAGCAATTAGGTATTTTGTTTCAGAAGAGGGAGAGAGCATTGGATTGAAGTTGTTCTAGACAATAAAGTTGCTTTGGATGCTGATTAATTGATTGCTAGAGACTGTGTTAATAAGAAATTCAATTGAGCACTTAGCTGTAAGTGAGAGTTATATGAGTTAGGTATAAAAATGTCCTTCCAGTCCCAATCAGTAGATAACTTCCATGTTCATGGCTTAATTTCAAGGAGTCTTTGAAAAGATCTGCTTGCTTATTGAATTTCTACTTCTTGCACAGATTCAACATCTAATTTGTTCTGAGGGCTCAAGAGACCTGATCTTGCCTAGACTTTTTTTCTGTCTTAACAGGATTTATGACAGTATGGACTGTTTTGGCAGCAGGCAATGTTTTCCCAGTTATGGGGTATGACCTGCAGGCAGTGGATGCAACAATAATCTGGTGAAGTAAAAGTTAGACTCACAGTGGTATGTTTTGTATCAAAAGAGAAAAGCATAATATGATTGTTTGAGAGAGGGGAAATCACTAGACAGAAGTTAATCATAACCTGCAATGTTTCTTATAATAGTGACAGTGCATGATATGACAAGTGCTGACATACACTTTTTTACATATGGTAAATGTAAGAGAATGAGTTAGACTGAAACAATCTGCTTTAAAAGGCTGACTGTACAACCTTCAGCCCAGGGACTGAGTTGCCTGTTAAGTAGGAGTCCTTTTTCTGAGGCTAAAACTATTCCGCTTTCATAACTGAAAAAGTATGTATTGGATTAGAGGTGGAAGGTAAGACAATCTTTAGATGTGGGGAGGGAGGGGAGGGATCAGTTTTCTTCTGGAATGAAAAAAATAAGGATTTGGGAGCCTCAGCAGATCCTGTCCTTGGTAAGTTCCCCTCTCAGTCTTCTCCGGGCCATATAAACTCAGCTCTCTCAGCCTTTCCTCATACAAGAGATGCTCCAGTCTCCTGACCATCCTCATAGCCCCTCTCCACTGGACTCTGTTCAGTAGTTCCTTATCTTTCTTGAACTGGGGAGCCCAGAACTGGACACAGTATTCCAGATGTGGCCTCACCAGGGCAGAGTAGAGGGAGAGGATAACCCACACAACCTGCTGGCTACATTCTGCTTAATGCACCCCAGGATACCAATGGTCTTCTTGGCCATGAGGGCACATTGCTTGGTCATGGAGAGCTGCTTGTCTACCAGGAATCCCAGGTCCTTCTCTGCAGCACTGCTTCTCAGCAGGTCAACCCCTGACCTGTACTGGTGCTTAGGGTTGTTATTCCCTAGGTGCAGGACCCTACACTTGCCCTTGTTGAATTTCATTAGGTTCCCTTTTGCCCAGTTTCCTTGTCTGTCCAGATCTTGCTGAATGCTAGCACAGCCTTCTGGTGTGTCAGCTGCTCCTCACAGTTTTGAATCATCAGCAACCTTGCTGAGAATACACTCTGTCCTCTTGTCCAGGTTGAATATGTTGAATAAGACTGGACCAAGCACAGTCCCTTGGGGCGCATCACTGGCTACAGGCCTCCAACTAGATTCTGCACTGCTTATCACAACCCTTTAGACTCAGTCATTTATCCATTTTGTTCTCAATCTACCTCACTGTCCCACAACCCAGACTTCCTAAGATTGCCAATGAGAATGTTATGAGAGAAGGTGTCAGAAGTCTTGCTGAAGTCAAGGTAAACAATACCTACTGCTCTCCTGTCATTCACACAGCTGGTCGAGATGATTGAGAGTGGCCTATCAATAAAACTTGCCATTTTTCTGAGCACTTGCTGGTGCGCCCCATCAGGGCCCATGGATTTGTGGATGTCAAGCTTGTCTAGATGATCTTTAACCCAATCCTCCTTGACCAAGGTCTTCCTTTTGCAAGGGTTTCTCTCCTACCTTATGGGTCTGGGTATCCTGAGAGTTGGCCTTAGCAGTAAAGGCTGAAGCAAAAGTGACATTCAGTAACTCTGCCTTCTCTGTATCTTCCAAAACCAATGCACACACTTCATTCAGCAGTGGGACCATATTTTCCCTAGACTTCTTTTTGCTGCTGATGTATTTGAAAAAGCCCTTCTTGTTGTCCTGGACATCTCTTGCCAGATTTCATTCTAAGTGGGCCTTAGCCTTCCTTGTTGCATCCCTACATTCCCTGACTTCATCCCAAGTGACAAGTCTTTTTCCAGCTTCAGTAAACCGCACCAGGCTTCAGCTTGGAGGAAATAATGCTTGAATATTGACCAGCTCTCTTGGACCCACTTATCCTCTAGAGCCCTAACCCATAGGATTCTCCCAAGCAGGTCTTTAAAAAGGCCATAATTAGCTCTTCTGAAGTCCAGGGTTGTTGTCCTACTTATTGCCCTGCTCCTTCCATGTAGAATCCTGAACTCCTGCCACTTCAGTCAAAGCTTCTCCCAACCTTCACATCCTCAACCAATCCTCCTTTGTTTGTTAGTACAAGGGCCAACACCACACCTCTCCTCATGGGCTCCTCCACCACCTGTGTCAAAAAGCTATCATTAATACTCTGCAGGAACCTCCTGGACTGTGCATGCCTGGCTGTGTTGCCTTTCCAGCAGATATCAGGAGGTTGAAGTCCCCCCATGAGGACCAGAGCCTGTGATCCTGAGGCTACTTCCAGCCATCTGTAGAAGGCCTGATCAACTTTCTCTTCCTGATCAGGTGGCCTGTAGTAAACACCCACAACAGTGTCACCCATATTAACCTGCCCCTTAATCTTTGCACATAAGCTCTTGACTTGTTCTTCATCCACCCCTATGTGGAGCTGTCCATGACAACATTCCCATCCTCCCATCCTCCCATCCTCCCCTCCCCGAGTCCTTCAGTTTAAAGCCCACTTCACCACTTTGGCCAGCCTGCTTCCAAAGATTCCCTTGCTTCTTCTAGACAGGTGG
>VZTU01026599.1:0-20808 GCA_013400835.1 Zapornia atra
ACAACACCAGTCCCAGTACAGACACCTGAGGAACACTGCTTCTCAGAGTCTTCCCTCTGGACATCAAGCCATTGACCACCACCCTCTGGATGTGACCACCCAACCAATTCCTTAGCCACTGAACAGCCCACCCATCAAATCCATACCTCTCCAACTTAGAGGGAAGGATGTTGTGGGGGGCTGTGTCAAAAGCCTTGCAGAAATCCAGAGGGATGACATCTGCAGCTCTTCCCTTGCCTACTCATGCAGTTACTTATAGCTGGGCTTATAACTCTCCCATCTTAGAAGACACTCAGACAGACTTTCTGCTGTGCCCCTATGTAAATTAAACCTCTTAAGCCTCCCAAGTGCCTTTAATTATCCTGGTTCAATTGAAATGATACAGACTCTCCACCTGCAAAGACCCTTAAGTGGGATTACACCATGGTGGGAAGTACCAGTAGCCTCCAGCACCAGCCACTGCTATCCACACTGGGACTGAGGGGGAACCTCTGGGGTTGCAGCTCCCTTCCCCACTCTGGGAGGTCCCCAGGTGACAAGAGCATCTTGAGAAGAACAGTGAACTAATGATTTATTTCAAAGCACAGCTAATCTCTGAGTCGCCCCACCTCCTCATCCACCCTACAAACCCAGCTGATGGTCCTTGCTTGGCTCTGGGTGCAAACCCTGCCCTGTTACAGCAATCTCCTGTGCTGGCCCCACTGAAGAGTTTTGGCCTCTCAGCAGTGAAATTTAAACCTGAGAAGGTTTCTTGAAGTGAGGATGTTGGTTTGTGGGAATGCTGGCTAGCAGGAACTACCCTTTTATCCTGGAAAGTTTCAGCAGCCTTGTTAGTTAACATGATAGAGACATGGTAACTTGGTTCCTTCTGTCATTTATGTGCCCAAATTGTTTCCACTTGGAGATGAAGTGGATGGGCAGTTCCTAATTGCAACATCACCACTGACAAAGTGAGGATAAGGAACTAAACTTGGTTTGACTGGAGTCATTTGCAGAGCCACCAATACTGATGCTGTAGCACACCAATGAGGCAAAGAAATCCTTAGAAAAATCCATGTGGACAGGAGATAAAATAAGGAGACCACACTGGGCAGACCCTTTGGAGATCTCCTGGAGGTGAGGTGAGGTTCCTGGCCGCTGTGCCAGACCGTGTCGTCTCTGCTACTCAACAAAGTGAATTATTGCTTTGATTTCAGCAGTAAGGAAGGGCAATTCTGTGTCTTGATTGCTGCTTGAGTAAACCTGGGAGTCCCTTTAATGGTTCCAGTGTGACTAGTCATAAATAAACCTAACAAAAGTAGCAGTTAATTGGGCCTTAATGCAATCGGATGGCCACCATCTATCTCCACAGGTAGTCTCAATGCTGGGAAGTGCAACAGGGCAGGACACAAAGATTGCTGGAGTGTATGTGAAGAGGATGCTCACTCACTGCTTTTTTTTTTATTCTTTTGGATGTTTGACACCCCCCAGGCATGATGGACATGTCATGAGCTGGGGAGGCTGAGGGAGATGCTCTCATTTCACAGCAATGGGCTGCCAGTTAGCAGTGCTCACCTCTCAAGAAGTCTCATCCAGGCAGCTCCCCTGCACTGTGTTTGTTCAAGAGATGCATCTGCTCCTGAGGTGGGAAGAACCAGAAGGTGATAGGAAAGATGGAGAAGATTTCAAGTGGATGTACTTTTCTGAAGAAGAACAGCTGGAAATCTCTGGCCAGTATTAACCAGAGCCTTGCCCCAGATTCGGTGGGGTTGGGGTGACTCTCCATTGGCTTAGTGACAGAGCTTGGAGCTCCTGGCACCTAACAGCTATGAGGGACTTGGTGGTGGTCACTGCAGAGCTGTGCCAGCATGGGAAGTGCCACCCATCCCTATGTGGGAAGGGGGTAAGGAGAGGGTCCCATCCAGGAGCTGCCATCTCTGCAGGGTGAAGGGCTGGCATGCATTCCATCCACAGCTTTGCCTGTCAGAGCCCCTGGGATTCACTAGGGTTTGTGCAGCCTCCTGGAAAGTGTGTGACAGGCTTTGCCCAGTGAAGATCTCAGTTTTACAACCCAGAGAGCAGGTGACAGTGTGAAGATTTCAAAAGAGGATTTTCCATTTTTCCAGGAGTAAACACCACTCCTTTCCCCAGGGCTCATCACGTATCAAGCCATCTTCAGGCACACAGCCTGCATTTCCTGTACTACATGCCCCTCCACATACAACCCTGCCACCTCCTGACCTCCCCCACGCTGTGGGATGGCTGCCAGGACATCCCTGCAAGTGTCCAACTCCTGTCCCCAGGGTCCCCATGTGGTCCCTACAAGAGGTTTTGGTGATGCCATTTCAGGGAGGAGGGTGCTGTGATGTCAAGTTTTCAGCAGCAGCTCTTCTACATACAGGCACATCCACCCAGGGACTTCCACAGGTCTCCTGTGAAATCCCCCCCTGCTCCAGGGCAGGGGCAGCTTGGAATTTAGCTGTGGATTTCCCTCATTGCAGCCCATACCTGCTGGCTGTCACCCTTTTACTAGGCATCTCTGAGAAAAGTGTGTTTTGGTCTTTTCATACCCTCCACTCAGTATCAGAAAGCAGCAATTTGGTCACCCACCACCCTCTCCTCCCTGAACTGAGCTCCCCTGCCTTCCTCAGTCATATATGATAGAATCATAGACTGGTCTGGGTTGGAAGGGACTCCAAGGATCACAGAGCTCCAACCCCCTGCCACAGGCAGGGCCACCAACCTCCAGGCCTGGAGCTACACAAGGTTGTCCAGGGCCCCAGCCAACCTGGACTTCAACACCCCCAGGGACGGGGCACCCACCCCCTCTCTGGGCAGCCCCTTCCAGCCCCTCACCACTCTCTCTGTAAAGAACTTCCCCCTAATCTCTCCTCTCACCCTTCCCTCTTCCAGCTTCACTCCATCCCCCTTGTCCTGCCAGTCTCTGCCCTTTGAACAAGCCCATTCCCCTCCTGTTTCTCTGCTCCCTTCAGGGACGGGAAGGCTGCAATGAGGTCCCCCCACAGCCTTCTCTTCTCCAGGCTGAACCAGCCCAGCTCCCTCAGCCTCTCTCCGTAGGGGAGCTGCTCCAGCCCTCTAATCATCCTCGTGGCTCCTCTGACCCCTCTCCAACAGCCCCACATCTTTCTTGTATTGGGGCCCCAGCTCTGGACACAGGACTCCAGCTGGGGCCTCCCCAGGGCAGAGCAGAGAGGGACAATCCCCTCCCTGTCCCTGCTGCCACCCCTCTGCTGATGGAGCCCAGGATCCCATTGGCCTTGTGAGCTGCCAGAGCCACTGCTGGCTCATGTTAAGTTTCTCATCCACCATGTATGTGTAGACTTAGGACTCTTCTCAGCAACAAACTCAGGGTAAGTCACCTCACTCCTTCTGTGACTCAGTTTCCCCTCATTGCCTCTAGCAACCTTGGTTACATCCATACAGAGCAGACATAGCCACCCATCTGTGCAGTCTACAATCGCTTCCCACTCAGGGACTCCAGACACCTCCCAGTCTCCTTGAGAAACTTCACATCCCTGGGTGACCTCCTCCTCTTCAGCTCATGTCCCACCTCAATGTAACCCACAGGCTCCCAATTGTTAATGGACAATGACCCAAGACAAGGTGATGCCCTTAAGCAACTCCACCAGGCACTGTGCCAATACAAAGCTGAAGACACCAGGAATCAGGAGGGCATAGAGCATAATGAGATGGAAATTCCCAGAGATAGAGAAATCCTGATTTCAGCTGTGGATTCTCCTAAGAATTCTCCAAACTTTGGTTTCTCCTCCTTCCCATTAACCCCTGTCTTTTTTTTAAGAACCAAAAGATTGCTGGAGCTTAAAAAGATGAATTACCTGATCTGCATATTCAATGAAGCTCAAATGCTTCCTAAACGAGACGTGAGTTTTAACAGTATTTAATGGTGTGCATTAATGAACAGATCTTCAAAGATGTCAAACATTTGTAGATTTAAAAACTTGATAACTCTCAATAAATTCAGGGGGGCTTAATGATTTCCTCTGGATTTATACAGCTTCTGAAACAAGCTCCATCTCAAACAAATTCCATAATGTATGTATGCCATTTTAAGAGAAAGAAGAAAGAAAAGAAGGGAGAAATAAAAAGGGTGGGCCAACAGAAAAAAAAGGAGACAATTTATTAAGTCTTGATTTAATGGGAAATAGACATATTAAATCACTTCAGCATTTTATGATGTTACTTGATTGGGGATGGAGTGAAGCTGAAGGAGGGAAGGGTTAGGTTAGATATTAGGGGGAAGTTTTTTACAGAGAGAGTGGTGAGGGGCTGGAACAGGCTGCCCAGAGAGGTGGTGGGTGCCCCATCCCTGGGGGTGTTCAAGGCCAGGTTGGCTGGGGCCCTGGGCAACCTTGTGTAGCTCCAGGCCTGGAGGTTGGTGGCCCTGCCTGTGGCAGGGGGGCTGGAACTCTGTGATCCTTGGGGTCCCTTCCAACCCAGATCATTGTATGATTGATTCTATGATTCTATGAAATCCTTCTGCTGATAACCATAAATCCTCCAGGGAGGACTGACTCCAGCTGTGTGTTAGCCCTTTCCTAAGCAGGAGAATGCAGCCACTGCCCTAACACAGACAATTAGGTTCATGGTGGTAAACGAGACATGAAGAGGCCATCTTCTGCATTAGTAAAATATTCAGAAATGGCAGAACATCCAACTCCATCCAAGAACAGTGGTATCTCAGCTCTTATTTTCTTCTTGGACTGGAAGAAGGGAATTGAGGTTATCTACCTATTTGTTCTGCAGAACAACCATTCTTTTGGTGGAAAATCATTTGACAAGTGGGGTTCTCACCTTTTGTGTATAGTTTTGTTTGGATAATAGAAAAGTCCCAGGTCAGCTCAGTGTTAAGCAGTGTTCATTCCATGGCCTCCTACAGTGCAGTTTGACCCTTACAAGTTTCTATCCCTTTCTCAGGGATGAACCCAGGTTTCAGACTGATTTACTCCACCCACAGAAGGGTTGACCCCAGTTTTTTCATGGAGGGTGCTTGCCTGGGGTGGCCCCAATATTTTCATGGAGGGTGCTTGCCCGGCCTGTGAGCTCCCCAGCCTTTAGTGCACTAAGACTTCTACAGAATCGGCCCCAGCCAACCTGGCCTTGAACACCTCCAGGGATGGGGCACCCACCCACTCTCTGGGCAGCCTGTTCCAGCTCCTCACCACTCTCTCTGGAAAGAACTTCCCCCCAGTCTCTCCTCTAACCCTTCCCTCCTCCAGCTTCACTCCATCCCCCTTGTCCTGCCAGTCTCTGCCCTTTGAACAAGCCCATTCCCCTCCTGTTCCTCTGCTCCCTTCAGGGACTGGAAGGCTGCAAAAGGGTCCCCATTTCATTTACATCTTCCTGTAGCACAGAAGCACTGGAGATTTCAGCCCAGGCCCTACAAAGGGATGTCTTCCAGCTCTGATCAGGAGTCACTGCAGTGACTGGGAACCAACCAAGCATGTGAAATGGTGTCAGACCCCAGAAGAAAATCCCAACTCCCCCATCCCAGCGCTCTGCCTCAGCCTTGAGATTGCTACTCCTCACCAAGCTCCAGAGGTCACTACGGTTGGTGAGATTTCATTTTCTTCACTCACAGGCAAGGATTGTGTTGCTAAAACCCCATCTTGAGAAATATCTGAAATCTTCCTCAATCAAAATAGGAGACTTCCTGCTCTGAATTAGGACTATTAACACCTAAAACATTGGTTTTATTTTACAGGATGATATCTGATTTTTTAAAAAAATTTTTTTTAAGAATCAGAAAGCTGCAATAATATCAAGAAAATAGGGAAAACAGCTGAAAAATGAGGTCTGGCTATCAATTAAAACATGTGTTTGTATATGTCTCTGCATACATATGTGTCCCTATGTACAGAACTGTGGCTGTTCAGCCTGGAGAAAAGAAGCCTGAGAGGGGATCTGATCAATGGTTGTCAATATCTGAAGGGTGGGACACAGGGGGACATGGGCAGCCTCTTCTCAGTGTCTGTGGGGACAGGACAAGGGGCGATGGCCTCAAGTTGGAGCACAGGGAGGTCCACACCAATCTGGGGAAGAACTTTTACCTGGTGAGGGTGAGGGAGCCCTGGGACAGGCTCCCCAGGGGGGTGTGGAGTCTCCTTCTCTGGAGAGATTCCAGCCCCGTCTGGACGCCGACCTGTGCGCCCTGTCCTAGGGACCCTGCTTTGGCAGGGGGTTGGACCTGATGAGCTCTTGAGGTCCCTTCCAACCCCTGTGATTCTGTGACTCTGATTGTATTTGTACCCATATCCACAGAGCTACGCCTACACAACATGCACACAACACGGACTCTCACATAGACATACATCTGCCTAGTATTATTTCTGAGGCAAACTATTTCAGAAATCCAACTCCATGAGCATCTCCAAACTGTCAACTTCTTACCTCCATTTGGTAGGAACACAAAATTTGGATATTCCAATTCCCCCCCCCACAGACATTTCTGGTAATCACAAGTTTTGGAGAAGCTCTTTGCGCAGAGGAAAGTAAGGTGAGAGACAGGGGCAGGGCTGAAAGCAGAGTAAGGGGGTGGAAAGAGAACACACCTCATCCTCGTGGTCAAGACTCGTCTACAAACAGATGGGCTTCTCCTAAAACAGCTTCCTAAGCTCATGGAGGAAGAAAGGCAAAAGTAACTGTATAACCAATGAGTTTAGAGAGAAGGATGAGCCTTTGCTCTGGCTTGTCCAGGGAGTTATTGATTGTCCCATGCATCTCACCAGCCTTCTGGTCAAGATCACTCATCCCCCTCCTACACCACAGTGGATATATAAATCTCAGGGGACGGTCACTGAAATGCTGTCCCTGATTTCACTCTGCAAGGGATGAGCATGTCATGCTGCAGGGCATGTTGGTTGCCCTTCGATGATGAGGCAGGAGAAGGAATTACAGGGGCACAGGCAACCACTGCAGGTTTGATAGAGGGTTGGCATTGACTTTTCTGAGTCATAATCACCTCGTGGCGGAACCAAAAGGGCAAAAATCAGAGCAGAGGGTCCACAAATAAAACAAAACATGGTGGTGTAAACTAATGTAGGTTAAAATCCTTCAGATTCACCATCAAGGACATGCCCATGGTCCCCCAAGGTTATCACAAGAGTCTGCATTCTCAGAAGGCACACAGAAGAACTAACCAGATCTCCATCCAACAGCTGCCTTCTGAGTGAACCCTTGGCTTTTCCATAAGAAAGATCTCAGAAGGTTTAAGACACAGAGTGTCTCTGGAGGGAAGTGTGAGAAAGCAGGTTTGGGAAAGAGCCCACAGCAAACTCTTGTTGGTGTTGAAGCACTTGATTCAGATCACAGGCTCCAGGACACGCTGCATCAGAGGCATCCAGGAACACCCACATGAAAGTTGGGGGTTACCATAATTCATGCTCATCTTGTTCCCAGTGTCCTCAGAGTCTCACAGAAGAGAGGGACATCAAACTAAAGATCCATCAAAAGATGTCTAGAGGTGACCACCAGCAGATACCTAAGGAAGCTGTATAAGGTGACCTTCTACTATGCCCACCATAAACTCCAAGCCAGCAGTTTGTGGACCCTCTGATATAAAGGCTGCATTGATATCCACTGATGGATGTGCTCTCCATGGACCTCTGCTCCCATCCCAAAGGGACGTCCAGTTCCAACCGCCACAGCACCCAGAAGCACCAAGTGCCACCGTGCAAGAGCACCCTGCACTACCATGTTTTTTTGAGGCTTATTGATGATCATTTCACTGATTGCCCCTGGTCCTTTCACTGTGAACCTTCATGACTTTAGAGAACGGTCTCAGGCCACTCTATTTCCTTTGTTCACTGAAGTCATTCATCCTAAAGGGAACTAAGTCTACACAAGCCACCTGGTCCAGAGCCCCAGGCTGAGAGCCCCAAATCAGACATGAGTCCTGGTCCCAAATTAGAATCTGACATTCTAAAGAATGTTGCTTTCCTCATGTGACCTGAATCCTTCAGGACAGTGATTACAATGTGTGCTTCTGTCTCTAAAAACATAGCACAGCAGGGCTCCAACCTCAAACCCTGGCAGATGCCTCTCAGGTTTACCATCCTTGGTAATGAGGAGGACATCTAGGTGCTCCTTAATGCAGGCACAGACCTCATTTAGCTTGTCCTGTTCTTCTTTATCAAGCACTTCTGAGTTTCAGCAGCCTATGCATTGACTTGCCCACACTCCCCAGCCAGCTGTGCCTGACACCCTGGGGTCCAATGGGGCCACTCATTCCTGCTCATGTGGAGCACAAGTGCCCTCCTGTATTCTGAAGCCTTCCCCCCTTTTGCTCCCCTCATTTTATCCTCACTCCTGCTCATCGCTGGGGGCAAGAAAATAAGAGCAAAGGTGCTTCAGAGCCCATATCCCAAACTAATGCCTTTCCTGTGGCTGTCCAGCTGAGATGCTATCTCTGCCACCACAGCTTTGGCAGGGCCCCTTCTCCAGCAAGCAGCGGGGATGCTCAGCCCCTGTGATGGGACTCAGGGGGATGCTGCCACACATACAGAGGTTTACACTGAAGATGCACATTGCTGACCTGCTGCCACCTGCACTTGGCTGAGGAAACACATCAGTATGTCTGGCTCACCCCCCTGGTGCCCCTTTGCTAACACCGATCAGCTGCTTGGACTCGCAGCATCATGGGAGCTTCCTGGCTATCAGCTTTCCTGGGCAGACTGAGTTGGGAGACAAGCAAAGGAAGCAGGTCTGCGACTGCAACAGAGGGGAAAGCTGCAGGGGAGTTTGTCTCTGAATGACAAACAGGAGCTGTAAAGGCAAGAAGAGGCTGAGGGAGAAGGGATAAACAGTAGTGAGCGTAGGTTGACCTGCTTCATTGCACAGGCTACAGCTAAGAACCTTGGAGAAGGGGGAGGAAGATGTCACCACTCACCCCTAACCCTCTCCCTCTACTCTGCCCTCCCTGTCTGCCCTGCCTTGGTCAGGCCCCACCTGGAGTGTTGTTTCCAGTTCTGGGCTCCCTGGGATAAAAAAGCCAGGGATCTCCTGGAGAGAGTCCAGAGGAGCTACGGAGATGATGAAGGGCCTGGAGCATCTCCCCTGTGAGGAAAGGCTGAGTGAGCTGGGGCTGTTCAGCCTGGAGAGAAGAGACTGGGAGGGGATCTGATCAATGGTTATCAATATCTGAAGGGTGGGACACAGGGGGACATGGCCAGCCCCTTTTCAGTGTCTGTGGGGACAGGACAAGGGGCAGTGGCCTCAAGTTGGAGCACAGGGAGTTCCCCCCCAATCTGGGGAAGAACTTCTTCCCAGTGAGGGTGAGGGAGCCCTGGGACAGGCTGCCCAGGGGGTGTGGAGTCTCCTTCTCTGGAGAGATTCCAGCCCCGTCTGGACACCGACCTGTGTGCCCTGTCCTAGGGACCCTGCTTTGGCAGGGGGTTGGACCNTACTGTGTGCAGTTTTGGGTCCTTCAGCGTAGAAACAACATTGAGGTGCTGGAGAGGGTGCAGAGAAGGGCAACCAGGCTGATGAGGGGTCTGGAGAACAGTTGTGATGAGCAGATGCTGAGGGAGATGGGGGTGTTCAGCCTGGAGAAGAGGAGGCTGAGGGGAGGCCTTATCACTCTCTACAGTTACCTGAAAGGAAGGTGTAGTGAGGTGGGAGTTGGCCTCTTCTCCCTGATGACTAGGGACAGGATAAGAGGAAATGGTCTCACGTTGCACCAGAGGAGGTTCAGATTGGGTATCAGGAAAAATTTCTTCACCAAAAGAGTGGTGAAGCATTGGGACAGGCTGCCCAGGGAGGTGGTGGAGTCACCGTCCCTGGAGGGGTTTAAAACAGGAAGATGAGGCACTTTTGGAGATAGTTTAGTGGTTTGGTGGTGTAGGGCTAACAGTTGGACTTGATGATCTTGAAGGTCTTTTCTAACCTTGATGATTTTACGATTTAAAACGCTTTGCTGTGGTCACCCACTCAATGGACCTGACCACTCAAATCAGACCTGGACTTGAACTGCTACTGAAGATCTTCCCAAGGCCAGAGCACCATGATCATAGAATCATAGAATAGTCTGGGTTGCGAGGGACCCCAAGGATCACAGAGCTCCAACCCCCCTGCCACAGGCAGGGCCACCAACCTCCAGGCCTGGAGCTACACAAGGTTGCCCAGGGCTCCATCCAACCTGGCCTTGAACACCCCCAGACACGGGGCACCCACCCTCTCCCTGGGAAGCCCCTTGCAGCACCTCACCACTCTCTCTGTAGAGAACTTCCCCCTAATATCTAATCTAAACCTTCCCTCCTTTAGCTTTAATCCATTCCCTCTTGTCCTGCCATTGTCTACCCTTCTAAAAAGTTGATTTCCCTGTTGTAGCAAGGATGAATAACCATTAAAGCAATGCTATGGTAATGCTTAGGGCTGCTGACCAGGACTGGGACAGAGAGGACATACCCTTGAGTTGATGTCTACTGAGTCTAAAAGCACTGGGCAACTGAGCCACAGAGCAGTGACCCCACTTGGTCAGCACTCCTCTGGCCTCAGTGATGCTACCCTTATGGAGATAAGCCTTCCTGAGCCAAGAGAGATCTTTCCCATGGAAACACAGAAGCAACAGCCCCTAGAAACACTTCATCCACCAACTGCATCTACCAACCTGGCTGATTTTGGGTTATTTTCTTGCCTAACTTCCAAGGCACCACCCCACTCAAAAGCAACTGGTTGGACACACCTAGGAAAGGAACAACTTGGAAATGCTTTTGGGAAAGAGATGAAACTTTTCCTACAGTGCCTTCTTCTGCCCTGTGTCCCTGGCCTTGCTTGAAGGCTTGGGTACTCATTGTTCTGAAGCTGGGGTGATTAAAAAAACGTCTGTGGCCTTTTTTGGATAATATAATAAAGACTTAGATGCTTTTCGGACGTCAGCTGCTGCCAGTAATCAGTGCTTCCCAGCTGCTGAGTCACAAATAGCTTGAATAATATTTCCAGTCCTTGCTCTCCTGAGAGCTAATCCCAGAAAGGACAGGTTTAAAAAAAAAAAAATTAAAAAAATAAAATAATTAAAATCCCCAAATTACCAGAATGGCCCCAGAAATCTCTTTTAAGGAGATTAGATGTTGATTCTCGCTTATATTTAGCTTGTTGCTTTCTCTTCTGTGTTCCCACCACCTCTCTTTACCCTGGAGATTCAGACATGGTTGGAAAAGGTCATCTTCTGTCCCTCATCATGTCCTCCTGCTAGTGACAAACGTGGCCCCAAGCTCTGAACCAGCCCCATCCCCAACGCTGTGGGACCTGCTCTCCTCCTGGCATGGACCCTCCCTTTTGCTCCTTCCTCATAGCTGCCTTGTCCTCTCTCAACACCCATCCCTGCCACAAGATCAGATCACAGAGTCACAGAATCGTAGGGGTTGGAGGGGCCCCCCAGAGCTCATCAGGTCCAACTCCCTGCCAAAGCAGGGTCCCTAGGACAGGGCACACAGGTCTGTGTCCAGATGTAGAAATGTTTCACTAAGCAACAAGGAGATTTTTGCTGGTTTTTTTTTCCCCTGCCCCATTTTTCAGGAAGAACAGAGATGTTTCCTTGTGGCCTTGGCCACAAATTTTTCAAGTCACCCTTCAAACTAAACCTAAACCCTTGGCACAATTGTCTGCAGGAGACCATACCCTGCCATCCAAAGGGCTCCTCTACCTTTGTCTTAAGCTCCTTCAAAATTCGTTTGTAGTAAAAAGTTTGTCACTAAAAAGTAACATAAGAAATAACCAGTTCTGTCATAGACTGGTCTGGGTTAGAAGGGACCCCAAGGATCAGACAGTTCCACCCCCCCTGCCACAGGCAGGGCCACCAAACTCCAGGCCTGGAGCTACACAAGGTTGTCCAGGGCCCCAGCCAACCTGGACTTCACCACCCCCAGGGACGGGGCATCCACTACTTCTCTGGGCAGCCTGTTCCAGCCCCTCCCCACTCCCTCTGCAAAGAACTTCCCCCTAATCTCTCCTCTAACCCTTCCCTCCTCCAGCTTCACTCCATCCCCCTTGTCCTGCCAGTCTCTGCCCTTTAACAAGCCCATTCCCCTCCTGTTCCTCTGCTCCCTTCAGGTACTGGCAGGCTGCAATGAGGTCCCCCCACAGCCTCATGACACTGTTTAAAGTGAATACCAAGCACACTGCAAGAGTTGTGATCATTGATTGACCAGAAAAAAGGCCAGCTGAAGCCAACATGAGCATGTCCATGCAGCTCTTTGCATCAGTTTAAATACACACATGTATATATTTTAGAGATCCTTCTCCAGCTCTGGCCTCAAAACCACTTCCACACTACCACGTCCTCACTCAGCAAAGTAGGGTTGTTGCATCTGAGCTGTGTGTTGGGGATAGTTCTTGGGCCATGCTAACTCATAAGCTCAACACAGCAACTCAACAAACTCAACAAACACAACAGAGCAACTGCTTGTGTTGATCCTCTTCAGGTGGGTCAAAGCTGTAGTAGTGACCACGGCATCTTTTCAGCAGTGTGGATGACTGAGCTCCCTCACACCTTGTAATTTACTCATGTAGGTGAGGCTGAAGCTGATCTCCATCTTTTAGGTAGGGAAGGAGATTCCAGAAGCACTTCAGACCACCATAGCCCCATGCTGCCTTGGCGGACCCCACACCCAAGCAGCCTGGTCCCAGTTAACAGCCAGTTTGACTGCCTTGGTTGGTGTCTCCCAACTTGGAAATGACATGCCTGGAATTGCATGGTCACAGTTAGCTTGAGGCTGCACCAAAGCTGGGAACTGGGAGAGGGAAGCTCAGCCTTGAGGGGCAGGTCCCTATGAGTGACCTCTTTGCCCTCTGAAGAGGGCTTCTGTCTCTACATGGCTTCATGGGAACAGTCATGGTCCCTTCCCCATGCCTGGGCATTATGTGGATTAGTGTTCATTGGTCCTGGCCAACCCATGCTGCAATAAATCAATCACAGAATCACTAGGTGAGAAAAGACCTTTAAGATCATCGAATAATGATCAATGCAGACAAACAGCAGACCCTGTGTCAGGGTCCAGACACTGCTGCATTTCCTGCTGCAGAGACCCTCAGGGCTCTCCCCCTTCTCCTCTCATGACCCATTGCTCTTCCACTCCCTCCTTGTGACACCAATTTTTCTCTCCCAGGACATGCCCAGTTCCAGCAATCTCCTTCCCCTTCCCTTTGCAAGGTACTCAGTGCTTTATGTGAACCCAGGACACGAGAAGACACGAGACAGCCACGCTGAGCCAGCCTACCAAGAGCAAAAGCCTCTCTAACTCAGCAGAGAGTATTTTTAACGTTAACAATAATAACTGGATGGCCTGGCCTACAAAATGCTGCTACAGGGCATCCATCCCAACGTGGCAACACTCCTGAGTGGCTTCTGGGACTCTCTGAACTAAGTTTAGCTCTGAAATGAGCTCAGACCCCTTGCTGAGGTCTCTGAGTCATGGTCTTCTGGCTGAGCCGGTGGAAGAGGTCCGCTGCTTCCCATTCCAGCCTTGAGGACTCCTTTGCCAAGGGGTTGCATTCTCTACACCAGAGCAGAAGATGCACACACACCCATGGGGTGTCACGTGGACTTCACGTCCTCCCCCCCATGGTGACACCACAAGGCTGTGCTTGTGCTGGAAGTCACCAAGGGATTGGTGACTGCTCTGGGTTGCTTCCTGCTCTGTTTTTGGCTTAGTTTGTGTCACTGCTGCTCCCCACGTGAAAATAAACCTCAGTGACCAGAGACAGACTGTGTGGACAGCTTGAGGGCTGGGGTTTAGTCCAGCATCCCTCACCAAAGCTTGTGGCACGTCCTTGCAGGACCCTACCTCAGGGCTCACAGGGAGCATCTGCCCATGAGACGTCCAAGGGAAGGGGTTTGGTGCTCCCCAGCTGGGTGACATCCCAGCAGCACCCTATGCCACGTTGCTTATCCCATGACTTCCCCAGGGAGAACCAGCTCCTCCCAATCCTTCCCCTGCAGAGCTGAGCTCTGCCCCCACCCTGCCAACAAAGCCCTGACCAGGAAGCCTTCAAGGACATCTTCACCAAGTATGACAAGGCATGGATAAAAAGGAAATAAATAAGGAATGGGGGGGGGTGGGAGGGGGACAGGGCACCCCAGGAATCTCACAGCCATCACTAGGAATGTGCCCAGGCGAAGGGGAAGGAGGGGCAGTGAGGAGTGAGCTTGCTATTTTAAGGACAAGCTCCAATAGTAAAGTAATCATCTCCCCAGCAATGCTGTTTTCTGGATCCGTGCCCTCAAGTCAGCACGAAGCCACCGTGTTTTCTATTCCAGTCACACCAAGTGCTTCTCACCAATCTATCCATCTTAATCTGAGCCCCAGCAGCTGCACAGCCCCACCAGGAGGGAGGGGTGCATGAGGACAGGGGGTTACCCAGCTGGGTGCATCCATGCCAGCCCCTCCATGGGCACGCTGGACCATCCTGGCCATCGCCTTCTCCCCCAGGTGGGATGCTTCTTTCATCTGCATCCTGGCTGCTGCTGCTGCTGGTGCTGGACAAAATGCCTCCCACGTAATCGGTTCCCAGCCTCCCTCTCCTCCTCCTCCTCCTCCTCCCCTCTGCTGCTCTCCTCCTTTCCCATCCCCTCCTCTAGCGCGTTACTGCTACAGATAAAGGGATGGGTCCTGCTGCGGCGCCGGGGTCATTTCAGGAGCTGTAGCCCCTGGAACAGCGAACGTTTGCATGCATAAAAATCCCATCCCCACTGCAGCACCGAGCAGCACGGCCACAGGAAGCCAAGGAGATGCCCAGGATGCTTCACTTTATGCCTGCATCCCTCCTCTCTGACACCCCAGCACGGTGCCCAGCTGTCTGCATGCTGCATCCCCCCCACCTCACGGGGGGTGGGGGCAAAGAGACAGGTCTGCCGTGCAAAAGGCACATCCAAAACGAAAATCCCACCCCCCACTCAGCATAGAGACCTGGCACAAAGGATGCCCCAAATCCCCCTCTCCATTCCTTATTTATTTCCTTTTTATCCTCCTTCATTCACCTCCTCCACCACCACCACGGCCACCACCTCCCATCCCCTCATCCCACCCTGCTCCCCCTCTCCCCCTGCCCGCAGCATCCAGCCCCAAGCAGACCACAGCATCACAAAAAGCTCTTCCTCTCCTTTTTTATTAGCAGAGTGAGTGCACTGCCTGCATAATCAGGCAGGAGCTGCACTTAATGCTGCAAGGATTTCCCTGCAAACTTCACCTTCAAAAGACCAAGTCCCCAAAGCCCCGAGGCACAAGGTTTCCTCCTGCTTAGCTCTAACAAGTGGTCAGGAGCTTGGGGGGGGGTTTGTGTGCTGTCTCCTAAATATAACTTTTCTTCAGAAGCCCAGGAGAATAGAATCCCTGCTGACATCTAAGAAGGATGTTTAGAGGGACCACAGGAAGATCTGGGCTTTAAATAACACACACACATGGGTTTAACATGCTGCCACACAAGCACACTTAGAGAAGGACCCTCCCAGACACAAATTAACCTCAACTTATGCTTTGGGAGATAACTTCCCCCAGTGTTTCTTGTCTATCCAAATGACACCTGCATGGTAATCATAAAAAATATACCACATTGAAAAGCCTGGTCCATCCAGGCAATTTTGGTACCCTTTGCTCCCAGGCACTTGGCTTTGAACCCCATTTTTCCATGAGTGTGCAAAAGCCCATAGCTCTAAAATGTGCCTATTGTTGTGCCTCAGTTTCCCCTGTCGCCTCACAGGCTCAGCACCAGCACTGAAGTCAGGGGACATCACCACAAGTTTGTGACATGTCCAAGACCTGTTTCTGCTGAAACAAATCAACTGCAAATCAAAAATGAAAGCTGAGAAAGTGCTCAAGGCATGATGGTTGCAGGATGTTTTCATAGACTGCCGACTGGTTTGGATAGGAAGGGACCTCAAAGCCCACCAAATCCCACCCCCTGCCATGGGCAGTGACATTCCCCACCAGCTCAGGGTGCCCAAAGCCCCATCCAACCTGGCCTTGAACCCTGCCAGGGGCCCAGGGGCAGCCACAGCTTCTCTGGGCACCCTGTGCCAGGGCCTCCCCCCTCCCTGGGAAGGATTTCTGCCTCATCTCTAATCTAAATCTCCCACCTCAGTTACCCCTTGTTCTATCACTCCCTGCCCTTGTCACTAGCCACTCTCCATCCTCCCTGTAGCCCCTCTAGGTACTCAAAAGGCTGAAACAAGGTCTCCCTGGAGCCTTCTCCTCTCCAGAGTGAACATGATCAAGATGACAGCCAGGAACCAGGCAGGAGAGACCTAAAGTTTAAAAACATGACCTCACCATTTCTCCCAAAGCCGTGGACCAGCTCCAATAGGGGCATTAATCAAGTTCCTTCACCAAGAGCTTTGCAGCTCCCAGATGATTTGGTCTTTACATTCATATCCCCATTAGGACCTCTTTCCCCCCCTTCCCACACCTACTGTCTCCAGCTCAGCAGGGCATTTGGCAAAGCTCTTGAAATTTATTTATAAATAAATAGTTATTCACACACTCACACTTCAGCTGGGGAGGAAGAGGAAGAGGAGATGGCTGTTTGCAAGGGGCTGCACCCATGAGGAAGATGCACAGAGCTTACTAAAATGCTACTTGACTCAACTCCAGGGTCCCTCCCTGGAGCACACCTCATCCCCATGGGCTGTATCCAGACTCTTCAACTCTTACCTCCTGCCAAACTGCCTGTGCCAGGATCTCACCCCTCAAGTCAGCACTTAGGTGCCCTAACAGGGTATATCACAGAATCACAAGGTTGGAAAAGCCCTTTGAAGATCATCAAGTCCAACCAATCCCATCCTAAGCTGAACCATATCCCTGAGTACCTCATCTACCCATCTGTTAAACACCCCCAGGGGTGGGGACTCAGCCCCCTCCCTGGGCAGCCTGTGCCACAGCCCCACAACTCTGCCAGGGGAGAACTTTGCCCTCCCATCTGAGCTGACCCTGCCCTGGCCCAGCTTGAGCCCATTGCCCCTTGTCCCATCTCCTGTCCCCTGGCTGAAGAGACCATCGCCCACCTCTCTGCACCCTCCTGGCAGGGCAGTGGAGGTGGGGAGAAGGTCTCCCCTCAGCCTCCTCTTCTCCAGGCTGAACACCCCCAGCTCCCTCAGCCGCTCCTCAGAGGATTTGCCCTCCAGCCCCTTCCCCAGCCTGGTTGCCCTTCTCTGGACTCGCTCCAGGACCTCCATGTCCTTCTTATGGTGAGGAGCCCAGAACTGGACCCAGCACTCGAGGTGCAGCCTCACCAGTGCCCAGTCCAGGGGCACAATCACCTCCTCAGACCTGCTGGCCACACTGTGTCTGACACAAGATATACCCATGTATTTCCAATATATGGATATATATCTCCAGGAACACTCCACATTGGAAATTCTTACAGCTTTTCCCCACCTCTAAAAAGGGAAAAGAAGAAAAAAAGGCAGAGGGAAACCAAACCTCTCAGGAAGTACCAAAATACGATCCCGCTACGGAGTCACTGCAGATCCCCACGACTAAATTGGAGCAGGCCCCCAGGAGTCACCTGAGCCACAGAGAAGAGGCAGAGTGCTGAAAGAGCCAGCTCTACACCCTGCAGCTGGCAAAATAATAATAATAGTAATAATAATAATAATAAGCCATGTCCAATCAGCCCCAATATCCATCACCGCCATCAAGTTCAATGCAGGATTAAGAACTGGAAGCGAACAAACATGCCTGTGATTTCCACTGCATTTAGAGGCTGATTGGAAATCCCAGAGGAGGCATCTCCTCAGCCATGGATGAGTTTCAGCCACCCCTCCTAGCCTGGGCTGCTGCATCGCTCTCCTGGCTGCCCTCTTGTCTCTCCCACTGACTGACCCTGCTCCTCCTCCTCACGCCTCACACTGGAGTTGTGCTTCGGCTGTAGCTGGGGTGGTGCTGGGCTGTAGACCAAGGTAGAGGAACAAAGCCAATGGTCTCATGTATTAACAAAATGAGGGGCTTGCTTGTGTTGGTGACACCCCCCTCCCCCCCCGCCTCAGAATCACAAGGTTGAAAGGGACCCCAAGGATCNACCCTTTGAGCAAGCTGATTTCCCTCTTGTTTGGATTTATGTTTTGGATCCAGCTTGGATTTATCCTGCCTAAACACAGGCATGAAACCAAGGGCTCAGGTGAGAACCTAATACTGTAGCAGGATAAACCAGGGCTCATCCTGGTTCTGTGCATCCCAAGCCCAGATGGGGATTCATCCTTTGAGCTGGATGAGATTTTGAGTTGAGCCCACAAGTAAGACATGGTGATGCTCTTCATGGAGCATCCAGGATAATGCAGCAGTAAATTTCCCACTGCTCAGGTACCTTCTTCTCCACCCAGGCCCTGTTGTAAGGACTTTCTACCCCACAGTGATAAGTAAGATCTTATAACTTCATTTCCTTGTGGCAGTCTCATCAACAGCCCTAAGAAATGCAGTTCCCTCACTTTGCCTTTTGGCAGTCAAAGGCCCATTTACTGGGTTCAGTGCCCTGCTCTCAATCATGGAAAGCAATGGGAACATCCTCAGCACAACAATGTACGTTTGGGAAGATGTGGAGAAGGTGGGCCAAGGGGTGGGATCTCACTGAGGAGTGTGGCTCCTACCTTTAGATGTCTGCTTCTACACCCCAGCCATGTGGCAAGAGTTGTGGCCACCATGGTGTCATCTAGAATCATGATGCCATGATGCCATGATTCCCAGCACTGCCACACCACTGGGACTTTTGATGTCCATCAAAACTGCTAAAATGGTCCTTGGCAGGACTCATACTGGCCCAGACCCAGCCAGGGCCCAGTATGGAAATGAGCACAGCCCCGAGGACTCCACGGAGTCTTGTTCCCATGTCTGCACCCATGGCTTCACTGCAGTGCTCCCTCCACATGCCCAAACAGCCCCATGTGAACCTGGGCTCCCTACCACCATCACCCTTGAACTGCAGCAAGAGGCCAGACGTGTCCTTTGGTGACCTCCCTGCAACCTCCTGGCAAACATTCGGATGGCCAGCGGGGATGAAGGGTAGAAAGAGGATGGAGATGGATAGAAAGGGAATGGAGAAGGATAGAAAGGGGATGGAGAAGGATAGAAAGGGGATGGAGGCACCAGAGTCACGTCCTGCTCACGATACAGGTGGTCCTATATCACCTCAGAACTCCCTGACAAGGGGCAAAGTGGGGACCAGGGTATTTCTGGGAAAGGCAGGGGAAGGCTGAGGGAGCTGGGCTTGTTCAGCCTGGAGAAGGCTGCTGGGGGACCTCATTGCAGCCTGCCAGTCCCTGAAGGGAGCTTATAAGCAGGAGGGGATTCAACTTTTTAATAGGGTAGACAATGGCAGGACAAGGGGGAATGGATTAAAACTAAATGAAGGAAGGGTTAGATTAGATATTAGGGGGAAGTTTTTTACAGAAAGAGTGGTGAGGTGCTGGAACAGGCTGCCCAGAGAAGTAGTGGATGCCCCATCCCTGGGGCTGTTCAAGGCCAGGTGGGATGGGGCCCTGGGCAACCTTGTGTAGCTCCAGGCCTGGAGGTTGGTGGCCCTGCCTGTGGCAGGGGGGTTGGAGCTCTATGATCCTTGGGGTCCCTTCCAACCCAAACCATTCTATGATTCTATGATTCTATGATTCTGTGATTCTGTGATTCTATGATTCTATGATTCTATGAAGGGGACACCACGCTTGCCTTGAGGCACTCTGGTGCTGGCAGATGAGGCTGCTACATGGGTGCTTTCTTGTGCCACATTGCAGCACAGGAATCTTGGGGATGGGGACGGTGGGAATGTGGATTAATTCCTCCATACACCTCTGGATGTTGTTTCTTCCCTCACCAAGAACATGTTCTTTTAATTCCTTCTCTTTTTTCTCCTCTTTGGTGCTGCAGGCAGGCACGGGTTGGCTCGGAGGAGGAACAGTGCAGACAGATCCATCAACTTCATCCTCACCAGCGGGGAGGAGCCGAGCCAGCAAGCTGCTGAGCTCCGGTGTGGAGAGCAGCAGTGAGATGTCTCTACCTTGAGAGGGGGTGGGGGGGGGGACTCTCTGCATTGAGGGATGATGGGAGAGCCCCTTGGCCCCCCTGCTTTCCCGAATCCTCCGCACTCTGGCATCCCCTCTCTGCCTCCGCACCAACTCTCTCGTTACCCTGACAACGGTTGGCTCACATTGAGCTTCTCCAGGATGCAGCACCACTTCACCCACCCTCGTGCAAAACACAGCCCCGTGGTGTGTGTGCATCCCACAGGGGATTTGCTGGGTCTGCCAGCAAGCCCACACCCTTGGGCTGGCTGCTTGGAGGAACCTCCAAATCGCAGCTGTATCCCAGAGTGGAAAGAAGCCTTGCTAGGTTGGGGAGCATCTCTTTTACCCATCTCCTGGGAAAGGTTATGGGAAGAGATAGAAACTGAGAGCACTTGGGATGCAGGAAAGGCAAAGTGGCAAGCCCTTGTAGTGCTTGGGGCCAGAGTTGATGCTGAGGTTACACCTCCTCAACAGAATATGCTCACACTGGAGCTCGGGCTCAGTCCCAAGGCCTGGCCATGCCCACAGTATTTTCTTCACTCTCTGAAGCAGGGTGGCTGCATCCCAACCACTTGTTGGGGATGGAGGACACACAGGAACACTGCGCTGCCATCCAGAGAGACCTGGCCAGGCTGGAGAGCTGGGCAGGGAGAAACCTAATGAGATTCAACAAAAGCAAGTCTTGCATCTGGGAAGGAATAACTGTCTGTATCAGGACAGGCTGGGGATGACCTGCTGGAGAGGAGCTCTGTGGAGAAGGACCTGGGGGTTTTGGTGGGTGACAGGTTGGCCATGAGCCAGCAGTGTGC
>VZTU01026599.1:26331-55892 GCA_013400835.1 Zapornia atra
GCTGGAATCTCTCCAGAGAAGGAGACTCCACACCCCCCTGGGCAGCCTGTCCCAGGGCTCCCTCACCCTCACTGGGAAGAAGTTCTTCCCCAGATTGGGGGGGAACTCCCTGTGCTCCAACTTGAGGCCATCACCCCTTGTCCTGTCCCCACAGACACTGAGAAGAGGCTGGCTATTTCCCCCTGTGTCCCACCCTTCAGCTATTGATACCCATTGATCAGATCCCCTCTCAGGCTTCTTCTCTCCAGGCTGAACAGCCCCAGCTCACTCAGCCTTTCCTCACAGGGGAGATGCTCCAGGCCCTTCATCATCTCCGTAGCTCCTCTGGACTCTCTCCAGGAGATCCCTGTCTTTTTTATCCCAGGGAGCCCAGCACTGGACACAACACTCCAGGTGGGGCCTGACCAGGGCAGAGCAGAGGGGGAGGATCCCCTCCTTTGACCTGCTTGTCATCCCCTTGGTCCTGAGCAAAAAGAGATGTCCCAGCAGAGGGGTTTGCAGGTGATGGCTGTCTCAAGGTGCTGCTCTCAGAAACTTTAACCCAGCTCCTGCCATGGATGCAGAGGCAGGAGATGCTGCCAGTGAGCCGACTGCGATGAGACCTTCCCAGGAGAGGCTTTGCACGCGATCCATCCACCCATTCCAGCTGCAGCAGCACGGTGCCAGACACACAGGTAACAGATAAGACCCTGAGCATGATGAACCTTTCAGGAAATGCTCCAAGAACACCTCAACCAAGCAGCCAACCCAAAATCCCTGTGGGACCCTCTGCCTTCCTGCCACTGAATCACCAGCGATGCGGGCAGCGTGAATTAAGCAGAAGACCTAAGAATGGAGCAACAGTAAATGGAGATTGTAAACACCAGCCAGCTTAAAATCTTAATGGGTCTAAGCAGGCACCAGGGGGAAAGCAGGAGTGGGAAGGAATGGGGTTGAGAGGGAAGGGGGGGCTGGTTTTGTCTGCTGGGCGGAAAGGGCTGTGGGAAGATCAAGCCATCCCACTGCACTCAGGGGAGGGGAACCAGCTGCTCAGGGAGCAGGAGATGGAAAGGCAATTACTCTCCCTGACACGCAGCTCCTGCTGTGCTGGGTTGGGTTGCACCCAAGAGCTGGGAGGAAGTTTAGAGGAGCCTCGTGCAAGACAAGGTGGAGGTGTGTGTCCTTCACCAGCCCACCCCAGTGCTGTGGTCCCCACATGGGCTTTGGGGTAGGGACTGGGGTACAGACTGCTTGCCCCTTGTCCCATCTCCTGTCCCCTGGCTGAAGAGACCATCGCCCACCTCTCTGCACCCTCCTGGCAGGGCAGGGGAGGTGGGGAGAAGGTCTCCCCTCAGCCTCCTCTTCTCCAGGCTGAACACCCCCAGCTCCCTCAGCTGCTCCTCAGAGGATTTGCCCTCCAGCCCCTTCCCCAGCCTGGTTGCCCTTCTCTGGACTCGCTCCAGGACCTCCATGCCCTTCTTATGGTGAGGGGTGCAGAACTGGACCCAGCACTCCCCAGTGCCCAGTCCAGGGGCACAATCACCTCCCCAGACCTACTGGCCACACTGTTTTTGATACAAGCCAGGATGCCATTGGCCTTCCTGGCTGCCTGGGCACACTGCTGGCTCATACTCAGGCTCCAGTCAACCAACACCCCATTTGTTTGTCCTCCAGAGAGGATAGGGAGGGGGTGGTGGTGTCCACACCCAAGTTCAAGGGAGTGTGCTGCCGTGTGCACGTGTGATTTCAAGGGGGGTCCAAGGCAAGGCCTTCCAGGCAGATCCCAGCAGAGCTGGGCTGAGCTGAGAACAGGGCAGGCTGATGTACTGACAGGCAGTAAGGGGATCTCGCTGTGACTCATCAGCACAGATCTGACAAAACTGTTGATCCCATTGATAAAAGCCCGGAGGGTTCAGGCACCCAGCCAAATCCCTCTCTGCTTCATTCATGGTACAGAGGGCTGGGGAGGGAAATCAGCTGGGCTCGGGTCCAGGGAACAGAAGCACAAGCAGCTCTGGCTATTGCACAGAGTCCACCCATAGCCATGGATGGAGGCCAGAGGCATGGGCAGGAGCTGGGAGCTGCAGCCACCCCCATGCAATGAGATTCCTGCCAGAAAGCAGCAAGGCAGCAGTGTCCTGGGCCAGAAATTCTCCTCGGGGTCGGGAGCAGACCCTTTGCAAAGCCCTGTGCCTAGGAAAGGTCACGTCCTTCTGCCCTTGTGTGCCCTTAACCCAAGCAGCGCTGCTTTCCCAGATGGATGTAGGGCCAAGCTCCAGTCCTACATTCCAGCAGCAAGTGAGACCCTCTCAGGAGGGTAAGGGCAAGGTGGGGCAGCCCATCCCCTACAAGGAAAGGCTGAGTGAGCTGGGGATGTTCAGCCTGGAGAGAAGAAGACTAAGGGGGGACCTTATTAATGTCTATAAATATTTTAAGTGTGGGATGCAGGGGGAATTGGCCAGCCCCTTTTCAGTGTCTGTGGGGACAGGACAACGGGCGATGGCTGCAAGTGGGAGCACAGAGAGTTCCACACCAACATGGGGAAGAACTTTTCCCCAGTGAGGGTGACAGAGCCCTGGGACAGGCTGCCCAGGGGGTGTGGAGTCTCCTTCTCTGGAGAGATTCCAGCCCCGTCTGGACACCGACCTGTGTGCCCTGTCCTAGGGACCCTGCTTTGGCAGGGGGTTGGACTCAGTGATCTCTGGAGGTCCCTTCCAACCCCTACAGTGAATCTGTGCTGTGGGATGCCCAGGCTGCAAATACCCTTCATGCCATCCCTCATGCATTCTCATCTTTGTGTGTGCCCAAGCTCTCCTAGATGTCTGCAGTGTTGGGAACTGCATGTGACAGTTCCTTGCAGCTTTTCCTAATTGCTACTGGAGAAGAAGAGGCACCCAGAGCAGCCAGCCCACCCATCCCTTACCATGAATTCCCCAAGCTCTGTGCTTGCAGGGCTGAGAGGTTTATACAGCCCATCATGGAAAGAATTCTCTTGCCAATAGGTGGGGTGGGCAGACCATGTTAGGTGGGGTAGCCACACCATGGGCTACCAGAGGATGTGGCACCCATGGGTGCACCCATCACAGGGGGAAAACCTGTAAATAGTAACCTCTAGACAAGCCCCCAGGCCACCAGACTACTAGGTCAGAGGGGTCCTTCCTGCTGGAGACTCCACTGAAACCAGCATCCTCCCAGAAAAGGGGTATTTTTTGACTGGACTGGTGTTCTCCAGCAGGGAAATAAAAGTTTGACTTGAGAAATTCCCAGTCAGCTTTTCAGGATATTCATGAAACAACAGGAATGGGGTCACTGAAGAAATTACTTATGCCTCAGTGCAATCTGCTTGGAAAAAGGGCTGAGGAGGCAGGAAACCTTCCTGGTTGCCTCAGGCAGCACTGGACTTGCTGCTCTGACCCATCAGGGAAGAGCTAAGGTGTTTCTGCTCCAGACCTGAAGAAACCAGTTCAAGTGGAGTTGGGTTACCTTTGCCAAGGGGAAACCTTTCTCACATCTCAGGTGCAACCACAAAGAGATGGTGCTCCAGGGGCTAAACACATGTCTTAGGTCGGCAGCATGAAGTTTCTCAATGGGTTTTGGTTCAAGTGTCAGGTCAGGAGACCTGACTGCCATCCCTGTAATATTTTAAGCTGTGGGGATAAGAACTGAACCACAATCCACATTCAGAAGGCAAGGTGTGGAGGACCTGGGCTTGGATAGGCTGAACAGCATCTTGTTTCCAGTGATAGCATCTCCAGGTCTTAGGGATGAAGTGCAGAGAGTGACAGCCTGTCAAGGACAAAAGCCTGTTCAGTATGACCTCACCTGGACTTTGATCCCTAGCCAAACCTGCAGCAAGAAAGAGAGAGGATGGATGGTCTCCTTTAAAAGCTGTAACAGTGGCTTGTCAGCCCAGTCCCCAGACTAGTGCTGGATTAGTCTCACTCTGCTGCTTTAATGTGCCTGCAAAGGTCAAGTGCTGCTTCCTGAAGGTGTTAACCATGCAATGCAGCTGTGCTGGAAGGGAAATCAGAAAGGATGGCTTGAAAGCAAGCAGAAAGCAAACTTAAAAGTGATTATGAAGATCCTTCTAAAGAGAGGGGTGTTGGTTTGTGGTCCAGTACCTGGGAGAGAAAGTAACTCAATCCCACCACCAATTTCATAGATCACAGAATATGTAAGGCTGGAAGGGACCTTTAGAGGCCATCTAGTCCCACCCCTGCAGTGAGCAGGGACATCTTCACTAGAGCAGGGCACTCAGAGCCCCATCCAGCCTGACCTTGAGTGTCTCCAGGGATGGGGCCTCCACCACCTCTCTGGGCAACCTGGGCCAGTGTCTCACCACCCTCAGAGGGAAGAATTTTTTCCTAATACCCAACCTAAATCTCCCCTTTTCTAGTTTAAACCATCCCCCCTTGTCCCATGGCTCCATGCCCTTACAAACACTCCTTTCTATAGGTCCCTTCAGGTACTGGAAGGGGCTCTAAGGTCTCCCTGGAGCCTTCTCTTCTCCAGGCTGAACCAGCCCAACTCTCCCATCCTGGCTTCACAGCAGAGCTGCTCCAGCCCTTGGATCATTTTTGTGGCCTCCTCTGGAGATGCTCCAACAGGTCCCTGTCCATCTTGTGCTGAGGGTTGCAGAGCTGGATGCAGCACTGTGGGGGAGGGAGGTTCACCAGAGCAGAGGGGCAGAATCCCTGTTGCCCCTTGTCCTGTTGCTCCATGCCCTTGTGAACAGTCCTTCCCCAGCTTCCTACAGGCACCTTTCAGGGACTGGAAGGAGTTATAAAGTCCCCTCAGAGCCTTCTCTTCTCCAGGCTGATTTTGCTCAACCATCAATCCCACAGAAGACACCAAGCAAACGTTAGAAAGCCTGAGTCTAACACAAGGCAACAGCAAGAGCAAGGCACCCCCAGACACCCCAACCCCACAACTAGACCAAACCGAACAGAACCTTGGAGAGTGAGGTACCCCATGCCCTCCCCTCCTCCTGTTACTTCCAGGCCCTGATGCAGGATTCCAGGAAGCACCTGCCTGAGCTCTGGTGACTAACCCCCTCAAGCAGAGAGGAAAATGAATGCTTGAGCTGCGCTGGGTAGCGTTTAGTCACGAGCTGCTGTGTGTGAGGAGAGCCGGTCCCCGTGCCGTGCTCTGCCCACGCAAGCAATCCCATTGAGATCCAGAGCTACTCAAGCAGGGGAAAGCCAAGCCAAGTGAGGATGTGTGGGTAGCTTTCCCAGTGCTTTTAAGGTAACGTTTGAGGTTGCCATCCAAATTTTCTCCTTCAGATTCACTGAGCAATTTTCTCCCTCTTGCAATGCCTTGCAAAAAAAACCCACCCAACAACCCACCCCAAACCAAATCCACATTACAGAGAGAAATGGCAAGAAAGTGTAATTGTAGAGGAGGGGAGCAAATGCAGAGAAGAGAGAGAAGGCAGCTGTATTGACCATCTGCTACACCGCTAAAAAACACCCACTTAAGTATCTGTTTACAAATCAAGTTGCCTGTGTTAGTAGAAACAGAGGCACTTGCTTCAGAAGTATCAGAGGATTGGCTGCCAGCACGCTGAGTTTATTAGGTAGCAGACTTGGGGCTCTGTGAAAATGTGTGGTAGGAGGAATACAAACCAAAAAGCTGTTCTTAACAGGGAAATACTGAGAGGCACAGGGTAGGAAAAAACCACAGTGCAGGGAAGGAGCTGCGAAGTGTGCCCACCCCTGAGCCAGCTGCCATTGCCAGAGGAATCCTGAGCTTTCCTGAACATGAGGTGTAGCTTGAAGAGCAAAAAGATGAGCTCCAGCTCCAGCTTTGTCTCCCTTGTTTGCTAAGGGTCATGTCCAGGGATGCTGTGATTCCAGAGGGACACACGACTGACCCACAGTATGGTTGGCAAAGCTGTTCTTTCTTTAAAATCATGAGAAGTAGAAAATTAGGGGAAAAAACCCCCAAAACAATCAAAACAGAATCACAGAATCACAGGGGTTGGAAGGGACCTCCAGAGCTCATGGGGTCCAACCCCCTGCCAAAGCAGGGTCCCTGGGACAGGGCACACAGGTCAGCATCCAGATGGGTCTTGAATGTCTCCAGAGAAGGAGACTCCACACCCCCCTGGGCAGCCTATTCTATAGGTAGTGCCTGATATGGAGATTGCTGAAGATCTGGAACGCTGTGGGAAACTCTCATCTTACTCAATTCTTATGCTCTCCTGGGGCACCTGTCATTGACCATTGTTGGAGGCTGTTTCAGACATGTATTGCTAACTGAGCTGTATTTCCATTTTCATCATGGCTTGAGAAACAGGGGGGGCAGGGGGATACAGCTGCTTTTGGGGAGCTCTGCACACAGAGCTGAGACGGCCTCAGGTTTGAGGGCGAGGGGCTGGGCACTGCTGGCAGGGGCACTTCTCAGGTGATGCCCCCCAGGAACTCCCTCACCTTCCCATTCTGTTCTGGAAAGGGGTTTGGGGTAACAACGCCTTAAGGGTAACACAGCAATAATGCCCTGCAGTCATCTGGAGGAAACAAAGCTGTTCTCTGCTTACAGATTTCATGGGATAGGACTTAGAAACCATGGAACAGTGTAGGCAGAGATGCTGTAAGACTACTTGCACTCAACCCTCCCAGCTCCTGTTTCTGGGATCCTGTGGTTCTATGAAGGAGGAAGATAGGTTCTTGCTATGATGGAAACATAATCAACATACTCAGAAAGTCTCAGGAGAAAGATGTTTTAGGTGACAGATGCCAATCAATGAACCTTTATAAGTGTTTCCTCAACTCCCAGCTTGGCCACTGCTGGTTATAGAATCAGTCAGAGACTCTCCTGAGCTGGGAGGGACCATTAAGGACCACTGAGTCCAACCCCTGGCTCCACACAGGCCCAGCCCAGTCAGAGATGGCACTGAGGGCATCATCCAGACACTTCTTGCCCTCAGCCCAGCTCGGGGCTGTGACCCCTTCCCTGGGGAGCCTGTGCCAGTGCCAGACCCCCCTCTCAGCACAGAACCTCTTCCTGACACCCAGCCTAACCCTCCCCTGGTGCAGCTTCACGCTGTTCCCTCGGGTTCTGTCCCTGGTCCCCAAAGAGAGGAGAGACACCAGAGCCTGTCCCTTCACTCCCCTTGTCAGGAAGCCGCAGACCCCATGAGGTCTCCCCTCAGCCTCCTCTTCTCCAGGCTGAACAAACCCAGGCAGGCACTTCAGCCTCTCCTTGTAAGCCTTCCCCTGCAGACCCTGCCAAACATGGCAACAAATGGAAATGAGACGTGTAACCAGCATTAATTTGATGAAACAAGAGTCCTCTGCCTTCTCCTGAGTGGTATGGACATCTCTGCCTCCCATGCAGTGGAATCAAGACAGTCCCTTGGTTGCAACCTTTGACTCCAGCTTCTCACCAAAGGAGTTACAAATGCAGCATCAGTCTGAATATTTCCACAGCTGTGGATTGGGGCTATGGTGTTGATATACAAGGCAATCACAATGGTTGTTGCCACAAAGTCTCCCCATCAAAGTTAGTCAATCTGCATTTCTTTACATCCACAGGAGATCGGGCTTGTGCTCCACCTTTGGCATAAGCAGGAGTCAAAGTGGGACTATGAAAATATTGCTAAGGATACTTAGGAATGTTAAAGCAGGTGGCACAGCTCCTTCTTAATCCTGCCTACAGAAAGCCCTGGCAAACTGCTCTGAAGTTCTGACTGACCTGTATGCAGCCACCACCTGTTTCAGACCACGTAAAATCCCAGCCACATCCTAGGGATCTTCTCCCAGACAAACAGTCCCACCAGAACCCTGCCACACCCAGGCCATTCATCTCCTTGCAGGAGCCACTATTCCCCATCCCTTTGAACAACTGCATTTTATGAGGGAGGGAGAGGAACTGACACAGCTCATCAGTTGCTAATGCTCACTCCAAAGATGAAAACATTTAACATGAAATAAGATCTTAGGGGACAGGGGTGGGTTTTTGTCATGATTACTATTCTCTCTCTCTCTTCTTTATTCCCATCCCTTTTAATTTGCTCCTTTATCTCCCAGGCCTTGATAGTGTTGAGAACTGACTGATGGCTACGGTGTTAAGTTGCCTCTGGTTAAATCAAACACTGCTTGAAGCAACGAGTGTTTGGCCAGGAGCAGTTCAGGAGTTATGAGGAGAAAGGGAATAGGCCATGCTCCTTTGATGGCTGGAGGGAACCATGCTTTGTGACTGATGGAGAGAAGGAAATATCCCTGTGCTGGTTATCCCCAGTCTCTGGCACAACAGAGCTACCCACAGTGAGGGTTCAGATCATTTGGGCAAGAGACAAGGTCTGTGAGGCTGCTGTGGGGCAGGAGGGGGTGCTCATGGGAACAAAGGCTTGTAGAAATGGCAGTGTCTTCCTGCCAGAGGGAAGAAATGGTCTTGTGCTTTGTCTTCCCAACTGAAGCCTCATATATGCATTTTTAAAAGTCCATCACCTCGTACTGCAGTGAAGGTCTGTGCTCACAGCCCCTCTCTCTGCAGGAAGGAATTGATGGAAGTCTTATAGCATCACAGAATCCCAGACTGGGCTGGGTTGGGAGGGACCCCAAGGAGCACAGAGCTCCAACCCCCCTGCCACAGGCAGGGCCACCAACCTCCAGGCCTGGAGCTACACAAGGTTGCCCATCCAACCTGGCTTCAATGTTAGGCTGAGGACTTGTTCAGTGGCAGCTGCCTCTTCAGAGAGCTGTTCAGCCACTGAACCATCACCACCCGATCTCACGTACAGGCGCAGGCGGTGTACCACCACTGCAACACCAGCACCCAACGCATTCCCGCTCCCGATGCTGAACACCAAGCTGCTCACAGGTGTCCAAATCTCAGCTGAGCTTCCTTCAAGGTCACTCCCTGCCTCCCTTCCCACCAGGTGAAGCTCCTCCAAAAAGCTGGTGCGCTCCCCCAGCTCCACTTTGTGCCACTTTACATTAGCATCAACCTCACTTAGGAGCAGCAAAGCTCTGCTCTTTATTAATTCAGCAGGGCTGCTCATCCACCTTGTGAGGATGAACACCAAACACATCCCATGAGCAGCACTGGGAATCGGTTCCCCCAGTTAAAAGAGAAGTTTAGGTGAAGATAGAAAGCTGAAAAGCCTGGAGAAAAGCTTAGGAGTGATGTGGTTTGGAACACGTTGGGTATGAGCATGGTTCCCTGAAGCAAAGGCTGCTTTTATAGGAACATGGGATGTGGCACAGGCTGCCCAGGGAGGGGGCTGAGTCCCCACCCCTGGGTGTGTTTAACAGATGAAGTACTTACCTGCCCTACAAAGAGAGGCTGAGGGAGCTGGGCTGGTTCAGCCTGGAGAAGAGAAGGCTGCAGGAGGACCTCATTGCAGCCTGCCAGTCCCTGAAGGGAGCTTATAAGCAGGAGGGGATTCAACTTTTTAAAAGAGCAGATAATGGCAGGACAAGGGGGNCCTCACACATGGAGGTTGTCACCTCAGTGGAGTTTCCACCACGGCTCTGAAGTCGCATGGTAGTCGTGATGCTGTCTCTGGGCTATATCAGTCCCTTGGAGCCCAAACACTTCTCCTCCCAAGGCTGTGTATAGCCCTTTGTATATATAATTTTATACATATATATATATATATAAAAAAGAATATGTTGTGGTGCTATCATATAATTTAAATATTCAGGAAATATTCAAATGGGGGTTAGAAATGCAAACTCCATTGAACTGGCTGGATCAAATTGCACAAGGTATCAGAAACGGTTGGACTCAATGTTCTTAAAGGACTTTTCCAACCTAAACAATCCCATAAATGAAACTGCTGTGCTGGGCCTGGCTCTTTTTTCTCTTGGAGATTTCCTCTCTCCAGCAATAGTCAATAACAGATGCCCCAGGAGAGCATAAGAACTGGGTAAGATGAGAGTTTCCCACAACGCTCCAAATCTCCAGCTATCTCCATATCAGGCATTATCTAGAGACTTTTGGGGTGGGGTTTTTTTCCTAATTTTCCACTTCTAATGCCTTTTCAAGCCATGGAAACCTCTGGCATACACAGCCCTCTTCAGCAGTCAGTTCCACAGCTTAACCTCCATGCCATGTAAGGACAACGTGGTGCACAGCAGAAGGCTGAAGGCAGGTGTCTGAGCTCAAATACAGCCACGTTAATACTGCTGGCCAGCTCCCAGATCTGGGGTGATTTGCATCTGGTAAGTTCTATGCTGGCAGGCAGACCTCTGAAGTTCCAACATGAGAGGAACCAGAGCAAGATCAGATGAGTCCTGCTAAGGCTTGAGATATTATTATTTATGCAGCAAACTGGTTGGTGACATCGGCTTTATCTTGATTCACCTAACATGAAGAGGGGCTGGTGCCCAGGGCAGGGAGGCCTAGGCCCAGGGGAATGGCCTTCAGCTGCAGGAGGGCAACTGGAGAGGGGCTGGGAGGCAGAAATCCTTCCTGGGGAGGGGGGAGGCCCTGGCACAGGGTGCCCAGAGAAGCTGGGGCTGCCCTGGGATCCCTGGCAGGGTTCAAGGCTAGACTGGATGGGGCTTTGGGCACCCTGGGCTGATGGAGGGTGTCCCTGCCCATGGCAGGGTGTGGGCCTTGGTGGGTGTTGAGGTCCCTTCCCACCCAAACCAGTCTGGGGCTCTGTGATTTTATGAAACTGGTCACCCACATCCAAACACCACCTCTTTGGTGATGGCTTCCAGAGCAAATGTGGATCTGTAGGCCAAAGGAGCCTCGTGCCTCAGTTTCCCCTGCATTTTGACTGCAAGTGCTCTGGGCCTGGGGCACATGCACCAGAAACACTGCTAGGAGTATGTCATGAGTTTCCCAGGGAGGGGGTGGCAGCCAGTGGGGTTTAGTTTTCTCACTAACAGTCCCTAAAACTTCCAGACACCTGGCACAGGGCAGCTTTGCTTGCACAGACTGACAAGGCAGCGCACAAAACCGGCGCCTCCAGGACACACGTCCCATGCCCCTGCTAGGAAATGAAATGGGTCACAGCCAGTTCTCTGAGGGCAAGCAGCATGGCAAGGCTCACATCCATATGGCTAAACCCACCCGTCCTCCAAAACAGGCTGGCACTCTGCCAGTTGGAAAGGATCCATGCTAAACCCTCAAGCATGCCCAGATACTGCCTGGGAGCAGGATAGTTGGTCAGGGCCCAAACCACGCTTGGGACAGTGGTATGGAGAATCCCAGACTGGGATGCAGCCTTGTTCCCTTCCACTGGCTGGTTTGTTAGTACAAATGGCAGAATCACAAGGTTGGAAAAGGCCTTTAAGATCATCAAGTCCAACCATTCCTGTCCTGTGCTAAACCATATCCCTGAGCACCTCATCTACCCATCTGTTAAACACCCCCAGGGGTGGGGACTCAGCCCCCTCCCTGGGCAGCCTGTGCCACAGCCCCACAACTCTGCCAGGGAAGAACTTTGCCCTCCCATCTGAGCTGACCCTGCCCTGGCCCAGCTTGAGCCCATTGCCCCTTGTCCCATCTCCTGTCCCCTGCCTGAAGAGACCATCGCCCACCTCTCTGCACCCTCCTGGCAGAGCAGGGGAGGTGGGGAGAAGGTCTCCCCTCAGCCTCCTCTTCTCCAGGCTGAACACCCCCAGCTCCCTCAGCTGCTCCTCAGAGGATTTGCCCTCCAGCCCCTTCCCCAGCCTGGTTGCCCTTCTCTGGACTCGCTCCAGGACCTCCATGTCCTTCTGATGGTGAGGAACCCAGAACTGGACCCAGCACTCAAGGTGCAGCCTCACCAGTGCCCAGTCCAGGGGCACAATCACCTCCTCAGACCTACTGGCCACACTATTCCTGACACAAGCCAGGATGCCCTTGGCCTTCCTGGCCCCCCCGAGCACACTGCTGACTCATGGTCAATCACAGTCACCCAACACCCTCAGGTCCTTCTCCCCAGCAGCTCTCCAGCCACTCTGCCCCCAGCCTGTAGCACTGCATGGGGTTGTTATGTCCCATGTGCAGCACTCTACCCCTGGCCTTGCTGAACCTCATACCGAGCCGTGGTCTTAGTGAGCTTCCAGACCACACACATGGACCATGTCTGCAAGAACCCTGGGCTGGATGGCTCTGTCTATACCAAAAAGCAGAGGTACATCAAATTTAGCGTTACAGGGAACTTCCCTCCAGGTCCTGGCAGTGTTTAATTTGCTAGCACAGACATACCCTCACCACCTGCCTACACACTGCATGTGCCCACCTCCCTGCCTGCTGTTTCCCAGAAAAAATCAGAGGAATTCCGAATCTGCTTTCATCCTGCAAGATGCTGCAGGCAAAAGAAGCCATGTAATCCACACACGTGGGCAGGAGCTGTTCTGGCTCCAAGTTATTCTGTTTCCACAGAAATGACAGATGCAGGTTTGGCAAAACAGAGGGAATCCCAGAATCCCAGAGCATTAGGAATTGGAAGGGACCGTGAAAGATCATCTAGTCCAACCCCCTGCCAGAACACGGTCACCCAGACTGAATCGCACAGGAACACATCCAGGTGGTTTGAATGTCGCCAGAAGGAGACTCCACAGCCTCTCTGGGCAGCCTGGTCCAGGGCTCTGTCACCCTCACAGGGAAAAAGGTCCTCCTGACATTCCCATGGAACTTCCTCTGCTCCAGTTTGCACCCACTGCCCCTTGTCCTGTCGCTGCCATCCCTGAGCAGAGCCTGGCTCTGTCCTCCTGACTCTCACCCTTTACATATTGATAAACATTAATGAGGTCACCCCTCAGCCTCCTCTTCTCCAGGCTAAAGAGGCCCAGCTCCCTCAGCCTCTCCTCATGAGGAAGGGGTTCCACTCCCTTCATCATCTTGGTGTCCCTGTGCTGGGCTCTTCCAAGGAGTTCTGTGTCCTGCTTGAGCTGAGACAGAACTCTCCCCTTGATCATCAATCAATCAATCACAAGAACTGCAACCCTCACCCAAATCTCACTCCCAACAGATGGCTGTCATCTCAGTGGCTATGTGTTCCACTGTACATGAAGTAGGAGACAGACAATTCCCTGGTCCTGTGAGCTTCCTTCAGCTAAACCCTCTTGGCTACAAGCAGGAGGGTCCACCCAGGCCACCTCTTGGGAATGGCTCATGGCTCTTCCTAATTTAACTTGAGCTGTGACCCAGCTGGCTTGGGTCAGCCTTATGTGCTTTGAGTTCATCGCTTTCCTTCCCACTGAACAACGTTGTGCACACAGAGAGACACCTTGTTCTATGAGGAAACAAAGCATCCTTCTGCATGCTTCATCATGTAACTTCTGGCTCACATCCTGGGCTAAGAGCTTCAGCTGTGTGAGTGTTACAGCTCTAGTCCTGCAATCTTCTGTCCTGGCTCCACAACATGTCTGAAAGGCTTCAAATCAATCCTGAGGGGACATTTATTACTAGAGCCTTCACATCTGTATTTTTAACCTCCTTTAAGAGTTCCCAAGGATAGCCAGAGGAGGGATACTATTTTAAGTGAGCAAAGAAGATGAAAAAAAACCCCACAAAATTAGCACTTAGTGCATTTAGCAGACTGGCAAGTGTTTGCTCTGACCCTCAGGTTGGAAAGGGTTAGATTTCCTTGTACAGAAACCAGACAGCATCCTCCTCCCAAATCAAATTGCAGCCTCCAGTGCCACCACCTCACAGACTGTGGTGCCAGAGGATGTTTTTACGAGCTGGGAGCACGTGTGTTGGGTGAACACACGCGTTAGAAGAACCACAGAATCACAGACTGGGCTGGGTTGGAAGGGACCCCAAGGATTATAGAGCTCCAACCCCCCTGCCACAGGCAGGGCCACCAGCCTCCAGGCCTGGAGCTACACAAGGTTGCCCAAGGCCGCAGCCAACCTGGCCTGGAACACCCAGCCCCATTAGAAATGGTTATGAGCAGCAGTGCTAGAAAAGCTCCAGTGCATGCCAGCGGAATGCTACCCATCCAGACCTGCCATGGCATGTGTCACAGAGCCCAGGGGTGGGCAGACAGCCCATGCAGGAAGGTGACAGGTGCTTTTCACATGTGATCCACATTTTCTGGCAGGGAAGTGCTTATCAACCCGAGTTGGAAGGAGCAAGAGGAGGTGAGAAGTTTCCCCAAAGGCACAGAGAAGGTCTAGCACTGAGCAGGAGAGGGAAAGCACTCCACCAGGCATGACTAAATTCACAGGCACCGCCTCGTGAGGAGTCTGAACTGATGGGCATCCAGGTGATGGGAAGAAGCACCCCCAACCAAGCTACCTCACAACCTACTGTAACACTCCCCGTGTTCTCCTCCCATCTAGCTGGTGGAGCAGAGCTTGACTGGAGGCCTGTGACCAGCGGTGTCCCCAGGCTCGGTGTGGGGTCCAGTCCTGTTCAATATCTTCACTGACAACCTTGATGAGGGAACAGCATCCACCCTCAGCAAGTGCTGATGATCCAGAGCTGGGAGGGGTGGCTGACAGGCAGGACACTGCGCTGCCATCCAGAGAGACCTGGTCAGGCTGGAGAGCTGGGCAGGGAGACACCTAATGAAATCCAACAAGAGCAAGTGTAAAGTCTGGCACCTGGGGAGGAATAACTGTCTGTATCAGGACAGGCTGGGGGGGACCTGCTGGAGAAGAGCTCTGTGGAGAAGGACCTGGGGGTCCTGGTGGGTGACAGGGTGGCCATGAGCCAGCAGTGTGCCCTGGGGGCTGAGAGAGACAAGGGGATCCTGGGGGGCATCAGGAGGAGTGTGTCCAGCAGGTCTAAGGAGGGGATCCTCCCCCTCTGCTCTGCCCTGGTCAGGCCCCACCTGGAGTGTTGTGTCCAGTTCTGGGCTCCCTGGGATAAAAAAGCCAGGGATCTCCTGGAGAGAGTCCAGAGGAGCTACGGAGATGATGAAGGGCCTGGAGCATCTCCCCTGTGAGGAAAGGCTGAGTGAGCTGGGGCTGTTCAGCCTGGAGAGAAGAAGACTAAGGGGGGACCTTAATAATGTTTATAAATACCTTAAGTATGGGATGCAGGGGGAAACGGCCAGCCCCTTTTCAGTGTCTGTGGGGACAGGACAAGGGGCGATGGCCTCAAGTTGGAGCACAGGGAGTTCCACCCCAATCTGGGGAAGAACTTTTACCCAGTGAGGGTGAGGGAGCCCTGGGACAGGCTGCCCAGGGGGTGTGGAGTCTCCTTCTCTGGAGAGATTCCAGCCCTGTCTGGACACCAACCTGTGTGCCCTGTCCTAGGGACCCTGCTTTGGCAGGGGGTTGGACCCCATGATCTCTGGAGGTCCCTTCCAACCCCTGTGACTCTGTGATTCTGTGATTCTGGTAGTGGCCAGGGGAGAGCAGGAGGTTGGTTCACATCATGTGGTATAATCAGTTTCCTCTCCCTAGGCTCAGGCATGTGGGTGCTACGCTGTCACTTTCAGGTCGGAAGCCTCTGAAACAAAGACCACAGTCCTCCCTGTCCAAAGGCTTTAACTTTTACATCTGGTTTGGTGTGGTTCCCAAAACATTTCACAGCAACTACTCGTACACATCACAGTCAAGACCACAGCCTGAGACTCAACTCCAGGTTAAGGCATCTAAACTCTGGTGCCTATCTACAGGTGCCCTGCATTTCCACCACAGCCATGGAAGTCCTAGCCCATAGTTCAGCAGATGTCTCCTTCAGGACAGCTGAACTGTTCTCTCCAAGCTCCTCTATGCTTGAGTCTCTGGCCCACAGGGAGACATCCAGCACCAACCATGATGCCCTGGAGTATTTCTCCTGACCTTCAGACACTGTTTCATAGTGCCCCAGTCCCACCAGCTCCACGTCACGTTTGCCAGCCCTGTACATCTTCCTATAGAAGGGAAATCCTTCTATCAGCTGCAACAGAGCAGGTACCATCTTGTAAAGCTATGCAGCACCTTCAGCACGCAGGTGATTTCAGCTGGGGCCTCTGGGTACTACTGCAACACCTCTTTGGGGAAGGGAGGGCAGGCAAAGACATCAATGTGGGTGTGCATGTGCTGGGGAGACAAGCCAACCTGTGGGACATGTGCTCCTTTTGTTGTTCAGGTTTACTCTTCCATTGTTGTTGCTCCAGCTGTAATTAATTCCACAAACCTTTCGGGGCTGCTAACGTTTTTATTAGTGTGTAGCTAATAAGGGAGGTTAATTAGTCCTGCCTCTCTCTCAGCTGCTCGGAGGTGGTAGCTGGCTTGGTGTGGTTTCAGCCATTGAAGGCTGTGATGAAAGAGCTGTTGCCAGGAGGACAGAGCCATGGCTGGTGCCTGGGCACCAGATCTGTAGCAAGGGGAGCACCAAGTTCAACCCTTGGGTTCGACCTAGAATCACAGCATCATAAAATGTGTGAGGTGGGACAGGACTTTCAAAGGCCATCTAGTCCCACCCCCTGCAGTGAGCAGGGACATCTTCACTAGAGCAGGGCACTCAGAGCCCCATCCAGCCTGACCTTGAGTGTCTCCAGGGATGGGGCCTCCACCACCTCTCTGGGCACCCTGTGCCAGTGACTCACCACCCTCAAAGGGAAGAATTTTTTCCTAATAACCAACCTAAATCTCCCCTTTTCTAGTTTAAACCATCCCCCCTTGTCCCATGGCTCCATGCCCTTACAAACACTCCTTTCTATAGGTTCCTTCAGGGACTGGAAGGGGCTCTAAGGTCTCCCTGGAGCCTTCTCTTCTCCAGGCTGAACCAGCCCAACTCTCCCAGCCTGGCTTCACAGCAGAGCTGCTCCAGCCCTTGGATCATTTTTGTGGCTCCTCTGGAGATGCTCCAACAGGTCTATGTCCTTCTTGTGCTGAGGGCTGCAGAGCTGGATGCAGCACTGTGGGGGAGGGGGGTTCACCAGAGCAGAGGGGCAGAATCCCCTCTCTTGATCTGTTGGTCACACTTCTTTTGATGCAACCCATCCCAGGTCTCATTGCAAAGCCCCAGCAAAGACAGACCACAGCCCCCAGGACACAGTGGTCTCCTGTCTAGGGGGAGGGTCCAAATCCATGGGGCAATATGGGGTACCAAAACCCCTTCCACTACCCCTCTAGCTCAAGCATTTGGGACGATCCAGGCATCCCATCTCACCCCAGTTCTGCCCTCTGGATCTTACCCAAATCCAGCCTGGACTCACCCTTGATGTACAGGGGACTAGAGATAGGCCCCATACTCCAGCATGGCCTCTGAGGTAGGATGGGGTCAAGCAGGTCTCTATGATGGAGACTTCTGATCCCCCCCTTCTTCTTCTACTTCCATGCTAACGTTTTCAACTCAGCCATCAGCTCACACTTGTTTGGGTGGGTTTTTCCTTTCTTTCTGATGTTTCTAAGCCTAGACCCCACATCTTGGCAGAAATCACTGCAGGGAGTCCCCACATGTTGGTCCATGAAGTCTCTCTGCCCAAGTCCTGCTGCTCAGCACATCGCTCCACATGGCCCCTTACACTGACCCAATGGCCCTCTTCTCTTCTGCGTCCACACCATAGCAGCCCCAAGGCCAGGTTCTGGAGGCCAACCTAAAGTTCATGGAGCTAAAAGAATTAATTTAATTAATCTGAATGTGCAAGACATTGATTTGCCTTGGTGTGAGGACAACTCTCTGCAGCCAGCAGCTTGGAACACAAATGCTTTTTGCAGCTCAGCACGGTGGTGGTGCCAGGATCTCCAAAAATCACAGAATTCACAGAGCTGTAGGGGTTGGAAGGGACCTCCAGAGATCATCAGGTCCAACCCCCTGCCAAAGCAGGGTCCCTAGGACAGGGCACACAGGTTGGTGTCCAGACAGGGCTGGAATCTCTCCAGAGAAGGAGACTCCACACCCCCTGGGCAGCCTGTCCCAGGGCTCCCTCACCCTCACTGGGAAGAAGTTCTTCCCCAGATTGGTGGGGAACTCCCTGTGCTCCAACTTGAGGCTGTAAGATGCCAAGGAGCAAAAAACAGACAGCAGATTCGCTGGGAAGTGCCTGGGCAGCAGCTCTCCTGGGCTGAGGTATGTCCTAGTGCCTCCACGTCCAAGTAGGGCTGGAGCTTCCCACTTTTTGTTTTTGGGAAGTCTGAACTTGTGCAGATATTTTGCATGTCAACTTCTTCCCTCCCAGAGAATCACAGAATGTTGGGAGTTGGAAGGGACCTCAAAAGCTCATCTGTTCCAACCCCCCTGCCAGAGCAGGAGCACCCAGACTGAATCACACAGGAACACATCCAGGTTGGTTTGAATGTCTCCAGAGAAGGAGACTCCACAGCCTCTCTGGGCAGCCTGGCCCAGGGCTCCCTCACCCTCACAGGGAAAAAGTTCCTCCTGACATTCCCATGGAAGAAGCAGCAGCAGAGTTCATCCTTAGCTCCTGCAGCACACAGACAGGGAAAAATACTTTTTCCAAGCAAGGCTCTTTAGGAAAATGAGCCACTTGATGAAAAGTTCTACCTTCATCTTCCCTCCCAATTATTTTTTAAGTCCTATAAACATGAAATAAAACATTTTTATTAAAATGCCAGCAAGCAGGCAAAAAAAAATCTGAGAAGATCTTCCCCACCAAAGCCAAAATCAACTCTGAAGAATGACTAAAGCAGGAGAGTTAACCCCCAGACTGTAATTTCTTTCCTAGGGAGACAGCAAAGCCTCCAGAGCTCTCTGTGCACAGGGACTACTGCAAAGTCTGGTATTATTCGATTTTATTGTTTCTGCTTCAGAGTAATAACAGCCCTTCTCTAAGACCAGGGACTGGATTTGTCCTTATAATATGACCTTTTTGTAGCCTACAAGCAGTGGGAGAAGGATAAACTCTGGCAGCAAATGGACAAGATCCCTGGGTTTTTGCTGGTGGAAAGTCAGGTTTTCCCCAGCCTCAGCTCTGAGCTGCTCTGGAGATGAGAGTGTGGGGATGTCCACTTACCCGCTGTGATCTGCCACTTCCAGAACTGCTGCTGGGGAACCCAGAGCAAGTCCCTGGTGTGTTTTTGCTTTTCTTGCAATGGTTGAGCAACCCCTCCTCGCTCCCCAGGAGCAGAAAGAGCCCTTTTCCTTGCTAGAAACACCACAGAAGCCTCACGGCATTCCTGCAGATGCCCACAGACTTCCTGCACTTCTCGAGAGCAGTTCCACCCCCACGCCTGGTGAGGAGGACATGTGCAGTTCATGGACTGAAGCTGGAGGGAAGGGTTAGAGGAGAGATTAGGGGGAATTCTTTCCAGAGGGAGTGGTGAGGGGCTGGAAGGGGCTGCCCAGAGAGGGGGTGGGTGCCCCATCCCTGGAAACCCCTTTAAGGATTGGTAGGCCACAATTAGGCCTCCCCAGAGCCTTCTCTTCTCCAGGCTGAACAAGCCCAACTCTCTCAGCCTGTCTTCATAGGAGAGGTGCTCCAGTCACTGATCATCTCCGTGCCCTCCTCTGGCCTTGCTCCAACAGCTCTTGGGGACCCAAGGTGCTGCAACAGGCTGCCCAGAGAGGGGGTGGGTGCCCTGTTCCTGGGGGGGTTCAAGGCCAGGTTGGATGGGGCCCTGGGCAACCTTGTGTAGCTCCAGGCCTGGAGGTGGGTGGCCCTGCCTGTGGCAGGGGGGTTGGAGCTCTGTGATCCTTGGGGTCCCTTCTAACCCAGAGCATTCTATGATTCTATGATTCTATGGTTCTTTCTCCTGTAATCACCCCCCCATACACCCCATTCAGAAACACAATGGGGTTGGGTTTCTTTCTCCAAAACCAGAAAATAAATCACAATACACTACAATTCACAAGTGTCACCACTCAGGTTAATCCACCCAAAGTCTTTCATCTCCTGCAAAGCCCTGACCAGAACAGCAGTCTCCAGTGAAGGGGCTTTCTTGATCACTCCCCTGATGAGATTTAATCTCTCCTCTAGTCAACGGCTCCTTCAGCTCCTGTTAAGAAAAGCCCTGGGAACTGCTCATTGTCTGTCTGAAAAGGTGAAGAAGCAAATGGTCATGGACTGAAGGAGAAAAGACACATAAATTGCTTTGTTGGGTAAACTGGAGCAGGTCAGCACAGGTTGGTCTACTACAAAAGACAGTGCTAAGGTGGCTGGGGGTCTCCAGTGGTGGGATTGGTTCATCCTTTTATTTCCAAACACAAGAAGGAAGAACAACACACCTTTTCAATGAAGCTACAAGGAGATGGAATGGGTTAGATAAAGGAAAATTATCATAGAATCACAGGCTGGTCTGGGTTAGAAGGGACCCCAAGGATCATAGAGTTCCACCCCCCCTGCCACAGGCAGGGACACCAACCTCCAGGCCTGGAGCTACACAAGGTTGCTCAGGGCCCCATCCAACCTGGCCTTGAACACCCCCAGGGACAGGGCACCCCCCCCCTCTCTGGGCAGCCCCTTCCATTCCCTCCCCACTCTCTCTGTAAAAAACTTCCCCCTAATACCTAATTTAAACCTTCCTTCCTTTAGCTTGAACCCATTCCCCCTTGTCCTGCCATTGTCTACCCCCTGAAAAAGTTATTCCTGTATGGAGGAAGCACAAAGACTTCCCCACACCAACCAGCTGGGACTGAAATGTCAGAGCAATCCTCCCTCACGGTGCGCATCAGTAGGTTCATCAAACAGACAAGCCTTTCCTCCAGCATGCACATGAGTGAACGAGGACCTTGGTTATGGCTGTGTGTCTCATTGCACTTGACCTTAAGAGCCCAGTGCTTTAGATGAAGGAGTTTAATTCAATTAGCACACCCATGGGGGTTTCAGCCAGGCTACTAACGGACCCGGCTGACGTAGGACATTGCAAGGTAGTGCAGGGTACTGGAGTTCAAATGCACCATCTTCTCCTGCTTTCCATTTGCAGTCCAGAGGAGAAAAGAAGAGATTAAGGACATGTTGTCACATGGGTCACATGTTGTCACACGGGTCACACACAGGTGGCTTCTGTGCTGGATTTTGTGCTGGACAAACATAAAGTGTTGGCCAAGACAATGTTCATGGGATCGCTCATGACCTTGACCATACTGGTTGTCTATTCCTTCCTTCTGGAGTTAAACTCAATGCCTTGACTCTTCTCTACAAGACCAGCTTAACCCAAGCCACCAAGGAGGCCACTAAACCACTAAGGAGGCACATCCACTCCTAGTTAGGACCTGAACTTGCCCATTCAGCCTGGCCAGACTGGGTGAACTGTGGCCAGCATCCTGACACCCCACTTTGCCACCAGCTGTCCCAAGTTCTTCTTGACTCCACAGGCACCCCTATAGCCAAATCAAACAAAAGTTTTGGCTGATGGAAACTTACACTGACCCACCAAACAACTCCCAGGTGGTGTCCATTCCCAACAGACACCATAGACTTGTCACAGCAGATTGACTTCCCTCATCCAGCATGGTCTTCTCCATCAGCCAAGCCATCTTCATGCTCCCTGGGAGAAGCAACACAGTCGTTCAGCTTCACCCTACAAAAATGTCACTCTGGCAGGCTACAACACAACTCTTGCACTACTCCAGGCACTGAATAAAAAGGGCCACAACCATGATGATTACAGCACATCACAATTACTACTTGGTCATCCAGGACCCCACAGCTGTGGGGAAATATGAACAAGGTCACAGAGCATCTGCAAGTGGGACAGTGTACCTGTCCCCCCAACCCATCAGAGGATGACTTGAGGGAGGAGGAGGAACATTAATGCTAATTTTGGAACACCAAATTCCACCTCATTTTGAACAAAGCTTTTTAAAAATACCCAAGTCCCCACGCAGGCGTGTTTCCCCTCAGGGGTCAGTACTGGGACCAGCACTGTTCAGCATCTTTGTTGGTGATATGGACAGTGGGATAGAGTGCACCCTCAGCGAGTCTGCTGATGACCCTAAGCTGTGTGGTGAGGTGGACATGCTGGAGGGAAGGGATGCCATCCAGAAGGACCATGACATGCTGGAGAGATGGGCCCATGTGAACTGCATGAAGTTCAACACAGCCAAGTGCAAGGTCCTGCATGTGGGTCGGGGCAATCCCCAGTACAACTGGGTGGAGAATGGATGGAGAGCGGCCCTGAGGAGAAGGATTTGGGGTGCTCATCTGTAACAAGCTCCCCATGAGTAAGCAATGTGTGCTGGAAGCTCAGAAGGCCAACCCTGTCCTGGGCTGCATCACGAATGGCACAGCCAGCAGGTCAATGGAGGTGATTCTGCCCCTCTACTCTGCTCTGGTGAGACCCCACCTGCAGTGCTGCATCCAGCCCCGTCCCCAGTACAAGAAAGATGTAGAGCTGTTGGAGTGAGGCCAGAGGAGGGCCAAGAAGATGATCAGGGAGCTGGAACACCTCTCCTGTGAAGAGAGGCTGAGAGAGTTGGGTTTGTTCAGCCTGGAGAAGAGAAGGCTCCAGGGAGACCTAATGGCAGCCTACCAATCCTTCAAGGGGTCCTACAGGAACGTGGGAGAGGGGCTGGTCACCAGGGAGAGCAGGGACAGGCCAAGGGGCGATGGCTTCAAGCTGACAGAGGGCAGGGGTAGGTTAGATGTGAGGGAGGAATTCTGTACTCTGAGGGTGGGGAGGCCCTGGCACAGGGTGCCCAAAGAGGGTGTGGAAGCCCCATCCCTGGAGGCGTCCAAGGCTGGGATGGATGGGGCTTTGGGCAGCCTGGTCTAGTGAGGGTGTCCCTGCCCATGGCAGGGGGTTGGAACTAGATATCTTTGAGGTCTCTTCCAACCCAAAGCACTCTGTGATTCTATGAGAAAAAAGGGTCAGTCCAGAAGGTTGGGAACTACTGAAACACCAGTGCCACCACAGATGCTGGAAAACCAGTGGTTGTGTCCCAGTTTTCCCCCATGCAAGGCATGGGTAATGCTGTACCCCTTCTCCTCAGACAGAATTTGCCACACACCTTTACAGTGTGCAGGGGCAAGCTACCAGCAATGCCTGTTGCACCCTACCCTTTGCAGAGCATCCCACCAGCCAGCCACCGAGATGGGTCTGCACCCAGGGAGGTCTATGCTTGCAAGGCTGTGAACCAGAGAAGGAGGCAGCAGGGAGGGAAGATGAGATCTCAGAAAGCACTGAGGAAATTCAGGGAGCACTGGGAATTGCCAAGGAAAACATCAGCCTAATACCTAGAGGAATGGGCAGATGGGGGGGGCAGGGGGAAATAACGAAGCTTCAAAAACTGGAGGCTGGTTCCCAGTGCTCTGAGGATAACAGGGATGCAGCAAGGGAGCATGCCTGGGGAAGGAGGGGAAGGCAGGGGCACTCTCATCCCTCCCTCTCCAGGGTATCTCGGAGCTGTGGAGGGGGAAAAAAAAAGGGAGAAAAGCCATGCAGCCACCTCGCTGAAATTAGAACCTCAACAATGAACAGGCTCCCTCCACACACACAACTCGCCGCCTCGGTAGCCATGGAGACGGCTACAGATCTGTGTCAGCCACAATCCCCTCTCCTCCAGTTCCGAAAATTTAAAGAGAGAAAAAAAACCAAAGGGAGGGAGAGAGGGCTGTGAAGCAGGAGAGGGGGAAAGGGGGAATTCCTCTGCACGGCTTGGCTTTGATGTGCATCACGTTTAAAGGCACAGGGGATTAGCCAAGCCTGATGCTGGGTAAAGCGGTGGCTGTGCAAGCAGCTGCGGTGTGCTGGGTTCCCTCCGAGCGAGCATCTCCCTGGCCTCTGTGGAAACAGCTCGGTGTCAGGGATGAACCCAACACCACAGTGTTCCCACAGGGCTACAAAGCTTTGGCATCATCTTTGTGGAAGAGGGTGACAGAGCCCTAGGACAGGCTGCCCAGGGGGGGTGGAGTCTCCTTCTCTGGAGAGATTCCAGCCCTGTCTGGACACCGACCTGCGTGCCCTGTCCTAGGGACCCTGCTTTGGCAGGGGGTTGGACTCCATGATCTCTGGAGGTCCCTTCCAACCCCTGTGATTCTGTGAATCTGTGATCATCCTAGAGGCAACAGGCTAAGGCAGCATCTCAGAGGGGATGGAAGGACCAGGAGAGCTGGGAAAGGACCACCTAAAGGGTCAGTGCAGAGTTTCAGAGGGGAAGCACTGGGATGGAGGTTGGTGGTCTCCCTGCAGCAAAAAGGGGAGAATCAGAGAGGACTTCCTGCTGCCACAATGGCAGGAGGAAAGATGAAGCAGGAAGAAGGATGGGACCAGGCTTGCTTCTCCTGGACTTAGAGTCACAGCTCAAATTTAGGGCCTGAACAGCACACCCCAAGTTAGGCAGGCTGCTGGCTGGATCTGTCTGAAAAGCAGCAAAAAAATACAGATGTCTGGATCACTGGATAAGACTCACAGCTTCTTGCACTTGTAAGCAGGTTCACGAAGGAGTAGGAGCAGCATCCTGAACCTGGGACTATATAAAATGATCATGGAAAGTTGCCCTCCCCTCTAGGCAAGAGGAAAGGGAGGGATGCAAAGAACAGAGAACAGCCAACCCCCAGACCTTCGTGGAGAAATTTCCCCCATCTTGGCAAAACACAAGCAAAGAAATAATAAACATTCAGTCCCCACCCCTGACAATTCCTTGGGTTTGGGTAATCTTTACCTCTTTCACATTTCCTTTTATTTGGGCTACTTCTGGTTGGCTTTGCTCATTGATGCTACTCAGCTGCTACACAGAGTTGAAGGCAACACATCATATGGAACTAAAGGGCTGCAGGCAACTCTGTGGTACAAGGATTTGACTGGAGGACTCTCAAACTCTTCCAGCAATGAAATAATACTGAGGACTACACTGCCAACACTAATTTGTACAGCACTGTCCTCAAAACCATCCTGGGGTGGGTGTGGATGGTCTACTGAGTTACAAAGCACGTCAGAGCTCACGGCTGTTCTCAATCCTACGTCCCTGAAGACTCAACCCTACATTTCTGAAGACTCCTTGGGTGATGTTGTAGGGTTTCCCATCCAGGTTACTAGGGAAAGCTGGAGGTGTCCACTCAGAGAGGTAAAAGAGACATAGACTATTCTGACCGGCTACATCTGTTTCAAGGGCTAACTGACTGAATTATCCACAGGCAACCAGTGCAGAAGCTGAAGCCACAGTGATGGACAAAGCTCAGTTCCCATCAATTTTTGTATGACTGGAGGGTGCCATAGACCACAAAGGCAGGATAACCCACTGAAAGCAACCTGATTTCCTCCTGCACTCATTCCCTGCTTCACCACGTTCCTGCTGATTCAGCGATGTAGCTTAAGAGACAATTAATTAATATAGCTTTAATAGAAGGAGAATTTGCATGGTTTGAGAATGGAGAGTATTTGTGTGGTTTGGATTTTAGGAGAATATGGCTGTGGCCCTGTGAGCTGTGTTGTGAGAGCAGCTACAAAATTTACCCCTAACAGTGGCACAGCCTTGAAGCTAAAGAAAGTGAAGGTAGGGGAGTCATAAATAATGAGACCAACGACCAATTAAGAGACAGAGTGTGTCTTGCTTTCAGCTAAAAGGGGTTCCTGACTAGTTTGTGCAGGGATGTGGTTTTGAAACTATGGAGAAAACTGTAAAGAGTGTGTGCTGAGAGAGAGGAAGGTGTCCAGCCTTCATCCCTGAAGCCCACCAGAAGACCCCCTGAGTGGCACTGAGCATGCTCTGTCTGGGAGGAGTTACTGTAAGTGACTTCCTGGGAATAATTTGCATAACCCTGCCTTTTCTTAGAAATTACAATGAACATGTAGAGTTCATCTGTATCAATATGACAGATTTGGTTTTAAAGGGCACACACATCAAGAGGAGAGATCCCCTGTGTGCCCAGCACTGCAAGAAAGGATACCTGCTTCATCCTCACCAAGGCCAGTGAGGTTTGATTCTGGCTTTCTGAGGCTTCACCACTAATATTACAGGGAGATTTTGGATGGTCAAGAGGCAGGAAGTTACCCAGCAGAGGAAGACACTCAGAAAACCATCTCTTGGGCAGGGATGCAAAAGAGAAGCACACCTCACAGCGACTGTAGTACCAGAATGACCTACAACTCCTAATTTGTTAATCACATCTATGGAATAAGCCTGATTCCAAGCAGGGGTGAAACTGCTGAGCTCGTTGCAATGCACTGTCAAACCAGTTACCACTTGATTAAGGTCTGAAATGTGCATGGAGAATTTATTGAGATGGTCTCGTTTGCTGCCACGCAATTAATTAGAGCTACATTCCCAAGCAGGTATATTTTTAATGCTATCTGATCTCCCTTCCAATGGAGGAAAAGATAAAAGAAGGGGGAAAAAAAAGTACAAGTTTAACTCATTTTAAATCAGGAAATTAAATGCATCAGTGTAAGTCCTTTTTTTTCCCCTCCCAGAACTCAGAGGTTCTGCTTTTCCTTTTGAAGGAAAACCCTTCAGGAAGCAGTTTTGCCAAATCTTGGGTTTCCCCCATCACTGAAGTGCAGCTGAGAGCAGCACTTGGAGTGGAAGGAAGAAAGTAAACACCAACTCCTGAAGCAGCCTGTTGAAGAGAGATAGGTGAACACCCCACCCTCCCTAATTAGCAGGGCTCTACTTGCTCCGTGCGCTGCAGGAACTTTCCAATTAATTCCTGCCTGTTTGCAAAGCCACTGAAAGAGGCAAAGCATTAAATATAGATGCTAAATTAAAGGGAATAAATAGCAACCGACACGTAGCTCTCCAGGTTTGCAGGCCCCGTCAGCAGGGACGTTCCCTCACTGCCCAGAGCACACTTCTTAACTCAGACCTGGAAGTGCATGATTAATTTTTCAGCACCATCCACCAGACCTAATGAAGACTTGGTTATAGAATCACAGGCTGGGCTGGGTTGGAAGGGACCCCAAGGATCACAGAGCTCCAACCCCCCTGCCACAGGCAGGGCCACCAACCTCCAGGCCTGGAGCTACACAAGGTTGCCCAGGGCCCCATCCAACCTGGCCTTGAACACCCCCAGGGATGGGGCATCCGCTACTTCTCTGGGCAGCCCCTTCCAGCCCCTCACCACTCTCTCTGTAAAAATTTCCCCCTAATCGCTCCTCTCACCCTTCCCTCCTCCAGCTTCACTCCATCCCCCTTGTCCTGCCAGTCTCTGCCCTTTGAACAAGCCCATTCCCCTCCTGTTCCTCTGCTCCCTTCAGGGATGGGAAGGAATTTAGGTGAATATGTAGATGGTTTCTAAATAGCAGAACAGGATTCACCTCACCCGACTTGCTACTTTGGCAATGGAGGTATTTCCAAATGAGGTATATAATTTATAATTAGACTCATAATTCATCTCAGCCTAACACAGGCCTCTGCAACACATCNGATGGAGACACATGACAGCCCCCTGGTATGCCCTGTACGTAGCTCTAACCCACCCAGGACACCAGTGCTGTGCACAGCATGTGCTGTACAACAAGGCAGCTCCTCCACACCACAGCTCCCAGACATTTTCCACCCTCTGAGCATCTCCGTGGCTCCTCTGACCCCTCTCCAACAGTCCCACATCTTTCTTGTATTGGGGGCCCCAGCTCTGGACACAGGACTCCAGCTGGGGCCTCCCCAAGGCAGAGCAGAGAGGGACAATCCCCTCCCTGTCCCTGCTGCCACCCCTCTGCTGATGGAGCCCAGGATCCCATCACCCTTCTGAGCTGCCAGAGCACACTGCTGCCTCATATTAAGTTTCTCATCCTTCTGCAACCATGTTTCTCCTATTAAACAACCCTGGCACCTGGAACAGGGTAGTCACATCCAAACTGCCTGTTGGAAATGGCCCCTGGTCCCACTGGGCATCAGAACAGGCTGTCTGTGTGTGCCTAGGATTTCTTGGGGATGGCAGTGCCACTATAGGCATGGTAAGGAAATGCCATATTGTCTGCTGGAATGCATGATAGATCTCAACACATCATGGATGCTATCTAAAGATCCCAGTGGAAGCCAGGCACTGGTGACCAGCTGGACCCTGCAGAGATAATCTTCCCTGCTGAAGGCACTTTGCAAACAGTTGTTCCTACATCACAAGATCCTTGTTCTGATCCCACTGGTACTGATTAAAGACAAAAACCAATTCTATCATCACAGGAACATCCCAATGTCTTTCAGCAGGCAACAAAGGCCACCGCTACTGCGAGGACACCGGTGGAGATGTCCTCGTTCAGACCAAGGTGGAGGTGGACCTCAGAGTTGAACACCTCTAGCACAAAGCATGCCACCAACCTTTGTTTTTAAAACTGAGAGGGAATTTCACCTTGAGTGCAGAGGTCTGCACTGGTTGCATCTATAGTGAGAAGACAGCAGTGGATTGTTTAAGGCGCCTTAAATTCAGACAGAAAACTCACCTCCTTCCCTTGCTATCCACCACAGCAGCCCACAGCTATGGGCTGACCTCCAGAGAAGGGAGCATATATATAGGAAGGGATTCAACTTTTTAAAAGGGTAGAGACTGGCAGGACAAGGGGGATGGATTAAAGCTAAAGGAAGGAAAGGGTAGATATTAGGGGGAGGGTTTTTACAGAAAGAGTGGTGAGGGGCTGGAAGGGGGTGCCCAGAGAGTGGGTGGGTGCCCCGTCCCTGGGGGTGTTCAAGGCCAGGTTGGAGGGGACCCTGGGCAACCTTGTGTAGCTCCAGGCCTGGAGGTTGGTGGCCCTGCCTGTGGCAGGGGGGTTGGAGCTTTCTGATCCTTGGGGTCCCTTCCAACCCAGACCAGTCTGTGATTCTATGATTCTGTGAAGGTAGCAGCTTCCTGAAATCCACCCCCAGGCTGCCTATCACGAAGGGCAATGGGTTTCCAAATCGGTCCATCCATCCCTCACATCACACACTGTTATTTCATCACACATGATGATCAGGGGGGCAGCAACTGCTGAATGCCCTCCTTGCATGTCACCCCACGACCTCCACGTGTTGAGGAGCCAGCCTTCTCATCTGTGCAGTCAGATAGCACGTTCCCCTGGTTTAGGATTACATCAATTATCCCTATTTTTAGGCTTGAGGGTAAAGTCCCAGAGTCCACAACAGAGGCAAACAACTCCCAAAGAAAAGGTATTAACATATCTTTATATTCCAGCCTTTGTTAAGCTCTGTGAGGGATCCATCAAGAACCAGAAGCCTACTGATTTCCAAAGCCTGGAGTATTTCCAGGATTCAGCTCTGCTCCCACCCAGCTGGTTTTCTTTTCCCCTTCTTTTTCTTTCCCTTCTTCTCTGCTATCCGTGGGAGTTCATTTGCCTCAGAGTCCCTCCTTGTACTTCATTGAGCTTGTGCCATCATTATCCTCCCTGTAGAAATCCTTGGGATGGGAGGTTTAAAACACACCATGGATTTCTTCCTTTGTGGTTGCATCCCCATTGCTAACAGCAGCCAGAAAACAGATTCACAGAATTGTAGGGGTTGGAAGGGATCTACAGAGATCATCGGGTCCAACCCCCCTAAACCACGACACCTTCTTTAAAACCTTCTCTTTGATTAAGCCCATAAGCTAATCACCTCCTTGCTGACCCACCCCCCCAAGACCTGCCCCAAGACTCCCTGTCAAGATCTTATTTTTTCAAGTCATTAGAAATCATCTGTGCAAGTGGTGGGAGCTCTGTGCCACGTGGTGAGAGCCCATCGTGGTGCACAACCAGGGACAGTGTTGAGAAGAGATGGAAAACCAGTATGGGGAAGAATTTCTTCATGGTGAGGGTGAGGGAGCCCTGGGACAGGCTGCCCAGGGAGTGTGGAGTCTCCTTCTCTGGAGAGATTCCAGCCCCATCTGGATGCTGACCAGTCCTAGGGACCCTGCTTTGGCAGGGGGGTTGGACCTGATGATC
>VZTU01026601.1:0-22906 GCA_013400835.1 Zapornia atra
AGTAGAGGGGGAGGATCACCTCGAAGGAGGTGATCCTCCCCGCCAGGGATGGGGGTGAAGCTCACTGGCTTGTAGTTTCCTGGGTCCTACTGAAACATTATTTCAGAACTTAGAGCACAGCCTGTACTTTGTCCATTTCCAAAATTAGTTCTGTTGATATACGTATAGTTTGAAATTCAGATTTCAGAAGTGATGTATATTTTCCCCCCTTTAAAACAAAATCTATACATCTCCTTGTTTGTCTACCAAAATAGATAGTACAAAAATACAGACAGAAACTTCTGGGAAAAACCCAACCCAAACCAAAAGAAACAAAAAAACCCAAACCAATCAACCAAACAAACCAAAACCCACCAAAGAGCGTAAAACACATATTTGTTTCATGTTCATGTCACAGAAGTTAAAACAGATCAGCATAACATAGTCCAGAAGAATGAGACTTAGACCAGATTAAAAACAGTGATTATTTACTTAGGTTAGAAATCATTCATTGTAAACTGGATTCAAGCTCTGTCTAGTTCAGTGGAAATCTGAAGATCTTTAAGTCACAGCCCATGCATGCCACACCTTCCCTGGCTGGCAGCTTAAGGGATTGTTGTATTAAACATCCTTCCCTGGAGGGTTTTTTCATTTCTTACTCACTTCCCAGGCAAATGTGATCACACCGATGAGCTGCCTTAACCCCCCCAGGTACACTGCTGACTCTCCACTTTCCTCTACAACTTTAGGGTTTTTTTTTTTAAAGTGATCCAGTTCTACAGCCTAAGTAACAAATTCTAATAAGCGTACCACCAGGCTCCATGCAGGACTCTTAAAGAAAACTGCAAAATGAAAACCAGGATATTCAATGTTTAAAAAAAAAAAAAAAAAATTGGTACAAAATGAGCAACAAAAAAAAGCAGCAGAAACACTTTAAAGTGTTCTTTAGACATACAACAGAGACCTTTGGGATATCTGTGATGGTTCTGTTCAAACGTTTTGCTATGTTTTGATTTATGAATCACAGCCTTTCTTTTTACACCAGCTTGGTTTACTTTGACCTTCATTAGTCTGCAGTTAAATAGCGCTTTCTTTGCAGCAAAAGTCTTTTGCATCGGTTAATATATTTCTCTATCAGATATTCCATTCTGCAACAGCTACCTCTGGTTCAGAGGTATTTAGAGCAAGCCATTTCTTTTGGTCTATAGGTAACTCCTCATTGACATATCAAAGCACAGTCATTACAGGAAATGCCATGATTAATACCTTGTCACCATGAATTAAAATATCGAAGTTTATAAAATGGAAATCCATGTTTTGGATTTCCCTATATTATAAAAAACCCAACTGATTTAATCCCCTTTTCTTTTCTTTTTTATAAAAAAATTATTCCATAGTTCCTTAATGGTAAATAGCTACATTTCAATAACAAATCAAATACATATGTATATAGTGTATTTTGAGAAACACTGGATTAAATTACACTATAAACAATAGTAGTAGTAACAGATAATAAATTCTTTGAGCATAGGATACAGTATTACTCCCATTTAACATATAACACCTGAATGAGGGATGAGCATATTATTTTTAGACAGGCAAAATGTTACTCTAGACTATTTATTTATTTTAAATTTTTTCATTGTTACATTATTTGAGTGTCAAAGGCTTTAGCTTAGCCTTTGGAGACCATAACCACAGGAAATTGCTACTGAAGAGCGTAATTATCACAGTCAGAGTTTGTGATATTTTATTCAGTGTTTATGATTTAAAACAAATTACTAGCTGATGTATATCCTTTAATGGTTTGTTGGGGTTTTTTAAATTTTTTTCTCACAAAACGAAAAAAAAATTATTTTCATCATCAAGAAGACAGCAGTAAGTTCAAAACTTACAATACAGATGATCTTGTTGTTCACTGTATAATACAATTTTCATTTCAGAAGAATATGTATAAGCATCTGCAAGGTTCAATTAGGACATTACATACATTTTTATCTTATGCATATTTCTGCAATTGATTCCAAACAGCTCAGTAATCTGCTTACATGTTACCAGTTGAGATCAAAGCATATTTAGATATTCTATCATATCTCAATTTGTAAAGTAGCTATCTATATCCATCTAGCTGGAAACCATATCCTGAGAGATCTTCTCAGAGGTGTTCTGCACCTCTGGAATTTGCTTGCTTCCCTGATCTCATGAGAGTTGCATTTACTTTCATGGGATACTCCAAAATACATTTGCATCTTCCAGGTTAGAATGTCTGGACAAAAGGAAGGAAAAGCACTGCAAAGGGAAAGATACTGTCAAAAAATACATTTTCTTATTTGGATTACTTTTTCTTGGTGTCTGCCTGGTTCACAATAAAAGTAATGTAGTGTCATGTGGCAAGTAAGTTATTTTTTACATGGCCTTAGTGTATACGAGGCCATGATAAAGAATGCAAAACACATCATGAATAAAGCTAAATTTTGTTCTAACTATCTAAACTCAGAGGCAGGTAACAGTAGCTTCAATCTAGAGAATGCTTGTTTTGAAGCTTTTTATTTTCTGAAAGATTATTAAAAAAATTTGCTTTTATTCACTGAATATTCACCTTCACAGAATCATTGAATCAATCATAGAATGGCCTGGGTTGAAAGGGACCTCAACCAACCCCCTGCCATGTTTAGTTTAGTCTCCAAAAGACATTCAAACAAAAGCATTTCATTTTGGCTGGATTATAATTTGAAATCTGACAATAAAAATGGATGTGAAAAAGATCAGGGTTTTTTTTTTTTCATAATTCTAAATCAGGTCATCACATTTATTAGAAATTTTGAATGGAGTTTTGACTATACACTTCATGTTATAGTTTTGTGTTGTCCCATAATCCAAGTCAGCTTTATACTAATCACGAAGTTTTCTGTTGCACATAGAAAAAAACACTTTCACAGCACCACCAGTATTAAATACATTAGTTTCAAAATAACTTGAACATGAAAGTTGCTGAGTAGAATAGACTTTTGTCCTACAACAGCTTTACCTAGTATCAGTTAAAATCAATATGATATAAAACCAATATTCAGACGTCCAAACCCAGAATTCCCTTTTGATTGGGTCTTTTCACTCTACAACTGTATGAAAAATGGTAAATCATGTGCATAAGATGATATTAAGTTTTTAGAATTACCCTTTATATGTGTGTGTACAATAACTACAGTTGTCTAATTCTAGAGGCAATATTCTGTTAAAATACTCAGGACACAAAATGGACCAAAGATAACACTAGAGACAACACAGCAAGAACGTATTTGATCCAGAAAGGATAATTCTCAAGACATTAATAAATCAGACTGAAACTGAAGCTTGGAAGACTGAAATAACCTATATCAAATGCCTTACATCATATGTAAGCAAGTCTACCATCCAGAATGTATCTATTTGTATGCATGGTGGTTTCAGTCCTTTTTGTGGGTATTTGTCTTTCTTCATATCATGCAGGAAACAGATTTCAGCTGAAGACATGCTGCACTGGATACACATCCATTCTGAATTGATGCTGTCTCCTCTAATGCATATTTATTCTGGAATTCTGTGTTCCTGTAATTTGGGGATCACATATGAAGTGACTTTGATGTTGCAGCTCACTTAGTAATTTTTATTAGCTGCAAAGAAGTCACTATGTAGAGCACTTTGAGTTAGCAATAAGAAAACGAGTAGATTTATTCGCTCAGTACTTAGTATATATTAAAATAATCATCAGTTTCAGTGAAAGTGAAGAGTATTCATTTGATATAACTTCTCTACTAAACAAAATGCTGTCAAAAGAAGGGAAATCTTTAACCAAATTCTAGGTGCATACAATTAATTTTAAAAATTAGCAGTGTGCTAAAACAGATCCTCTATAACAAACCATGATGTAAAATTATTTTTCATATCAGAGAAGTGACAGTGGTGGGTTAGTAAGCCAGTGTTTATTATTTCACTTTGCACTTACAAAAAACATCTGAACAGTAGTGATAAGAAAATAAAAAGTTAAGAAAGAAAAAAAGAATGAGGACATCCTTTAGAGTATAAAAACATGGCGAAGCTGTGAAAGCACTATGTATTCTAGCAGGCCATTTCTCTAAGCTACACCTGCAGATGCACTGACTGTAACTTGTGACATTTTGAAACAGTGGGCACAGTGGCCCACGGAAAATTCCTTCTTCTGTTTTATACAGGTTGTGATTCAACAACATTATCTTGTAGCAGAATGGAACAGGTAGTAAGAGTATATACAAACTAACATAAAAAAGTATCTAAGGTCCATGGCATGAGCTTTTGCTGAGATGTACACCATTTTATTCATAGCTGAGCAGGAATATCTTACAGTAAACTTAAGAGAAATCAGATGTATGCTATGCCAATTTGCTCTTTAAAAAATAAATTAAGTCAAAGGAAGAACTTTGGTCTTGAGTAGAAGGTCGATGGGGAAAATGCGGGTGGGAACTATATTAATGAAGATTTTCATCTTTTAGCTGCACCTAACACAGATGGTCATCAAATATTATTCAATGGGAAAAATCCTATTACTTATAAGACCTCTGCCAAACAAAAGCAGTTCTGTACTCTCAAAACCAGTCATTGATCAGATCTCTTTCATCCTACAAAACACAAAGAGTTGCTACTGAAGGGTGTTGGGTGGAAAACAAAGCCAGGAGTTGGATTCAATGATCCAGGAATCTCCTGGAGAGAGTCCAGAGGAGGGCTACGAAGATGATTAAAGGACTGGAGCATCTCCCCTATGAGGAAAGGTTGAGTGAACTGGGGCTGTTCAGCCTTGAGAAAAGAAGGCTAAGAGGGGATCTTACTAATGTTTATAAATACTTCAAGTGTGGGGCACAAGGGGAAATAGCCAGCCTCTTTTCAGTGGTCTGTGGAGACTGGATAAGGGGCAATGGCTTCAAGTTGGAGCACAGGAAGTTCTGCACCAACATGCAGAATAACTTTTTCACAGTGAGGGTGACAGAGCCCTGGCTGCCCAGGGGGGTTGTGGAGTCTCCTTCTCTGGAGATATTCAAGACCCATCTGGACACCTCCCTGTGCGACATGTCCTAGGGAGCAGGGGGGTTGGACCGGATGATCTCTTGAGGTCTCTTCCAACCCCTACAATTCTGTGATTCTGTGATCCTTATGGATCCCTTCCAGCTCAGTATATTCTATGATTCTAAAACTGAAGCAGAAAGAGAGAGGTGGCAAATTTGTTCCTACATTCTTCCATCTGACTAATTAGAATGGTAAGACTGTATTTGAGTATGAGAACACCCATAAGAGACTCCAAATTTTAAACTAAGAGCACTCTAGCATCAAAATTAATGGTACTCATGGCTGTTCAGATCAACCCTCTATGCCTTAAGCTGAACTTCGTAGAGAGAATGCCCTTGGAAGCAGATATGGTTGCAACAAAGAAGCTTGCTCTTTTTCCTTCAGGACCTCTCCATAATTACAATTCAGTGAGACCACTTGGGGTTGAGAAAATAACTTCTCGATGAATTTTCATCAAGACTACCAGGCAGCCAACTACTCCTTACTCCTTAGTGGTTATTTGCAATACAAACAACATTCAGGGAGACATTCAGTCCAGAACAGTTTACAGAAATTCCCTTCTATACAAGATAATTAATCAATGAGAGATCAGAGCTGTTACCAGTATCTTAGCCTCCCACTGATTATATTTATTAGTTGAAAGTGCCCACTAATCAGATGGATGGAGAAGTTGACTATAGCAGGCCACATCTTTTTGTGACCTTTGATCAAAGGAGCCCCTGCTGTTCCCATCTGTGATCTCAGTCTGTTTGGAAAGAAACAGTAAATGAGGCCCACCCACCATGAACTTAAACAGTTTTACAGGAAAAGTAAAGTGAATTACTCTTAGTTTTACAGAAATGCACATTTTCAAATGGATTGCTGGATTATTACAGCTTCTAAATTAATGAGACTTGAAATAAGACATTTTACAGCAATTAAATTTCAGCCTTCTCAATACAACAGTTACAACCTTTCAGAAGCAACACCTCATTCACTCTGTTTTCTTTGTTTACACACTAGAATGTAGGGGGGTTTTAAACCTTGACTCACAAGCAATAACTGCAGGTTTTCAGTTTGTGATGCCTGTTTCATGGTGAAAGGCTAGAATCTCCTAGGTTAGATGTACAAATGCCTAGGAAACCAGAAAAAAGGAAACCGTTTCCTTCACTCTGAGTGATATTTCCTTTAGAGTCAGCAAAATCAGAGCTACCTATTGCTCTCTGAATATTTTATAGACTCATCTGGGTTTTGCTGAATCTTAGGGGAAGCGATACAGTAAGAAATAAACAGTAAGTCTTTACCCTGTAATTATGGTCCAAATATTCCCCACCTTCTAGGGTGAATCCTTAAAGGCATGTGAATATGCTTAGCACAGGAGTCCTAGGTTTGTATATAAGAGAACAGTATGTATCAAAAAGGGAAGTTGGGGATTTTTTCAGCTAGACACATAATCTTCAGAATTATATTGATAAGATCAGATATAGATAAAATGTATACAGGCAAATACATCCTGTAAGTTAATAATGAAATGACAAAACAGTATCTCATTAACTACTGCAGTAATTTTATAATTTTCAAACATGATAGCTTCCTACAAATATACTTTCCAAAGGCATTGCTAATATCTGGTTAAATAAAAATTAATCAGAATAAAAACTGGAAGTATAAAAATCACGTCAACTATTAATGGGGGTTTGTTCGGCAGGTAGGTAATTCTTCTCTGCCCAGTAACTTAACTAAAAAAAAAAAAAATAGATATGGCTGATATGCCTTTGTAGATTCCTATATTACTCTGTGCATTCAGCCTAGCTTAATATACCCTGAATTTTATGGACATACACTCATACAAAGTTTTTTTCAGTTACAGACATGAAAATTTTACTAGCAAACCATCAGCAAAGACAAGCAGTGTCTTTTTCCATTTTTACAGGTGTATGGCAGAATATTATCATGAAAATGTGCCACTGTTCATGTTTTAGGCTGAATATATAGTTTTGATCTCTAACGCTGTTCATATTGAGCATATTCTAAGAACTTTATTCCCTTATAAAAAGCCTATGTTTCATTGTCAGGTAATATTAGGAATCAGTTATTGCTTGACTGGTATCTTGACCTTCATACCTATACCTTTATTTCCATCATCTTAATTATTTTGTTTGCTCTGAGGAAAGGGAAAAAAATTCTTCAAGAATCTTCATCCTTTGTATGCTGTCACCAGGTATATCATTGAACAATCACTTCTCTCATTAGTGATAATAAATTTCTCAAGGGTGCTCATTTTTCCATGGAGTGAAAATATATAGATTTTAAAAAAAAATCACATATAAAAAGGGCAGAGAGATAAGAACACAAAGCTTCTGTTATATAAGCCACATTTTGCACTCTGCTGTGATGGTTTCATCCAACTTAGCTTGCTTGAAAAGGAAAAGAATGTGTGCTGAAGTCTTAGATCTTTGAAAAATGGTTTAATCAGGAAAGAGTTTTCAAAGGCACAGGTGGAAGGCTGTAGTCTCTTCCATTGGCTTGCTGGTTTGCTTTTAAAGCATCGCTTGCAGCATTCAGATGCTTTCTGGCTTGGGAAAGGTTGAGGCTTCAAGTCTCTCGGGTACAAATATCTACAAGGCATGAGATCACTAGTAAAATAGAGATGAAGTTCAAAACAGATACTTTTCTGAAAGTTGATGGGCTTGCATCAGTTTGCTTTCATCCTGGCTGGTGAGCATACTCACTTCCTAATAGATGCTGATGCCCAGGTCCTTAAATAATCACTGAAATAAGTTGCAAATATTAACCCTTTTTAAGAGGAACTATCACTAATTATATTAACTGTATAATAGTTATTTATTTACAGACATAAAAGACATAAAAATTCTTTTGAATTATAACTGGGGTTTTTTTTTTATCTTACAATGACTATCTGGTTTGACATATTTTTAAATGAAGGCTATTCTGCCTTTTTGAGAATAAGCAACCAAAATGTTTCATAATCAATCTGTTGTAATACCCAGAAATCAACAATTCAGCACATGAACTTGTCACCATATCTCACCTTCTGGAGCTACAATCTATCAGTTGAATGATGTCAATGTTTGTGGGATGGAAGGAAATGAGTTTTGTATAGTGGGATTTGTTAAAAAGTTTTTGAATTATATACTATTCACCTTGAAAAAAAAAAGAACAAACCACTATATATATGACGACTTTTTTCATTTATGGAAATTTCACCTACTCTTCCTCTTTCAATACAGAAAATCTTTTACTTTTTTGTCAAGGTTTTAATGCTTGTCTCCCTCAAACTAAGTACAGTATGTGCAGAATATTAATCTTGATGAGACTGAATATGGGTTGTGTAGATTTTGGACTGCATATCATGCACCCAATATGTATTCACAGATCACTTTTCTGGCATGAACAGATTAACACACTTGATATGTCCTTTTATTGTTTTAAAGGACATGTTTAAACACTTTTATTCTTAAATAATTCTGTTTATCTGTGTTTCCAGCTCATTCAAAGCATCAGTGCAGTGGATCGTGATGATGCAGCAGAAGGTCATCATTTTTACTTCTCATTGGCTCAGGAGGCTACAAATAACTCGAGCTTTACTGTCCAAGATAATCAAGGTGGTGTTATTCATGCAGTTCTTTAAGACCTTCCTAAAAAAAGATGTACGCTTCTGGTGATTGTCACATCACCAATTTTATAAAAGTTTCCACTTCAATAGAGATTGTTCTAAGAAGATATGAACATGACATGAGGTGCATTTAAAAACAATAATTCAGTAATAATAAAGCTTATTTTTTTCTTTTTCAGTCAAGTAACAAACAGCAAGACAGTTTCATTTCAAGGAAAGAAAAAAGCTAAGATTAAAAATATACTGGTATTTCTTAAATAGATATTTTTTTAACGTAGGATAGTGTGGGATGTACCAACTTACTACATTTATCTATTTGTTTAAGAAACAAGATCACCAGGAAAAGAATATTGCTGTTAATGTAAATCTGTATTTCTATTTCATAAAGACTTAAAATTATAAGCACTGATAAATATGAATAATAACATGATTTCATAATGTATTTTACACTGCATATGCTGATTAACCGTGAATTACAAAATGTCTTCTAGATGTATTTCAATGTTATTCAGAACTGATACTGAGTGAGACTCGTACAAAGAGAGACATAGAGGGTTATCAAAACCAGTCTGAGGTGAAAACAGAAGTGCAGTATCTGATGGAATTGCAGGGAGGATGACCGCCTAGAGTCAGTCTGTTGAGACTATAAAGATCTTCAGATTCAGCTTAAATACACATTGCTCTTGTTGACTTTGCTAATTATTTTAATGTTCTGGCTAGGTGAATAAATCAATGGAAACAAGTTTTGGAGAGTTCAGACTCAAACAGCAAACCACTTCTCTCAATATCTCCATAGTTAAAGTTAGTGTATTAATAAGTGTTTCAATTCCCAGCTTCATTAACCTCCCACTCAGTGCCAGGAAGAGATAACTTGTTTCATTAAGGTCAAACTTCGCAGAAGCCAGGAGCTGTTCCCACCTTTGCTCGTTCTGCACAAAGTCCAGGCAGAGCCACACACAAAGCAATATATCCAGTTCCTTTGGGCAGCTACTGATGGGGGGGGGAGGGAAACCCAACCCACTTTTTATAAAGTAGTAGGGGCAGCCCTCAGCCTCTCTCTTTCTGCTGCATTTCATAGGAATGGCTGTGTGAATTGGGATAGTCCTAGGCCAAAAAAAAAACCCCAAAAAAACCCGACCAAAAAAAAAACCCAAAAACCACCCAAAACAAAAAAAACCCACACCAAACAACCCCCAAAAAACCCAAATCAAACAAACAACAAACATCTCAGAGTAATCTTCTGAATTGTGACAGTAACCTACAACTTAAATGTGAGGGAGTTAACTTCAGCAGACTGGACTCTTTTGATAGATGTTCAATACAGATAAAATAGAAACACATATTTTGTTTCAGTGTACATGGATGTACCTGCATAATAATTCACCCTGACATGTTAAATTCTGACATCAACATTTATAGATGCTTTTTCTCCCCATTATACACAGATTTAAACACAGCTAATTTATTTTACAGTGGGCTAAATTTTGTATTTGAATTAGTTGACAAGAAGCAGGAGCTCTACTAAAGCTGCATACAGGGTTTTGTATGGATGTGATTTCTAAACACTAATAGCAAAATACAAAGCAAGGGGAGAGCCTCTAGCAACTTTTCCCTAATGTAGGCAGTAGAAGCTCAGCTAGCTTCAGTTTTTGATACAGGGGAAGAAATAAAAGGCTACTTTAATGTACTTTTTTCTTGCTATCTCATTTTCTCTTGCCACCTGCTTTCTCTATGTGCTGCCAGACACACTTTTGAAGCCTTCTGATTGGTAAACTGTCTATAACTCATCTGTGAACAGCTGGATTGGCAGCAGCTGGTTACATGGAACCATTTTAAGAACCAATTAGTTAGCCTGGGCAGGTGTCAGGCACTGAACACGGTGGGATTTTTTTAGCTCCGAACATTAAAAACAGAGCTCCTAGGTCAAACTGTATTATTGCCCCTGGAATACACATGTCAAAAATAACTGCAATTATTCATGATTGACACAAAAAAACCCCCACCATATGTCAGTGTCTAGAATTACATCTTTAACGTTGTTAATATGTAGCTTTGCACAGTACTATTGCTTTTAAATAGGTCAGATTCCATTGGAATATTACCGTCATTGTTAAAAAAAAAGATAAATGCATAATAATTTGTCTTCTAGATAACACAGCTGGAATCTTCACAGCAAAAAGTGGTTTCAGGAGGCAAGAGCAGTTTTATTTCTACTTGCCAGTCTTAATTCTGGATAATGGAACCCCACCACTGACAAGCACAAATACTCTCACTATTACTCTCTGTGACTGTGACACCGAAGTTAACACCTTCTACTGTCGTTATGGAGCTTTCATGTACGCCATGGGTCTCAGCACAGAAGCTTTAATTGCTGTTTTGGCTTGCATACTGATACTGCTAGGTAAGTATGTGAGTAAGGAAAAATTGCATTGTTTTTGGTTTTTTTTACAGTAGGCTTCATTAAGTGACAAAGATGTTCTCTTGACTGGAAGCCTGGAAGCACTGTGCTACTGAGAAAAAAATGCAACAAGGAGAATGTTTAATTTCTTTTCTGGTTTCTTAATTACAATTCTCCTCCTCCCCCGCCCCCTCCAGTTTTCAGTAAAATTTGAATTCTAACACAATGTTCTAAAAATTGGCTTCAGTTGACTCATGGACCTACTTGCCTGTAGTGGTCCACAGTCTGTATTGAGCTCGGGTAATGATGCATAACACAAAGAAATTGGCTACTATAATATATTAGAAGGAGCAGTACCCTACTTATTCTGCCTTATGTATGACAAACTTAGGGCTAAGATCAATATAAAATAATAAAAGAGAGAATTCAATATTCTCAGAAAGCAACTTCAGAAACAAACAGGAAATTTCTGTCGATTAATAAGGTTGCATTTTCAGACAGCCTTTTCTCCAAATGTTGGATATCTCCTTTTCCACCTCACAGGACACCAAATTAACCTCCACTGTATTCAGGAGCTTGTGGATAAGAATAGTAGGTTTGAGAGTGTTTTAAATGCACAGCCGTTGTGTTTTTACTTCTGCAAGTGGCCACACACGGCAGGCATATGGTACTCAAAGCCAGACCAGTCATCCAAGGCTGGCTGTTCCTGCACTGCATGGGTTTGTGGCTGCTGTGAAACATACTGGGGTGACAGGACTCAAGGAAACAACTTCTTCAGCTGGCAAAGTGTCCTGCTACTGCTGCTACAATGAGTTTCCTTTTATTTTTTTTTGGGTAAAAGGATATTCCTGCAGTGTTCGGTGAGCAATTTAATGACACCACCACATTATAACAGCGGGCAGACTGTACTAATCATTCCCCAAAGGCTAAATATCCATCGTGAAACTCTGTACATGACTGATTTAATGAGGGTAAGGTATGGTAGCTTCTGAGGCCAGGAAAGAAAAAGAAGTGATAGAGCCAGCCAGGTTTGTTTTCCAAGGCAAAATTAGTGACCTTAGAGCTTGATCACTGATAATGGTCATAGACCTCAAGACCAAACTCCAGCTAATGACAAAAAGCAACAGGGAAAGATTTGCATATCCCTGTTGCCTGTGTAATAGTATGTCATATAAAGTACATTCATAAAATGTCATATCTAAAAACACTACAAAAATATTGATGGATTATGTTAGTAAAACCATTTTTCAATCATGAAAATACAAACCACTCCCAGGTAAGAAAATGCAGATAGAATCAGGATTTGACTAAGCAGTGTGATATCAAATCATCATTATAAATTGTGCAAATTAAGTACAGTTGGGGGGGGAGGTTTCAAAGAAATTCTAAAAGAAAAACAAGGGAAAATATCATTCTAATCAAAACAAGAAAACTGCAGCATAATATCTAGCCAGACAACTATAATGTCCAGAAAGAAATGACTAATAATAATAGAAATTACATTGCCCTAAGAAACAAAAGTTACTCTCTCAATGTATTTGTTAGTGAGAGCAGACACAGTAGTAGCATTTTTAAACTCTTATGTCACTAAAAGGAATGAAAAATATTAAGTAAACTGTTGTTTGGGTTTTTTTCTATGTAAAGGATGTCTCAGTAAAGAATATTCTTTTCTCTATCCTTATTATACAATATTACCTCTACCAATCTATAAATAACAGCATACAACACTAAGCCTGTCATCATTAGCCACAAGAAATCTGAGGCCTGAAAATAAAGACTTGCAGCTATATTCTGATGCTGTATTTTGATCTGTCATAGTGGCAACAAAAGAGACAAGTCCAATAAAGCTAATGGAATTATTTTGACTTTACTTTAGTGAAAAAGAAATTTAACAAGTTAAAAATCACCTATATTCTGCATTCTGTCCACAAGATTATGGCTTGTTTTCCTTAGCATAAGGAACAGAAATTAATTCAAATTACTTCCTGTTGTACCTGTGACCTCTTGGTGAGAACTCAGTCAAATTTCTTTTCAAATATCACTCTATAGTTTAGTCCCACAGATAAATGAGTTGTCCAAAATCAGCATGTGTACCAGTTAATTATGAGTCAGCATCTTCATAAGGCTTCGGGCTCTCAAAATTAAGTGACATGCAGGAAACTGTGAAAGCAGAATGGCCTACAAAAAATACATGTTTTTATTTCTCCATATGAAGCTATTGAACAGATCAGGCAATGATGAAAGCAATGGAAGATAACTTCCTAATTATATCTCGATGGGAGTATTCTTAGCCTGACACTAGCCATTTTGTGACTCCACAGCAAAGTCTAGGGATGCCCCAGTTCCCCTACTTCCATTTTCTGGTTTCCAACAGAGAAAACAGGAATGTACTATTGCATTTGTGGTGTCTTGACACGCCTGCACTCCCAGAGTCACCTTATTTAAATCTGAGTTTTCCTTGTCCCAGGCAATCTTCAGTAGTGGCACTGGAAAGTAACCACCTCTGACTGTGTTGCTTGAGACCTGGCATTCAGAGTGAGCATACAGGAAGGCCAATGTGCCTTTCAAGTTTGCTTTGACTGATCACTTTGTGTTACACTCTTAAGGGACTAAGGATCAAGCAAACTGTATCACTGCATTATCCAGGCAACCAGGGGAATTAGTAATCAAGGTCCTCATCAAAGTTTATTCCATCCAAAAGAAGAAACCCTTGATGTCTACTTGGCCTATGCATATCACGAAAGTCAAAGCAGGGATATAGATAAATATATTATTCAGAAAGAAAAAGAATCTAATCTGTCACACTTTTTGAAGATACATATTTTACATGCATTAAATTATTTTGTGATTATCTAAAATTAGGTAATAATAGATTCAATACATAATGTGTTTGCCATTTATATCTGAAACAGTGAACTACTAGTGAACTCTTGTTCACTAGGCAAAGTGTTAAGAGAGTTAGGAATATCTGGATTTTGTACATATTTATACATATTTGTAGATATTTATAAATATTTGTAGAAATTCTTGTTCCAATGCTTTCAAAGTCAGTATTGGTATCTTTCAATTAAATGAAGTATCACACACTAAATACATTGAAATAAAGAACTGTTTGTGTCATTCATACCCCAAATGAGGTAAAATCCTGTCATTGTTAGTAGTTGTATCATGTTATGTCCTGAGTAAAAAATTACAGTCCAGAAACAAATTAAATAGACCAGCAGCAAGACTTAGTCAAAACCTGAAATAATTAATCTCTGTGAAAGTCATAGATTATTTCAAAGAGATCATTTAGTTCAAAATGAAATTAGAATTAAAAAACAATGTTTTAAAATTAAATTTTAAAAAAGGCTTTCATATTTGAGATAAACAAGGTACTTTGATTTATAAGCTTGGGTAGTAAGTACTGCTACAACTTCACATAAAATGCAGTGATAGTCTTCAAATTTCCAAATCAGCGTAATTAAAACAATTGAACCACACCCTGCAGTTTGTGGAGCTGAATGATTCAACCAACTGAAAAGGTTGTCTTTCTCATTATGTCATTTTTCATTTGATCTTGGGATTTTGATCCAAGAGTTGGAGATTGTGAATTAAAATTCTGAACATGAAATTGATATATTATGTGATAAACCAAAGCAGTTTCAAAATAGCATAACCTGTGATTCCATCAGTTTCAAACTTCCAACTACCAAAAGAACTGCTCCATTTCACTCACCTATTTTATAAGTCCCTTTGTAGACATTTTCTAACCACATACTATGCTCATCTCAAAACCATAAAATCCATAAAAATTACAGCTCTATAAATTTATTAAGATAGCTTCGCTTTGCAATATCATTCATATCAGGAAATTCTATTTTTTTTTTTTTTTTTTTTTTCTTTCCAAGCACATTCAAAGTCTCTGATTCTGGTTTTATCCCTTGTGTTTTGTTTGTTTGGGTTATTTTGGGGTGGGTTTTTTTGGTGGTTTTTTATTTTTGTTTTCTTTTGTCAGTGTTCTTTTTGGCAATCATAGCCATAAGGCAGCAGAGGAAGAAATCTCCCTTTCCAGAGAAAATGGAAGAATTCAGAGAGAACATCGTCAGGTATGACGACGAAGGAGGTGGTGAGGAGGACACGGAAGCCTTTGACATTTCAGCACTGAGGACACGCACTGTCATGCGACTGCATAAACCACGGAAGAAAGTCACCACCGAAATCCACAGCCTCTACAGGCAGTCTCTGCAGGTTGGCCCCGACAGCGCAATCTTCAGGCAGTTCATTTCAGAGAAGCTTGAAGAAGCTAATACAGACCCTTGTGCTCCCCCATACGACTCACTTCAGACCTATGCATTTGAGGGCACTGGCTCTTTGGCAGGATCTCTCAGCTCTTTAGGATCAAACACCTCAGACACGGATCAGAGTTATGACTACCTGACCGACTGGGGACCTCGCTTTAAACATCTTGCAGGCATGTATGCTTCCCAGAGAAGTTTCAGGGATTAGTTACTCTTGGGTTGTTTTATTTTCCTAAACCTCAGTAACAAAAAAAAATGGGGTTTTTTTGGGGTTTTTTTGTTTGTTTGTTTTTTTAACAGGAGATCATTCCACATTTAATTATGGAAAATAAAAGTCCAAGGTTTTTTGGTTTTGTTTGTTTGGGTTTGGTTTTGGTTTTGTTTTTTCCCAGAAAAGTCAGATGCAGAGACCTTTTGAAAAAAAAAATCACATCGAGTGTGTCATGAGATGGGAGGGATGGAGACTCCCATTTGGAAATCCTGTGGCTATTTAGGTGCCTGCATGCAAGCTGCTGCTTTGGACATCTAACCACCCCCACTCCCCTTCTGGATGGGTCTTGTGAGTACAGAGTAGAAGCCATTAATGGATTTCGTCAATATTCTGTTATCCATAAGCTTTAAACTGTTCCCAAAGTTAAGACAGACTTTTGCTGTGGCAGTTGAATATATTCATTAACCAAAGTTAAAGATGCATATTTGTGTAATTATTCATTATATAAATATAGTTGTGTGAAAAAGTAGACCCTAGATATTTTAAAACAATTGTCAGAAGTGCTCACAGAATCATCTATTTATTGTTCTTAGGATGATAAAACTAAAATAAATGTCTCTTCCTATCAGTGTAAAAATAAAGACCTATTGCAACATCAGCAAGTACTTGCTGCCATTTTAGTTTTTAATGTAGCTATTGGAAAATGTATAAACCAATACTTAATTTAGCAAATAAGATAGAAAAAAAATCACTTCAAGTTAGAATCAATATTCAACGTAAATACTGCAATCGACCACATTATATATTATTGTACTTAAAACAAAATGTTATCCAAATACAGGCATTTTTCCTTTTACTAAGAGTTTAAGGGATGACTGAATTACAAGCACAGATTTATTTTTTTATTATGGAATATAAAATTATCTGCAGTAGTCAGTTTTATTATAACAATATTAAGAATCTTTAAAATGCTAAGCTGATGGTTATAAAACTTTATGTATAACATTAGATAATAAGATAATAAAATCTTTTAATGTTAATCCACTTCTGAAAATTATCCTGAATCATTCTGCAAGACTAAAGTCAGACTTCAAAATTAATTTCCCACTGTATTTTTTTCCAAACATTCCATAACAAATATATTTCTTTACTCTTACTTATACCACTACCCATCAGCAATTTTGGATCTGAGGGTCATCAAATGTGTTCAAAATGGGCTGTCTGGAAAAAACTACCCACCTGTGTTTTTATTCACCTCTCTTCCATTAGCTACTCATTTTCCAGAAACTGCATCATGTAATCAACTCATGCATTTCCACAACTAAAAGCTGGCATCAGGAAAAAGAAAATTATGCGAAATATTTCTTCCCTCCTTTATTTTTTTTAATAAGATGTGAAATACCAAGAGCAAGGCAAAGTTTATGCAAGGAAAATAAAATCCCAAACAACAAAGCAAACCAGCAAACAGACAAAAAATGCATGTTACATGCAGGCTCTGCAATGTTTGCTATGACTGCTGTTCACTGAAGAAAACCAAAGCATGTAGGCTCAATGGAAAGGTGCCAGTGCAGAGTTTAAACTCCTGCCAGCTGAAAATAAAAACATGTGGAGGAGTTGGGAAATCAGGAGAGATTTCCACAGTGAGGTCTGGTAAGGGCAAAAACATTATTCATGATATTCATAGCTAGAAAAATACGCAGGGGGAGGGGGAGGGATTGCAGATGAAGCAACACCTGCTTCATAAGGAAAAACTGTTTCTTGCCAGTCTCATGCTAGGACACCAGTATGAATGTGAAGCTACAAAACAGTTTTAAAAGGTGCACAAGTAAAAGCGTTGAACTTAAGACTCTAACTTTTATGTTCAGTAGCTCACAAACAGATGTGTGACAAAAAAACTTTTATTTGAGATATACTGTACACAGTAATAGTTTGCTTTGTGGAGAGGAATGAAGAGAGAGCAAATATACACGCACTAGTTGTTGGGAGATAGTGAAAAGTACATTTTTAGAATTAGGTCTATAGATGCATGTGGGTTATATACTAAGCAAATCCTTGTTCCGCAGATGGTACCAGTAATAGAATTCCTCATGCTTTCAGGTAAGATTTAGTACAAAAAGGGTAACAGTGTCTGATCCTTTCTCAATTCAGAGATTTGGCCTATTTATGTTGGGAAATAGCCTTGAATACTCAACAGTATTTTTTCTTACATTGCAATAACCTCTTTTTACTGTAAGGATCTTTCACAAAAAATGTTTTTTGTACCAAGTGCATATCACTGCCGTGTAATTTTTGTAACCAATGTAGGTCATTGTCAGTAGCTTTTATATGAAAGAGAGCAATGGCCTACAATAGTTCATAAATGATCCCTACCTGGAAAGGCATAACACCGTATTTGCACAACAGAGAAAGGAAGTGTTTTCCTCTGAAATAAGAAGTTATTCCTAGCTGTTACCGGACTGCATCTTACTAGGTTCCCGGTATTCAACCTAAGTCAAACCTGTCCATTTATTTCCATGTATGAGAAAAGAATCATGGAACTGACCTAGTAACTTCTCACTTATTTGTACTTAGCTGAACACTGTCTGCAAAAAGGTTTTGTAGAAGTATCTGCTTATTTGAAGGAAATAAATATTCCGAGGAAGCCAGAATTAAACACATACAAGCTATCACGATAATTAATAGTATGGAAATAATAAAGGATAAGTTATAAGCCAGAGTTCCTGAATATGAGATCTATTAAACTGTGAATTGGTTTTCCCAAGAGAATCTTTTATTAACCTTATCTCTTAAAATTCATTAGTAGCTAGAATTAGCTATGCTATTGACTGAAGAGTGAAAGTATAGTACCAGACAGTAAATATCTATTCAGACGTTCATGACATGCCCGAGAGAATATAAGGAAGACTTATTGACTGGTCAAAGGAAGGATGATCATACACACTGCTTTTTCGTAGGTGATGCTGTAAAAATCCGAATCCAAAACTCAGCAGCCTTGGTAACTATTAAGTGGGCATTCATTATTGCAGCGCTGGGCAGCATAAGGAATCATTGCTCCTCATGTGCACGCTGCAGAATCAGTTACAAAGCTCTTAAACAAGACATATATGCATGTTCATAATATTTACATATTCATAGGCTTTCCAAAGAACTGGTAATTTTTCCATTATGACAGCCCATTATCACCCACCCACCTACCCCACCCTGACAATCTCTCCCTAGGCCATTTACTTCATTTACTCCTCTTCATTGCAGGTGCTTTTGGTGAGCTTTAGCTTTTGTCTGGCCAACAAAGCCACGGAGCTGGTTCCGCAGACTGTAGGCGCCCTCCTGTAGTTCTTTCCCCCTTCCTCTTTATCTTTCCCTTCTCAGAGATAAGTCGTTTCTCCTGAGGTAGCACAATGCACACAATGCGCTAACATAGTAGTCCTTTAGGCGGAACTTTGTACATCCTTTGCATAGTTTATTGCTGACCAACTAATGTTTATCACTTTCCCGCTTTTTAAAGTGTTGTCTCATTGCATAGTCAACAAGTCCTTGGCATAGCCACACCTTCCACTTGGTAGTGGGACATATGCCCATTGCTGTTTCCAGAGGGTTCCACAAATGTTGGAGAGGGTCAGAGCCTCCTCACACTTTGTCCTTCGGTTGACCATGGGTGTGGGCACATGTGCAGAGGACTTGGACTACCTGCTTTTGAGATAAGTCACTTTGAGATAAACAAGATGTATATCTGTTCCTGACTGGGGGGGAGGGATTCACTTTGAGTGGGTGTTGTTGGGGGGATGGGGTTTTATGGAGAATGAGAGAGAAGAATGTGTGTGGGGGGGTAGGGTTCTGTTCTTAACGGCAATTGTTAAGGCAAATCTCTAATATCTCTAGTCCCTTAAACCATCCTGTGTAGCCACTCCCTTGAGCATCCCAGAAGTTCAGGGCAGCCTGGACACTCTCCACGATGGCAAAATGAGAGAGGCATCCTTCCTCACAGGACTGACTCAGACATGGTAGCACAGAACACACAGTAGACATTCCACAGCGTCCCTGCTGTCACTGAGGACTCTAACCCACTGACGAATCACTTGAAGGCTTCCTCTGCTTTCCCCTTCCTGATAGGGGTATAAGGATTCTGCTTGGTTGTCTTTCCTTCGTGTACAGTTGGGTTTCAAAAAGCTAATAAATATTGTTCTTTAGCAATAGTTCCTGTCAGTATTGAATGATTATTATTTCTTCATAGTAATCTGCTAACAGCTAAAGGTTTCCAAGTCAGGTCCTTGTGGAGATAGCAATTTTGAAGTCACAGATTTCAGGAAATGCAAGGAAGAGACATGAAATCAAGGTCAAGGGAGGTCAAATAATTCATGCAGCTGGTCAGCTTCTGAGCTGGAAACAGGTTATAGATCCTGAAATATTCAGTCCATTGACCAGCTCAGGTAATTTTTTGCAGCTCTGCTTGTGCTTTCTTGGTGAATAAAAAGAATAATTTAAAACAAAAATGCTATGTTTACCTGAGATGGTCTGTTCTAGATCTGTAGGTCACTTTGCACATATTTTTGCATGTGACTGTTGTCAAACCAGGTGAAAGTAATGCAACTGCTAGGTTCTTGTTTATGGCACTTTTTCCCAATATAAACTGGACCGTAAGTGCGCAAGTGGCTTAAAAAAAAAAAAAAAAAGGCAAGTTACAAATACAGCTCAAGGAAACACTTTATCTTTTCCTCTCCCTGATATGTCTTACCTAGATCCGCCTTTGCCTTGTGGCACCTTGGCACCTTAAAAAAACCAAAAAGCTTTAGCAAGTGTAGGTGTTTCACAATTATTTTTTTTTTTTTTAATGGGAACTTCATAAATACTAGTCTATGCCCTCATTTTGACTGAGATAGAGTTTCTTTCTAGTAGCTGGTATAGTGCTATGTTTTGAATTTAGCACGAGAAAAATGTCGATTATACATTGATATTTTACATGTTGCCAAGCAGTCAAGGACTTCAGCTTCCCACACTGCTTAAAATGGGGGAGCCCAAGAAGCTGGGAGGGAACACAGCCAGGACAGCTGACCCAACTAGTCAAAGGGATATAAATTTATCTTGAGAACTAGCAGAGTATCAGATTAATACTATTACTGTTATTATTTTGCTTTTCTGTCCTTTTAAACGCCTGTATCTCAACCCACAAGTTTTACTTTTTTTTTTTTTTTTCCTTTTTAATTCTCTTTCTGCTTCCACTGGGGAAGGGGGAATGAGAAAATGGTGGCTGTTTTGTCTGTCTCTTGAGTTAAACCATTGACAGTCTATGACTAAGATTCACAGTTAATTGTGGAGAAGCAAAAGGAAATGAGATAAAAGGGAGTTGAAATGTTTAAGGAAATAGCCATTGACAAGTTAGCAATTAGTTGCAGCTAAATTGCAGAGTAGGTTGCTTGAACACCCACCAACTTGTTAGACACAATGTCATGTTGTAGAGAAACATTTATATTCAAGGACAAGAGTTTACTGTTGGTCTCATTAAAGTTATTATTCCAGCTGTTAAAACTCATAGTTCAAATAGTATACAGTTAAGGTGATGTATAATCAACCTTTTTCTTTCTGGATTTCCGGTTTTTGTTATTTTTTGTTTGGGTTTTTTTTTGGGGGGTTGTTTTTGTTTTCATTTCTTTAGGAGTTCATGCTCCTAAAGCTTTAATCTAGAGCGGGAGGAATAGTATCACAAGTCATCAGTATCACTTTTCCTTTGCTAGGAAGAATGTAACACTGATATTGATCATGTCTTACTCCTTGCTCTATCATTTGGGGGCATTTTTATATGTTTGCTAATTTCCTTTACACCTTAATATTTATTGGTCTACAAGTTTGAATATATGTCTTATGGTTTGTTTTACATAGCCTAAATAATTCTATGTTCTAAAGGTCATTTTACCCAGCTTCCAGCCTTGCATCCTTTTGGTGGTTAAACACTGGTAAGCTGTACCCTGTGGCATCCTGTGTCAACAGTACTATCCTGAGACTATACCTTCAAGGCCTCTTCTCATTCTGTGCTTTTATTTTCTTTTATTCTATGCTACATTTTATTCTAAGCTCATAGGTTCATTCTACAGTAAATAACTCTTTCAAGTAATTAAATACAGAAATACACACATATCAATAGTTACATCTCACAAGTATAAAAATACTAAGCAAAGCTAAAACAAATTTGGTAAGTCATCTGATCATTAGGTAGTTTATTTTATGGTTAAACAAACTAAAACATAACTCCAGTAAGACTATGAAAGGTCAAAATAATAGCTGTCAGGTCCCGAAGCCTCTGCTTTCCTGACGCTTAAGCCTTTTTCAAACAGTGTCAGCTCCGTGATGACTAATTACAAGTCTACAATACTGGGAAGGTATTCAAAGGGAAATCACAACCAGAAACTAACAACCGCCTACTACAATTTCAAGTACTTCTGGAAGAGTAGTCACGGATGAAAGGAGAGGATAATCCTGACCTTTCTATTGGTCTGAGTTACCAGTGAAAAAGTAACTAACATCAGAACTAATAATATTTTGTAGGTGACTGCCAGAAATGTTTTTTCATCCTTGCTTCAAAGTATATCAACAGTATGAAATTCCTTACTGTTCACCGTGTGTTTTGCTTTGCAGATCCTTGTCCCCACACACAGGGGGACAAAACAAGATTTCAATACTTATTGGAACAGGATTTGTAACATTTTTATTCCGTTGCTATTGGAGAGTGACAGAGGCGATGAGAACCTGATGATTAGAGAGCAAATCCTCTAAAAAAGGTCCACAAAGTGAGTGCCTCTGCTATAAACTTGCAAAATTTTTGAATAGGAGAAATAAATAAAAAAAACCCCTAAAAAAAAATCCACTTGGCTGATGTGTTCTTATTTGCTTTATTTTGCTGTTCAGAATAGGAACTTCACAATGTGAGTCATTCTGGGGGAAGTCAAAATGCACCAACTAGCTGTTGTAGCAGACCATGCCCTAGTCCTGCTTCATTCCTTGGGCATGAAGCAGATCTTTATAGGCTGTTGGAAATGTTGATATCACAGATTAGGCCAGAGTAGCAGAGTAAGTGGGAAAGAATAGTACTTCTTGGCATTCAAAAAATGGCATCCAGTTTGTACCATGTTTCTAATACTCCTTTGCTTTGCAGTGTCCAGGACATCAATTTACTGTTCCTGAACTTCCTTGTATAATTCACACTTCTTTTGATTTAGTCCAAAGATTATACAGAACAATTTTAGCTTTCCAGGTTTCTCCTCCCTATTAATTTACTGGCTAGTAGAATTCTGACAGGTGTGCACATTTTGCTCTGAGCATTTTCTTGACATTTCTTTTTGTGTGCTACTTAAAAAAAT
>VZTU01026601.1:23291-38862 GCA_013400835.1 Zapornia atra
AGCATTTTATAAGATATATGAGGGAGCTGATAATGGGAAAGACATTTCTAATTTAAACTTAATCAGAATGGTTACCTACAGATAATCTGATCTCATATTCCTATTGTTTTTTATGACTAGTACTTTTTAAATAATTTTACTGGTGAAATCTGACTGTTTGAAAATGCTTAAGAATGAATATTCCTTGTCTACAGGAATTGTTTAAGGAAAAAGATGATCTTTCTGCCAGTTTGCACAAAAAAAATAAAAAAGGACAAATCCCATTGGTTCTTATAGTGGACTTCAAGCATTCCAACATCTGCTTGGAGAACAGCACAGTAGAGTGCTAGCAAACGAAGAGTTTCTGGCATGTCAGGTGACATCTGTTTGATGTTCAGATTGGATGGGTCAGTTAGAGGAGGTATTCTACCTAAAATTTTTAAAAAATCAATGCAGTTGGATGGGCAGACTACAATATGAGTGAGTAACTGTCTAGAGCAATGTCAATGAGTTGTAGCCTACACTTCACCAGTGTCCACTCTAGAGTTTTTCCTTAGGCATTCTTCCTGGGCTTAATACTGCTTATTGTCTTGAAGAATTCCCTGGGCAACAGTACAAGAGATGTCCAAACACCACGAGTAAACTGAAAGATGTAGCAGTTGTTTGGCCATGTAGTTTCACATGCTATTACGATGCTCACTGTCATCTCTTTTGCTTAATTAACTCAGGAAACAGAGCAATGTGATAGCCAATTTAACTTGAGGGGTACTTTTCCCCAAATGTAATAGTTGTATCCAGAAATATTCTAGCTGGGAGAAAGGCAAGGTACACAGTAAGTAGCATAACCATCTGCTTATCTAGAAAGCTGTTAGCACACGGATGAGCTCAAAGTGTAGGCTTTCTGTTTGGGGTTTTTTTTTTGATTTAAGAGATGCAAACAACTCTTTATTTTTTTTTTTTTCCAACACTGCAATATGCATATGTAGGTAGAAAAAGCATATAAACTCTGTTTTCTTAGATAAATAACACCATCCTAAAACCAACAATTCTTGCTTACTTCTTTGTTTGATCACAGTCAGAAGCAATAAAACATAGAAGAATACTCAGCTTCCTGGGAATTTAAGATTCCCAGCTATAGTTGGCATATCCTAAAAAAAAAAAAAAAATTAGATTGAATCCAAGTATACCTGAAGGGCTTTTTATATTCCTACCTCCTTACTACTATCACGGTAGCTGCTGAAGAGGAACCTCTACAACCTGTACCTTAGAGAATAATGTCAGAGGATAAGAAAGCAAACAAAAAGCATGCAACTCAAAATAAAAATTAGAAACTAAGTCACAAATAATCATTGGTAGCAGAAAGTAAGTAAAAACCAACAAACAAAAATGTTTTACGGATCTTGAAAAGCCATTGAAAGGTAGGCTTTAGAGATGAATCTGAGGTACAAACATCAATTTTCTTTCCTCTGTGATCTGTGATTGTTTTAAAATGACATTCTACCTCTCATCCATCCTCTGAGCTTTCAAAAGTACATATGTGGCAACAGTGTAAATACAGGAAAACATAATTTTCTGATAGAACAACTATTTTCTTCAATACTATCTACACTTCAGGTTTTTTAAGTTAATCTTTGAGCGGGGACACATTCCAGGCAACAGTCCAGCTCAAACTGACATTATAGCTTTCAAAAATTTTCTTCCTCTGGTCTCAGATGCCTTTTTTACTGTGCATGCTTCCTCATCAAAAAAGCTAATTATCCAATTTGCAACACATGTTCTAAATCCCTACCACCTGAAACTGATATCCTGAAGCCCTGGTGCATTCTTAACCCTATCCTATGCAAAACAAGCCGAAAAGAAATTATGCCTACTGATTTTCTTAGAACGTACTTTTCTTCTAATTGAGATAGAATTCTCAGCTTGGGACAATCAGTAATCCACAGAGTGAGAAACCATATTAGAAGAGTCCTTAAAATTATGTCATTGTGGGAATATTTATGGTAGGTTGTTGTTTGTTTTTTTTAACTATGGAGTTGTTTTCTGGTGATAATGTTTCATGCAGGTTTGCTTAGACTAATGGACAAGGGGAAAAAATCACTAAACAGTTGCACTTCTGGAAACTCTGAGTTGCCTCATTAGGACTATACTAATATGCTTTAACACTGAGCAGTTTTATTGCCTGTTACACTATTGAAACAATTCTGAAAATGTTTGCCCAATACGTTTATATTGGTGTTGAACTGCATTGCTGGACTAACCTAAAAACTTTATTAAGAACCTTAACAGTTGTCTATTAGGTTTCTGTACCTCATTGCAAAGCATCAGAATAATCCAGCAGGACAGAGCTCTCAGTTTTTGAACCGCTAGGCTAGTCACATACTTATTGTTGCAGTACTCTATTTGCAGTGTGGAAAGCTCTCATCCACTAAACTTATTTTGCAAAGTTACTGAAACAGTCCTAATAAACTAAAGCTAGGTCTTCTGGACTTATTTACTTATTTATTTATTTTTCTGCTGATAGCAGAAAATAGCTTTTTCTTCTATTGAAGCAGTGAATTTTTGCATTATGAGAGACCTGAAGAGACAGTGCTTACTGAGAATTACTGCACAAGCAGCTTCCACTAAGTACATGATTATATACATCCTTTCATGCTCCTATATTAACTTAAATGCTGATTATTGTGGTTCTTTTTAGTTTTCTTTCTTTTTTCCTACTTTTTAGTATTTTTTTTTTCTTTAACTGGAGATGGTTCATATGGGTTAAAGTCTTAGTATGTAAAGCATAGATGTGCTACTCTAGGGTCTACTTTATATACCACAGAGCTTATTGGCGGGAAAATCCTGATATCCAGGATTAGCGATTAACTTTTCAGAGGCAGCAGGATAGGATTTTTAATTCTAGGTTTTAATAAGTTTATGTCATTTATCAGTTGAAACTTTGGTTAGAAATACACTATTCTCATATGAAATGTCTTTATTCTATATCCTCTTCTCTTTTTTTTAGCCTCTCATAAACCAATTCTGCAAATCACTCTGATTCTTTCTTAAAGGATTCATTTCAAAATAGACTCACACAAGGCTTTCAGTCTTCAATATTTCAGGTTTTTTCCTTTCCAAGTGATTTTTCTTTTGAATCACACATAACCGTTAATGCAGTATCCAATGTTAAACAAATCAGCATTGTTTGTAGCTTAGTTCTGTGGGTTTAGCTGGAGGAAAAGAGGAGGAAAAGAAGATAAATAACAGGGACCTAAAAGTTACCAAAGATCTTACTGCAGTTTTGGGAAATCATTAGTTTAAGAACTGTTACTGACTTTGAAATAAGAACAATCATTGTGACAAAATATCTGCCTATACAGTTTTAAGGGTTGACTTTTGAATCCTAAGCTGACCAGCCAACAGGCACTTGGGGCACTGAGTCTATAAAACATGACTACTCTATTTATGAAATAGTGATTTTATTATTTATTTTTATTACTGTTCTGTATGTGATAGGCTAAAGTATTTGATTCTTTACAGTGATACTCTTCTTGAAACAGATATGAATCCATTGTAGAGCTCTTAAAGCCTATACCATTCAAGGACTTCCCACGCAGTCTGTTATTTTGTCTCAAAAATGCCCATCAATTCTGTTTGATTAGATCTCACACCCACTTTTTTTTCCCTCATCCATCCCATTGTAAGTCCAATATCTGTCTGCCTCATGAGCTAGTTTTACTTCCAATTACTAAGAGTATAGAAATAGTAAAGCTTACTCTAAAAGCAAACTTTTAGTCTGGAAATTGATCCACACCCTTCAACTGTTGAAATTTGTTTATTTACCACATATACAGACAACGAGCTCTTGTGTGTAAGGGACCAGTAAGGCTTGATGAGTTCACCAAAACTAATAAGTGCAAAAATGATAGTGCAAAGTAACACCCAGTACAGCATAAAGAGGCTTGTGGTATGTTCTGCTGTAGGAGATGCTACTGGGAATGTGACAATACAAATGAGCAACAGGTATGGGTCTGCACAGGAGATACTACGTTCCTGTCACCCCAGCCTCTTGCATGTATAAATAAACCATCCCCAGAGTTGTCTAGATGCCAGTCTGTGGGAAATAAAGAAACCATATTACCATTCAGGCACAGAAATAAATCCTTATGAACAAAAAAGTGTGCTGACTTGGTCTAAACCCAGCTCCTGTATGCAGCTCCAGAACCATAACTGGCTTACGTGTGGCTGCCTTGACGTATCTACTACACCTGTCTGCCTGCACCTCTCTGCAGAGATGTGCTCTAATATTAGCCTAGCCCTGACTTATTCTGTGAGGATTATTATACTACTAGAGGTCAAATTCAAAAGAGCAGCTTCTCAGGGGAACAAGCATTAGTATTTTGTGAGTTAACTATTCTAACAGCATCAAATAACACTGCAAATTGCAGAAGTAGACCTTCCATTATAAATCACTTGTTTCTTCAAGTGGTGCTCTGTTTTCTAATTAATTGGTCATATAAGACTTATAGAAACTCGGGGTCGGAAATTGCTGAAAATTATGGGAGAGTAGTTGAGCACTTCAAACCAGCCATGAAAGAACAAAGGTTAAATTCTGCCTTTGAGCAGTACTCATGTTGGGCAGACTATAGACTGAAAACATTCACTTTATTTCATAAACTTCAGCTATTTTTACCTCTGCACAGAGCATGAAAAGCCAGATAATTTCCTGCAGTTGAGCAGATGCTTATTTTGTTTTCTCATTATTGTTGTTACAAATAAAAGGAATGAGGAATAAGCGATCCCAGCCAATGGAGAAATGTTGTTGCTATAAATGAAGAGCTTTGAAATACCGCACAAATTGAGAAATCAAAGAAAGAGAGAGTATTATTTAAAAAGAAACAAAATAAAGGAAGGATTCTTATAATTAAAGAAAAAAAAATAATAAAAGGGCTTATGGACTGAGCTTTCTTTGTTTCCCCATCATGGTGGGTGTCCTGCTGCCTGGGGGCTTCTACAGTTGTTTCTGTGAAGAAACAGAGACCAGAGAAAGCAAACTGTCAATGAAATATCCGTCTTCCCCTTAAAGGAGGCAGATATTAAGAGCATCACGAGGCATCCACCTCATCATCCTCCTTGGTAACGAGGTCAGAGTTTACACAAACGCCTCGCTCGGAGGAGCGGCATCCATAGGGAACTCAGATGCGCATTCCTACATCACTAGGGGGCACACGGCGGCAACTTGTTACCAGAGTCATCCTATACAGCCATAAATTAGGGGGACAGGTTTGTGGGGATGGTGAGGAAGGAAAAGCCCACTTTCTGCATGATGGGGGATAAATTTCTACGTCTGTGTTCTATTATGAGAAACTTTGGTTGTGTTTTCTAGCACTACAGAAAAATGTTTTGGACTCTTTCTCCAATACAAAGGGAGATGTGTTCTTTTTGCATACAGTGTTTTCCCTCTAAGAAAGGCTAGAGAACAAAAGCAGAGGTTATTTAGCCTAGTGACATCAGGGCATCTGAACACAACGTAGTTTTGTGAATGTCACCACTTACACACTGGTTTCCCTGGCTTAATGATTGATCTAAAAAAAGCCAAAACCTATTGCTCAAAAAGTTAAACTGATAGCCAGAAAGAGCATGGTTCCAGACTGAACTGCCCTAAAGCACAAAGAGCTTTGCCTGTGCTGTTTGTCTAAGAGGAATAAAAAAATTCCCACATATCCCAAAACACCACCTAAGGCAATTCTGATTGAGACTCCCATTCAGCTGGCATCTTTTCCCCTTAACCCTTTTCTACAAAATTGTACATGAAGGGTCCATTTAGTCCATCAGGTTGCTTGGCTGATATCCCAGGGCAGATAGTTGGCATCAAGTAGGAATGACAAATTCTGGTTGTTCAGTATGTGACAGGATTTTTATCACCAGCTATCACAGCTGATGGCATTTGCTCATTCGGTTTCATTGAAATGACTCCTTTTTATTCATGTTCTTCTTGCTGCAGGTTTCTGGGGTGAGATGTTTTACTCTTATTATATCAGCTCAAAAAGAAGTATATGTCGTCTTAATGAAAATTTGAGACAATTGCATGACATTCGAGTTTATCTGGTATGATGCGATTACAGAATGAACCTAGAGAAGAGCAAGATAGTCTTAATCTATGTGAATAGCTGTTTTGGTGTGTTTCTCTTCCACTTATTCTCAGTTTCAAGCATTGGCTTCAATATTAACTTCCTCGATTGCCGTCTTATAATTTCAGTTGACATTGTTTTTAGAAGACATTAATATTTTTATTCTGTTATATATTAGTGTCCATCTGTAGGAAGCAGCTGTCAAAGTAGTATTTTTTATTTTCTTTTTAAAAGAGATGAAATACTTAGATTTTAAAGAGGATCATCTCTCCTGTGAAGGCAGGCTGAGAGAGTTTGGCTTGTTCAGCTTGGAGAAGAGAAGGCTTCAGGGAGACCTTATTGTAGCCTTCCAGTACCTAAAGGGGGCCTACAGGAAAGTTGGAGAAGGACTTTTTACAAGGGGATGTAGTGACAGGACAAGGGCTAATGGTTTTGAACTGAGATAGATTTATTATTAGATATAAAGAAAAATATAATCATTGTAAGGGTGGAGAGGCACTGGAACAGGTTTCCCAGAGAATCTGTGGATGACCCCTCCCTGGAAGTGTACAAGACCAGGTTGGATGGGAGGAGCCAAGAACTGGACACAGCAGTCCAGGTGTGGCCTCACCAGAGCTGAGTAGAGCAAAAGGATCACTCCTCCCCACCCGCTGCCTGCCTCATGCAGTCATTAGCCCTTTTTTTGCCACACTGCTGTTCATGCTCAACTTCTCTATGAGCTTCTCTCATGGGCGACAGAGTCCAAAGCCTTCCTGAAGTCTTGGCATGCAATATCCGCTGCTCTTCCCTCATCTCCCAAGCTAATAATTTCATTGTAGAAGACTATTAGTCAGGTCAAGCACTGCTTCCCCTTTGTGAATCCTTGCTGACTACTCCCAAGCACCTTCTTGTCCTTCCTCTGCTTAGAAATGGTGTACAGGATTATTTCAGGATTTTACTTTTTATTTATGCTCTGTGTTCTGCTGTATTTAAATGTTAGTCTCACACTAAAATGTCATACAAGTCAACTTTCAAAACTCCAGAAGATTGCTAATGACTTTAAGACAATCTGGATTGATTGTCCTATCTGTAAATCAGGCTAAATAATATTTCACTGCTTCCTATGAAACAAAATAAGTTCATTTTAAATTCATCTTAGAAGTATTCTGTAAAATCTGGTGGTTTGGGGCTTTTTTTTTTGCTTTTTTTTTTTTTTTTTGCATGTCTAGGTAAGTGGAACAACTTCATCAGCCTTACATCAATTAATATACTGTACAGCTTGACCCATGAATATGTTAAAATAGTGCATAATATAAATAATTAGGTAGATTTATAATATGCTTTTCTGTAGCTGCTAGATTGCAGAGGTCTAATATTCCAAGCTTAATGGAATTCTGGAAAATTATCTGGGATTTCAAAGAAAGAAAATAATTAGCTGTAACTTGGCATTGATTGAAATGTCTTTCCAGTAATTTCTAAAGCACTGATTTTGTAGGCTAGCTTCCAAATTCATGTTGGCAATAAATTGTTCGGACCAAATTCTAAATATGAGAACAAAGTAATGACATCACTTACCTACATAGAAGCTGGGTATTTTCCAGTAATTTTTTTACAAATTTCAGGTAATTAATTTGACGAAAGGCTTGTCAGTGTTCACTTCTCATATCAAATACTTTATAATATTCCTATTAAAACTGTCTATTTTGGAGCACTTCAATTTTTCCTATCCACCATCACAAATAGTGAGGGCAGAGAGACAGATTTTTTGGGGGGTGGGTGGGGGTGGGTTTTGTGTGGGTTTTTTTCTCTTCTGACTTCCAATAAATAATATCTGACACTCATAAGCAGTAGTAGCTATTACTCTGAAGGTATCTTCACTGGCACCTCTAAAATTACCATTTGATGACTAATACTATAACCATTTTAGGAATAAACTACCATATTGTTTCCTCTCCTTCCCTCCACTTTTTTTCAGTTTAAGCAGTTTTTAGGTACATATGTCATTTCTAAAGCAGAGATTTTTTTTTTCCTGCATTAATTAAAAAAGTAACATAGTCTTAAAAGACTGTTATTGTCTTCTGTTTGAATAGTAGTCAGAAAAACTGTCAGCTACATTTTTACTGCATGGTCTTTGGAAATTTTTTAAAGTTAGAAACTACACAGCTTGAATTTCATGTGCCTGGTAGCACATATGTATGTGGTGGTTAGAGGGGGGCAAAACCAACAAATACTTTCTGGCTCAGAAATTTATGAAATCTAATACAGAAATCACAGATAAAGAATGAATGTGGAACTCAACAAGGGCACCTTTGTTTTCAGTGTTTGGTGTCCCTATCAGTCAGATCTCTTCCTTGAGAGAGTCCAGAGAGGGGCTACAAAGATGATTAAGGGCCTGGAACATCTCCCGTATGAGGACAGGCTGAGTGAGCTGGGACTGTTCAGTCTGGAGAAAAGAAGACTAAGGGGGGACCTAATTAATGTTTATAAATGTCTTAAGCATGGGATGCAGAGGGAATTGGCCAGCCCCTTTTCAGTGGTCTGTGGGGACAGGAGAAGGGACAATGACTGCAAGTTGGAGCACAGGAAGTTCCTCACCAACATGCAGAAGAACTTTTACACAGTGAGGGCGACAGAGCACTGGAATAGGCTGCCCAGGGAGGTGGTGGAGTCTCCATCTCTGGAGATATTCAAGACTCTGGATGCCTATCTGTGTAATATGAGCTAGGGAGCCTGCTTTGGCAGGGGGGTTGGACCGGATGATCTCTGGAGGTCCCTTCCAACCCCTACGATTCTGTGATTCAGTGATTCATGATCCTCTGAAATGGCTTCTAATACCAGTGAAAGAGGCGATGCAACACAAAATTTCCACCATCACTGTAGCTATACATGAACTCTTTACACAAAATGTGAAAAGTCTACTTGCTTTCTTTCATTAATCTATTTTCAGCAGTATATTTACCTCTTTGGCTGGAGGATTTCTTCCTGTTAATTTTGCTTCTTTTATTCATTATAAGGAATTCAGTTTAGGGAGGGGAACATAGCTCTCCAATAAAACTTGAATAACCACTACTGCAAACAGTCTAGTAAAGTCAAAGAGATTATTTGATATACTTCTTTTACCTGTATATGTTTTCTGAGTTATTACTGATTTTCTCCACTAGGTGAGACTTTTGAAACTTGAGGTTAGCTTGTAATGAAACTAAACCTAAATTTGCAGTTTTCTCTTCATGTTCAGTGTGTTTGTGCCTTTTAAGAAAAAAAATTTTATAATAGTTTAATTGAAAGAATATTTTCTTCCTTGTTTTCTCCCACTTTTTTTTTAGTCCTTTTATTTTGAATCTCTGTTCATATTTACCTCAAATGTATTACTTCCAAGACTAGGTGACAGAATGAGAGAGATTACCATAACTCACAGCTTAATCTCATTCTCTTTTTTGATATTCTTGTCACAGGTAGTCTATTTCTACTGTTCTATTTTTTGTTTTGAAAATTGTGTTTATTATAATGATGTGATATTTGCAATTTGAAAAAAAAAATAGGAAAACTCTTTAGCTTCTTACTTGCAGAATCAACTAATTGGCACCTACCATAATAAACTCAAAGACATGTTTGGTTTTTTTTTCCTTTTTAAGAAAGAAGGATGTGTTGCATTTACAGAACTGTGGGTTTTAATCTGCATTTGGCAATATTGTCAATATTTTGCTCTCAATTTGCGTGCAATTAAGTGTGTTCCCAGCAGCAGCAGCTGTATGATACTTGTGCAGAGATAAATTTCCATTTTATAAATGTACTTTAAAATGCATTATCATAGCTCCTAGAAAGTCAGTTATGGCTGAGTTCCTGCTGCCCTTAGTTGTAAAGAAGTTGCGAAAGACAATGTCTGCTTTAACAGCTTCTCGTGGTAAAAGCATTAATACAACCAACATTGGGGATGTACATACAAAGCCTTCAGGGAAACAAGGAGGCTTTAAACTAGATTTGAAGGGGGTTGGCGTTGTTACTGGGTTCCCATCAGTGGGGCAGTGTTCTGGTAAGCTAAACTTTAAAATAGGTTTGAGGGGGGAGAGTGATGGAACCAGGCTTGATAGACATGGGGGTAGCATGCCAGGGTTGGAGGGGTGGTGTGCCAATGATTTATCAGGCTCCATGGAAACACCTCGGAGTGACAGTGCAGAAGCTAGAGCTTCTATTGGAAAGGTGGAGGGGTCAACAGCTCAAAGCAATTGTGCAGCGGGAAGCCTACAACTTAGTTGCCATCACAGAAACTTGGTGGGGTAACTCACACAACTGGAGTACTGTGATGGATGGGTACAAACTCTTCAAGAGGGACAGGCGAGGAATGAGAGGTGGTGGGGTAGGCTTCTATGTTAGGGATTGTCTTTTTTGTCTGGAGTTTAATGATGGTGGTAATAAAGTTGACTGTTTATGGGTTAGAATCAGGGGAAGGCCAACAAGGCAGACATCCTGATGGGAGTCTGTTATAGATTTCCCAACCAGGATGAAGAGGTAGATGAAATCTTCAGGCAGCTGGGAGTAGCATCATGATCACTAGCCTTTGTTATCGAGGGTGACTGCAACCTACCAGATATCTCCTGGATAGACAACACGTCAGAGGGGAGTCAATCTAAGAGGTTCTTGGAGTGCATGGGGGAGAACTTCCTGACACAGCTGATGAGTGAGACAACTTCAACACTGTTCTCCACAGCATCCTCCTGGAGAAACTAGCCACTCATGGCTTAGATGGGTATACTCGTCACTGGGTTAAAAAATGGCTAGACGGCTGGGCCCAAAGAGTTGTGGTGAACAGAGTTAAATCTAGCTGGCGGTAGGCCACAAGAGGTGTTCCCCAGGGCTCAGTGCTGGACCCAGTCCTTTTAATATCTTCATTAATGATCTGGACGAGGGGATCAAGTGCACCCTCAGTAAGTTTGTAGATGACACCAAATTGTGTGAGAGTGTTGATCTGCTGGAAGGCGGCAAGGCTCTGCAGAGGGACCTGGACAGGTTGGATCTATGGGCAGAGGCCAACTTTATGGGGTTCATGGCATGAATGGAGTTAGACAAGAAGTGAGGACAAAACTTTCACTGAGACTTGCAATCTGTGTCTTGCATCAGGCTGTAGCTTGTAGCTCAGAGGTGTAAAAATAATCTATAATGTACTGTACATATATATGATCTATAGTGTCAAGGCAAAACCACTGGAATTTTATGGGATACTCCTGCCAGAAGCTGGCCATGTAAAAAGATGGCAAGAAATAATAGGTACATAATGACTGAACCATAGCAACAAGATATGGCTCACTAGCCAGACTGGAGAATATAAGTTGTGTTTATTTTTAGATAAAATTGCCATTCTGTGTTCTGTATTCTGTGGCTGGAAGTTTTCCTTAAGTCTGGCTCTTAAACCTAATTTCTGTCCAGGTATTGTGGGTAAATGCAAAATCACCCTCAAGCACAGTATTAAAGGTAAAATATATCTGACTTTCAGAGGCAAAATATTGATCCATTTTTGAATATTTAAAAAAGCTATAGAAGAATTAGATCATAGAGTAGGTAAATGCACCTGACTACGTCATAGTTATGCAATATTTTCAGGTTGGAGATAAGAATTAATTTTCATTGACTTCTTTTTCCAAATAGAGAAAAGCATAAGACAATAATTTTAAAACTGTTTTAATAGAAGCTGCTATCTAGTGTCCACTGTAACAGTTTGTCTACAACAAAACACCCTGACACCAATGTCATTGGAAATAAAAGCAAGCGGAAAAAAAAGGACTGAAAAAACAAAACAAGCTAACACAATATATTTTAAAGTTTTCATATGCTTTTTTGGGTGTGGGTTTTGGTTGGTTTTGTTTTGTTTTGTTTTTTCCCTAGGGAATGAATGAATAAAAACTGAGAAAATCAGATGGATGTGATCTATTGGTAGGAACAGTTATATGTAAACAGTTGGTTTTGAGTAGAAAGCTAGAGGCATAGTATTATTAAAAGAATTGTAACTCTTTCTTGGACTCAAGAGACCAAGTCCTCAACTCCTTTGAAATTAGAATTTTAAAATGTCCAGGGAAAAAAAAAAAAAAAGGAAATTAAAAGATAAGAAGGAACAGTAATCTAATGTTGTTCAATATTTTGCTCACAGCTCAAGGAAGGCCCTATGGTTGAAGCATTACTTGTAACGCTATGTTCTCTTCCTAGATTGTATTTTATTAATGTTCTCTTTTGTATCACAGTCTGAAGGGACATAGAGCTTTTTATCTTTTATTTAAAATTAATGAGGAGTATATTACTTAACTAGGAAAAGACATCAGAAGAAAATCTTTTCCCTTAGAAAAGGAAACATGGGTTTGTATGAAGATTTGATTTTCACTTCAGTATCTTCCTGGCTTGTTAGGTGACCTTCGACAAATCATTTAAAAGTGCTTATGCTGAAGTCCTTGCATTTTAATGCTATACTGATATTTGCAAAGTAACCTCTTAGTTGCATTAAAATCTACATTGTAATAGAGAAAGTTCAAGATAACATCATGTGATTTTTTCTTTTTTTTAATTAATCAAAGGCTCTTGGGTACATATCTTCCATTCTGTTCAGATGTGTTGAAGCCATACCTTGTGGTTAAAAGGCATAGATACTTACAAATTTTAGACAATATTAGGTAATTTGAAGTTAGGGGCTCATCAGCTGAACCTGAAAGAAATTCAGTCTTCCTCATAAAGATTCCATCTTGGAATATGCCTACCTCTTCATATGATGCTCCTTTCATTACTGCATAAAAATATAGACATTTCCCCACTCACTAGCACCTGGGAAATAGTTGAGAGCATCATAACTCTGACAGAAGAAAACCCTATCATATGAGATATCCACAAGACTGTCTGAAGTGTCTATCCTGTGAAAATGTAGAGTCAGACTTTTTCTAAACTTACAAAGTATTTTCTGATACAGTAGCTGCAAGTGTCTTTCTCCTGTGGTACAAGGTGTCTCTGTACTCTCCTACTGAGACTGAGACCCTGGGACTTTATGCATGAAATGCAGGAGTCAGCTCCTATGTAGGAGCCTGTTCCCCTCACTTTCTCTCCCCACCACTCTTTCTCAAAGATTATGTTTTTGCCAAAGTATCAATGGACATTCTGTGAATTTCTCAAAACCATGAGGTCTTCACAGAAAGCATGTTAATTGAGCAAATAAACTGTTTCTTTCTATCAAATGGAGCAGTCAAAAATTAGAAAAGCTCTCAACTAAGTTTTTTATTGATTTCTTTTTAAGTACCCTATGGATTCAACTTCTCTATTTCCTAGCATTTTTTATAGAAGTCTCTTCCATCCTCGACACAGCAACTCATTATGCTCTACGTCACAATAAATTTTGAAGTAACTAAATTTAAGGATGATTAATTCTAAACTATGTGATTAAATTAGGCAATACTTAATAATTATAGGATTATAAAGCAAATACAGAGAGCAAAACAACATGAATGGGGGTCATAAGGGAGAATCAAGGGGGGGTCAATCAATTGCAAGATTAATTATTATTCACATTAGTGTCTTCCTGAAACTCCAGATAGGGGGAAAAAAAAAAAGTTAAAGTGAATTTATGTTTGTAACAGTTTGCTACCCTAAAAAGATCAGGCAGATCATTCTTGCCATATGATTTGCCTGTTTGAATTTCTGTGGCTGTAACTATACTATTCTCTTGGGCTTTCTTGTAGTTTGTGCCAAAATTCTTCATTCACTCATGACAAGTTGTCCAAACTATGTTTTCTTTGTGGGGAAAAGGAATTAATAGCAAAGAAATGTGGGGAAGATACACATTCATCCCCTCAGATGATACAGAGTCATTGCATGTGGGTGAAATCAGATTTGATAACTTCAAAACAGACATACTTTACAGTCTAGATGAAGCCTAGCACAAGACATTCAGCAATCTTTTATGATTTAACAGAACTCATACTCATTTAATGGATTTCATTGTGAGTTTCCACTTTAATAAAGTTAATTGAGTGCTCCCAGTTTTCCTGAAGTGAAGGCCATAGGCCCTAAGTGCCATAAAGATTAGAAGAAAAGTGTTCATTAACAAAGTCCATCAGTATCCAGAATATCTGATCGCATTGTTCTGAACAAAAAAAAAAGTCAAGATTTTCATCGGTTCTGTTGGAAAATAATAAGTGTTGGAAAATAATAAGTGTCACAAGAATACTGTAGCTTCATTCTCTACCAGCACGGTATTTTTTTTTTTTTTTAACCCAGTTATATATGGTACATACATATAAACTGAATAACCTCAAAATTATAAAAAGCAGTCATATAACTTCTCTCCTCATTCAAAATGCTTTCATTGTTCTTTTTACCAAGCAGCCTAGTGTCAAATATCTGAAAATTGTTGCTTTCTAGCCTATTGGCAAAAAACCAAAAATACATGTTTTTATTCTAACATATAAAGGGAAGAAAGTGACAGAAACCAATTTTCAAAATGCAATAATCATCTTGGCTTATCACTGTTCTTATTAATCTAGATGTTCTTGTTACTTATTATTCTTTCTTTTCTGAGTGTATACTTCAAAAAATTGTAATTTATTGCTCACAGAAAATTGATCTTCCCATTTTCTTTTTATGTTTATTTGTTTTATTTTTGTCTACATTAAATACTTCATCTGAGTTCTCTAGCTTATTTTACCCATGTCTTTCTACCCAGCATGAAACTCAGCAGGGTTTACAAAATAAAATAATTTCCAAGAGAGGCTTAATAGTGTTTTTTTTTCTTGCTTGTATCATTTTGCATTGTTCCTGATTATATATTTATTATAGATATTTTTTTCCTTAAGATTTTCTTTCCATTTGCTAATGGAAATATTGCTTAGGATCACTCTGAGAATATACCTGAGACAAGTCCGTGTCTTCAACGTATGTTTAATTTAGACATTTACTTATTTAAAGACATATCTTACAAAGAGAAAAACTGAATAGCCTAGGTCAAAACCATCTATGTCAAAAAAAAAATAAAAATAGCTGAACCAGTCCTTCTCTGCAGTCCTTTGACACAGGTAGATTGACATAGTCTTTAAAGACTGTGTTTACACTATACATGTTACTGTATATGAGCAAATGGATATCAAGCAGGTTTTAGGTATTAGGAATTCAGAAGAGGTCACTGACCTTTCTAATCCTGGGTCTCTTATCTATTTGTGATACACCTTTTCTTTGTGAAGAGAGAAAGTTTGTTTTTTTCAAGACAGAAGGACACAAGCTTTGTTGTGCTACTGGTAGAGTCTAGTGGAGATAACTGTGAACAAGCAATAGGTTTGCTGACTGACTCAAAAGACTGATGGTAGTATGGATTTCACAAGAACAGAAATTCAGCAATGAAGTTAGGGTTGGAGCATGAATTCTGACGACCTTATAGAGGTATTTTTCAAAGGTGGAAAACCAGTTGAATGCTCAAGGATTTAAGGCTTCCGAATGAAGATCACATTTTATTCTTTCACAGTGTTTTGTTTCTCTTTTTTTTT
>VZTU01026602.1:8777-26089 GCA_013400835.1 Zapornia atra
GCCAGGGATCTCCTGGAGAGAGTCCAGAGGAGCTACAGAGATGATGAAAGGCCTGGAGCATCTCCCCTGTGAGGACAGGCTGAGTGAGCTGGGGCTGTTCAGCCTGGAGAGAAGAAGACTCAGGGGGGACCTAATTAGTGTTTATCAATATCTTAGGCATGGGATGCAGGGGGAATTGGCCAGCCCCTTCTCAGTGTCTGTGGGGACAGGACAAGGGGCAATGGCTGTAAACTGGAGCATAGGAAGTTCCACACCAACATGGGGAAGAACTTTTCCCCAGTGAGGGTGAGGGAGCCCTGGGCCAGGCTGCCCAGGGGGTGTGGAGTCTCCTTCTCTGGAGAGATTCCAGCCCCGTCTGGACACCGCCCTGTGTGCCCTGTCCTAGGGACCCTGCTTTGGCAGGGGGTTGGACCCCATGATCTCTTGAGGTCCCTTCCAAAGCCCTGTGATTCTGTGATTTACAAGCAATAAGCAAGTAACAAGGGTAACTTCTTAAAATGTAGGACGTAGTGCAAAGTAATGTTAATTATTGATTAATATAAAAGCATAGCTTTAAGATACAAGATAAGATTGAGGTCATACATTACAATGATTAATGACTGCTCTCCAGAAAGCATCCATTGTGCTTGGAAAATTATGTCCATCTAAGAACTAATTAATCTAAAAGCTTTATGAAAACAGAAAGAAGAGAATCAGGCAATCAGGACAGCAGTTTGCTCTCATTTGTAAAAAGAGAATGTGTTTAATCGATCAGTCTGAGAGCGATTACAGAGCTGGCAAAGGCTTCCAGGGAGAACCAGCTTAAGAACAGGGTATTTGTAATTGGTTTGTATTCATCTCTCCAGCACACTGCTCTGCAAAACAACAGCTCACCTTGCTGTTCCATCTTGTCGTGGGAAAGGAACGTCATGCATGTGCAGAAGGGGGTGCTCTGAGCACACCCCACGATCAGTCCTGGCTGTGACCAATGCTGAGGTGACTCTGAGCACATCAGTTCAACTGCTCTGTGCTCCCTGGCTTCATTAGAGGCCATCTGAAAGAGACCTCAGACAGTATCCTGCATCAAACTTTTGTGGCCACCTGCCTTCACTCCCTGTGATCCCAGAGGCATCACACAGGGGGGGTTGTGTCTGGGGATTTTTTTCCTCCAGAAGTTGCAGCAGTGACCAGGTGCCATCAGCAGAAATGCTTGTGAGCAGCAAACCTGCTGCATCACATGTCTGTGAATACAAAGTCCTTGGCATCAGCAAACTTTGCAACTGAAGGTGACAGAGAACTACAAGCAATGTGACTCCTGACCAGCAAGATGAGAGGATTGCTGTTTAAGAACTTGCTGAACTGGAAGAGTTCAGAGTTAGCTCCAAACACACATTTCAGGACCTTCTGGCTTATAGTACACACATATTTAAGCTTGTATTTATATACACACACAGCATTTTTCCCCCAATCAGGAGCTAGTGTGATATACCAATATAAATAGATGCAGGTGAAGAAAATTGCTTGGGAAGGAGCACTGTCAGCACTTGGAGTACAGTGGGAGTGTTCTCCCTCCAGAGAAACAAAGAACCCATGGAAAATCCATTGTAAGATTTTTCAATTATATAGAGAGCTGTAATGTAATATAGCAGCCCTAAAACACCAATGGGCTTTCTCCAGCCTTAAGACCACCTGCATGGGAAAGCCCATTAGCAGAACCTTTAATATGCTCTTGCATACATAGAGCACCACTTAGGGGCATAAGCAAAGCCTTCAGAACAGGAACTTCCCAGGCTAAAGCTGAAGTCTTTCACCACACTGTTTGGTGCAGTAAGGCATTATCCTGAATGAAGGCAGTTAAATATGGAGAAAGACAAATTCATAGTAGTTCAACACTTGCAGCTGCTGCTTAAGCATCTCTAGGACTGTAACTCTGCAGGGTCTGTAAACAAGGATCAGCAGCAGAAAACCCTCATGCAGTCAGCATGAGTACACACACTGAGGGCTTCCCTGCATCCCAGATATACTGTATCTCTCACACCCTTGTACATGAGCCTGCCTTTTATGCCAATTCCAAGCTTCCCAGGGAAGAGCTGCAGCACTGCCCTTTGGCTCCCAATCCAGGCAGCATGGTGCTAGTCAGACGGACAGAGAGGAAGGGGGGATGCTGCTCCCTCAGTACAGCCACCCCAACAGCCATGAACACAGCCCTGCAGAGGGTCCTACACAGGACAATTCCATTCACTAAATCCAAGTAAGCACTATTCTCAGAGCCAATTTAGCTTATTTTGCTACACACTGAAAAGAACACAAATTACAGGTGCCCTTGGCCCAGCCAGTCACCCCACAAAGCAGTGCAGGAAAATCCACAGGTCATTACACCACTAGCCTGCCACAGCAGGCTTCCCTGAAGAGATCCTAATCAGTTCACTAATTAGTCTCTAAATAGGGTGAAGATTCTCACATTTCAAAGTCGAAGTTACTTCATTTGTTTTGATAAAATGTATACAGCCACCTCCCAGAAACAGTCCAAGTTCAACAGGAAAAGGTAGGCAGAAGTAAGCTTTTGCTTTCCCATCACTTGCTGGCCTGCAGCAGCTCAGTGCCATGCCATGGCATTTCCAAAGGCCACAGCTCCTGGCAGTCAGAGGCAGGTTTGTGTCACCCACCCTTTCTCTCTGCACACATGGCTGTATCACACCACACTGCAGAATCCTTACAAGCCAGATCCAAAGGAAGTTTGGGGTGGGAAGCTGCATTCACTTCAAGTAGCTTTGCCACAGGCTCCAGGTTTGATTAACAATTGGAAATGCAAGTTTTAAGATGCACTTGATTTCTCTCTCAGCAGAACTCACATGATTCTGGTCTGGTAAAACACATTAAATCCCCCCTAAAAGTCACTGACAGACTACACCTGCAGCTTTGTTGATATATTAGGTATTTTGAGTGGCATTGCCAGGCAACCAGGAGCTGGAAATCCATGTATCAAGTGTCCAGGGGCTAGGAGATATATATGTTCACATAGATGTATTTTTATACACACATGTATGTATGAACATTGTAAGGAAGTATCATTTACCTCACTGTTTCTGTTGCTGCATTTCCCCAGTTCAACATCATTAGTGATAAAGTCACCCTGAAGGTCTTGCTCCCCACTTTGCCATGGTTACCTTTCTTCTCTACCTGTCCAGAGTTCTGCTTTCCTGGATTTTACAGAGAATCTCCAGTAGCCTTGCTCATTACTTTAACAGAGGCACATGGGCAAATCCCAAAATTCATATTCTATGCCCAGATGCACCTGGATGCTGCCATTAAAACCAGAAGGTCAGCATACCCTGATGATGCCAACAGTCTCCCCTTTTGGGGTTTGGCATTTAATTCACCCAGTGACAAGAAGTCTGGGCAGTGTTGCCTTAAGGACAACCTTTGAGATTCCAATCTCTTAAGGAATCAACATCAATTTTCCTTCAGCTTATTGTCCTAAATTCAAGATGCATGTTTCCTCTTGCTTACCCTTTATCAGCTTCATAAATAAATCACTACACCATTCCAACTTGATGAAGAATGGCTTCCTTCTATTACCTTGCTCCTATGTTACCAGATCCTGATTTACACTTGCCTCTGATGTTATATTTTCTCAGTCATTTACCAAAAGTCTAATTTTATTAATTACTTCCCCATATAGCTTCAGAAGCACTTAAAAGCTAAAGTTGCTACTTTCCTGGATTATTTCCTGCATCAATCACTTCCCTATCAAATGGTTTACTCAGAATGGTCTCCCAAAGCATTGCTTGTTCTTTCACATAAGAAAAACCCCTTGAAGAATACAAAACCAGAGACAGGGTTTTTCAGAATAGCTTTCCTCACCAATGCTACAGTGGGACAAGCCTCAGAATCACAGCATCACCTGGGTTGGAAGAGACCCTTTAGATCGAGCCCAACCACAGCCTGACCCTGCCTTGTCCACAATCTAGATGAAGTGCTTAAGGACATGAGCTACACAGCTTTTAAATCCCTCCAGGGATGGTGACTCCACCTCCTCCCAGGGCAGCCTGTTCCAGTGCCTGTCAGCCCTTTCAGTAAGGAAATTCTTCCTGATATCTGACCTGAATCCCCTGGTGCAATTTTAAGCCATTCCCTCTCCTCCTATCGCTTGTCACCCAAGAGATGAGACCAACCCCAACATCTCTGCAGCCACCTTGCAGGGAGCTGTAGAGAGCTGTGAGGCCTCCCCTCAGCCTCCTTTTCTCCAGGCTAACATGCCCCAGCTTCCTCCTGCTCTTCACAGGACTTGTGCTCCAGACCCTTCACCAGCTTCATCACCCTCCTCTGGGCACACTGCAGCATCTTGGCATCCTTCCTGTAGTGAGAGGCCCAAAACTGGGCACAGCACTCTGTGGCACACTGCTGGCTCACGTCCAGCCTTCTGTCCACTAACACCCCAGGTCCTTCTCAGCCAGGGAGCTCTCCAGCCACCCTGCCCCAGGCCTGTAGCGTTGCCTGGGGCTATTTGTACCAAAGTGCAGGACCCAGCACTTGGCCTTGTTAACCCCACAAAGTTGGCCTCTGCCCTTTCTTAAGGCTGGAGGAAAATGGAAATATTTGCCATTTGAGAAAGATATCTTGCTCCTTTTCAGTTTCATAGAATCACAGAGCTGTAGGGGTTGGAAGGGACCTCGAGAGTTCATGGGGTCCAACCCCCTGCCAAAGCAGCTCCCCAGCTCATATTGCACAGGGCGGCGTCCAGACGGGGCTGGAATCTCTCCAGAGAAGGAGACTCCACACCCCCTGGGCAGCCTGTCCCAGGGCTCCCTCACCCTCACTGGGGAAAAGTTCTGCCCCAGGTTGGTGTGGAACTCCCTGTGCTCCAGTTTACAGCCATTGCCCCTTGTCCTGTCCCCACAGACACTGAGAAGGGGCTGGCTGATTCCCCCTGCATCCCCTGCTTAAGATAATTATAGACTTTAATTAGGTCCCCCCTGAGTCTTCTCTTCTCAAGGCTGAAGAGTCCCAACTTACTCAGCCTGTCCTCACAGGGGAGATGCTCCAGGCCCCTAATCATCTTCATAGCCCTTCTTTGGACTCTCTCCAGGAGATCCCTGTCCTTTTTAAACCAGGGAGTCCAGAGCTGGACACAACACATTCCCATTTCACATGCTTGTTCATTTCACAAACAAATCATTCATGTTGAACAAGCACAAATCTAGTTCCTCTAAACCATACAGACACTCCTAGAATGAGCTTTTCCACAGCAGAGCCTTCCTAGGAAACATTTTCTACAGAAGGCAACTCCAATTACAGAATTGGATTTTGTTGATTAACATTTTCAATCAGCAGTGGGCAGGATGAGAGAAATGGAGCTAGAATAACTGTAACACCATGTCTGAGTACAGGGAAACAAGGTCTTGAAGAGAGTTTAGACTGAAATCTCAGGACAACGGAAGAAACAGGGAGAGGGATGATTTATCCCTTGTTTTACAAACATGTGACAGGTGTTTTAACAGACAACCACACTCAGTGCATTCAGACTCAGTAGCAGAAGATACAGCAAAGATGCTGAATGAAATTCTGGAGGACTCACTCACTGACACCACTTAATAAATAAAAAATTATATTCTGTATATAAACTTTATTCAGCCTATGAACTTTAAGTCCTCCACAACTGAGTTCACTGTTGAAGAGGTTGTTGGGGTTGAAGAGACATGCTGTGATCTGGGCAAGCTTTGATGATTACTGCTGTACTGGTTCTGAATTGGTCCTCAGTCTCACAAAATTCAAGGGAAAACACTGCATAGGATGACCTGTGAACTCAAAGCTATTTTCTGCTTAGAGCTTCTGGTAACTCCCAAGATTGGTTCTGTATCATGGACACTGAAAGCTGTCCCACCATCCCACAGATACTTTGCTGACAGTTCATGGTAACACACACACTATGTTCATCAGTTCTGTTGTCATTCAATTCTCTATTGTTAAGTATAATTAAGCCTTTTCAAAAGAAGATGAAGTCACACTTGCTTCATACCTCTGTTACTGTAACAGAAAATGTAACAAAGTACTACAATTTTTTTCATTTTTATCAGGTTTGGGTTTCAGCCTTTTAGAGAAAAACTGTTTAGTTGTTCATTTGAACTAGTATTTCTTTGGATGTGTTTAGTCAAATTGAATTTTAGAGAAACTCTTGGAAAGAAGAAAAACTCTTCCCTTTGAGATCAGGTGGGATGTAATTCTGAACAGCACATTAAGATCAGAGATAGGAAACTTTAAAAATATTAAACCTATCAGATATCTATTTGTGTGTATATATATATATCTTGCATGCTTTATCTCATTTAGCATCACTCTTGAAACACTCCATGAATATTACAGCAGGAATTTTTGGATCATCTCCAAGAAACACAGATCTGGGTCTGTTGCTGTGCAGATAAGAAAGCCAAGTTAGAGATGGCTTAAACAGGGGTTTCTTGCTAGAAGTTCTGTGACAGAATGGGAAGAACTTAGAACTGCTGAACTGCAACAGCTGCTTAGCTGGTAAACCATTCATCTGTGTGTTTTCCCTCTGCAGAGCCATTCTGAGCCCTGCCTTTGACTCTGCAGTTCTGCACACCAGAATCTACTAAACACATTCTATCAGGTTTCCACAGATGAAAGAGATGGAGATGAAACAGCTTCTCACACACTATTTGGTTTCTTTGATTACATTTAGAGGCCCTTCCATCACTCCAAACCCCCCCAGTCTTTCACTACAGCTTCCAAGCTGTGACAATTTAGCTAAGTGAAATGTTAAATAGCTCATTATAAGTCCACTTCTGCCTCATAGGAGTCGGCGGCGGCGCTGCCGTTGCCTTCAATGGGAGCTGGATGGGGGTTTGAAACACATCACATATGCATTCATCAGAACAAATGGAAGATTCAGAGACTTTCAAACCCTCCTTCACATCAGTTGGTACTGAGCCAGCCTCACTATAAATCAGGAAGAGGTGGCAGGCTGGTTTTGTGGAATGCTACAAAGAGCTATTGAAATGCAGCTTTTCCCCCTGCGTTTCCATCCAAAGCTCTTGTTATGATTGATGTGACAGGCAATCAGGAGGGAGTGAAAAGCCATTTCCAATGAACAGAACAGAATAGAGTAAGAGGAGCAGAGGACAAACAACTTGCAAAATTGTCTTCTGAGACAGGCATAATATTTATCTGCTAGAAAGTGATCCTACTACGAAGCAACAAGCAGAAGGGACAGAATTGAAGGTTCTGATGTACAAGACACCATACAGGCAAAGAGCTTGGGTAATTTAGTGTACAGGAGAACAGTCCTGTGTAGTTGAATACATATTCCATGTGGGCATGTATTTAATTCTCTTACAAGGAGCTGAAGCATAGCCAGCCTTCCAAATTCTGTATTCTACAATGGATTCTGTTGTCCAGGCAAGCAGCAGCCACTCAGTGATACAGCATTAAACACCAGTCATACTGAGTATCTACAAAACTATTCAGAGGTCAGGTTACCCTTCTACCTTACTTCACTGTCCACAGCAAATCTAAACATATGCATCTACCCACTCAGCACAGTGTCTTTTAAGCCAGGGAGGGAAAGTCCAAAGCTTTTGGGACCATCCCATCTCTTGCTGACATCACTTTTGGGACTCATTACATCAAAAGGCCCTTTAAAAAGATAGGAATGACATACCATAGCAGTGAAACTGGAATACAGCTGCTTTTCTCAGCATTCCATGGAGCAGATAGGTGTGGGAATTCCTCAGTGACCCAGGTGAAGAGGAAAGCTTGTGGCTCTTCCTTGAAATCCTGCCAGGAGCAGAAAGGAGAGAGGTACTCAGGAAACTCCCTGCAGAAAACTATGCAAGCAAGGCTTAGAGGTGGGACTTTTCACCCTTTTCCTAAGAGCCCAGGAGCAAGGACATTATATACACATGTACTTTTTCCACATGGCAAAGTTGGTGTTTCAAGCTTCTGCCCTCTGTTGCTGCAGCTCTGTTGTGCTGACAGAGGCATCATGCTAGGAAAAGCTATCATTTTTCTGGATAACTGTCTCTTACCCTTTATTACTGTAACTTACCCATCTTTTCTTCAAAACTACTATTTTTTTTTTAACCATACACCACAAGGTATTTGGAAGGTCAGGAATTAGCATTTTGGGACAGAGTCACAAGGTTGGAAAAGCCCTTTAAGATCATCCAGTCCAACGGTCCCTGTCCTGTGCTGACCCAGATCCCTGAGCACCTCATCTCCCCTCTGTTAAACACACCCAGGGAAGGGGACTCAGCCCCTCCCTGGGCAGCCTGGGCCAGGCCCTGACAACTCTGCCAGGGAAGAACTTTGCCCTCCCAGCTGCTCTGACCCTGCCCTGGGGCAGCTTGAGCCCATTGCCCCTTGTCCCATCTCCTGTCCCCTGGCTGAAGAGACCATCCCCCACCTCTCTGCACCCTCCTGGCAGGGCAGGGGAGGTGGGGAGAAGGTCTCCCCTCAGCCTCCTCTTCTCCAGGCTGAACATCCCCAGCACCCTCAGCTGCTCCTCAGAGGATTTGCCCTCCAGCCCCTTCCCCAGCCTGGTTGCCCTTCTCTGGACTCACTCCAGGACCTCCATGTCCTTCTGATGGTGAGGAGCCCAGACCTGGACCCAGCACTCGAGGTGCAGCCTCCCCAGTGCCCAGTCCAGGGGCACAATCCCTCCCCAGACCTACTGGCCACACTTCTGCTCTACTTCAGAACACTCTTGTTTAGAGGCCATTTGTTGAGACACACACAATGGAAGGTTATTTAGTGATACATGACAGCAACTGGGTGGTGGCTTTAAACATTGGCTTTCTTTCAAGACACACAGCCTCAGTGAGCCAGCCATCAGCCATTTCTTTACCATGGTATTTCTGTATTAGTAACCCAGCACTCCAGTCACTGCACAGAGCAGTTCTTACACAGATGCTCTAAAACAGCACAGGAAATACCAACACTGGCATCAGCAGCCATTGAATCAGCACCAAGCCTTCACACAAGCCTCTGGATGCAACACTGAAGTGGTACCAGATCAAAATCACCATCAAAGTGGAGCAACAACAGCCCACAACCTGCACTTACACCCAGAGATAGCAGAGCACCTTACCAACCCAAGGGTAACAGACACTGCACCAGCGAGGACCAGCCTGACACCCCCGCCCCACTCAGAGTGCACGAGGAGCACCCCCCAGCCCAGCCCCTTGGATGGGGGAGCCATCAGGGAACAGCCTGGGCTGACTCCCCTCACCTGTGCCAGCTGCTCAGGGAGGGGAGCTCTGGCCTGGCCAGGGCCAGGACACATTCTATTTTAGGTCTGAGCATGAAACCTTGGAGCACAGCACAGTTCCCTGAGACAGGGGGGTCAGTAACCCCCCCTCAGGGAAGCAGAGGGGATTGCTTTACACAGACGAGCATATTCTATTTTACACAAACATTTGGCCTGCAATATGTTCCCTTTTCCAGGGGATTATTAAGCACACACTGCATTTCTTATCTGACATCTCATCAGCTAATTCTTCTCAGGGACAGAAAGGCTAGTTTTTCTTTCCAGGCCTAAAGTAACTCCTATGGGTTCCAAAATTAAAATTACTATTTTCTCTCAGTCACCCTAGAAGGAAAGGAGCCATCCAGAGGGGTCTGGCCAGGCTGGAGAGATGGGCCCAGGGGAACGTAGTGAGGTTCAACACTGCCAAGTGTCAGGGGCGGCACTTGGGTGGGAAGAATCCCAGCCACAGATCCAGCCTGGGAGAAGAGCTCCTGGGGAGCAGCCCTGCTGAGAAGGACTTGGGGATTGTGGTGGGGGAGAGACTGAACATGAGGCAGCAGTGGCTCTGGCAGCTGGGAAGGGCGATGGGATCCTGGGCTCCATCAGCAGAGGGGTGGCAGCAGGGACAGGGAGGGGATTGTCCCTCTCTGCTCTGCCCTGGGGAGGCCCCAGCTGGAGTCCTGTGTCCAGAGCTGGGGCCCAACACAAGAGAGATGTGGGGCTGTTGGAGAGGGGTCAGAGGAGCCACGAGGATGCTCAGAGGGCTGGAGCAGCTGCCCTACAAAGAGAGGCTGAGGGAGCTGGGCTGGGTCAGCCTGGAGAAGAGAAGGCTGTGGGGGGACCTCATTGCAGCCTGCCAGTCCCTGAAGGGAGCAGAGGAACAGGAGGGGAATCAGCTTGTTCAAAGGGCAGAGACTGGCAGGACAAGGGGGATGGATTAAAGCTGAAGGAAGGAAGGGGTAGATTAGATATCAGGGGGAAGTTTTTTCCAGAGAGAGTGGTGAGGGGCTGGAACAGGCTGCCCAGAGAAGTAGTGGATGCCCCATCCCTGGGGGAGTTCAAGGCCAGGTTGGATGGGGCCCTGGGCAACCTTGTGTAGATCCAGACCTGGAGGTTGGTGGCCCTGCCTGTGGCAGGGGGTTTGGAGCTCTATGATCCATGGGGTCCCTTCCAACTCAGACCATTCTATGATTCTATGATTCTCAGTCAAAATAGCCCTATAATACCACAGCATGGGATATTTCTTCAAAACACTAATTTGAATCCTCTTCAGAATATACTATTTCATTTAGAGACAGCTCCTTAAATAAACAAACCAGTGAGTAGGTGTGAAATTGTGACATTTGGTCTTCAGCTCTTGTCTCACATGAGGCTAAAGGCTGCATTTTCACAGCAAGCAGCATTTGATTAGATTATCTGGGGTTCCTCCTGGATGTCAATGAATGAAATGACAACAGGAAGTGAGCAGGAATTCTTGTTTCTTTTCTATTTCACATTTTGAAATCTATGGTAGGGTAATCCTTTCCAATCAGCTTTGAGAGTAACAATAAGAGCCATCACATGAAAACATAGAGGAGAAGTGCCTTTAGCCATCCAGCAGAAGATACCACCATCCTCAGCAGTAACTTGATAGGATTTCTCTTTCATTCCCAGCTTTAAAATTAAAAGCCACACTCTCAAATGCAACACTTCCTAGTAACAACATCAGACTTCACATCCCTGTGATGTTTCAGAACACTCAGGCCTGGGGGCCACCTGCTCTCCCCACACCACGTTATCACCTTCTAGTGACTAAGCAGTATTTCCAGGTTTTCATGCTGCAGTAAAGCCAAAGGGCAAAACTAAACCTACAGCCAGGAGAAGGTGGTGAGCTAAGTGCACAAAGGAGATCATGTCACTGCTTTTAAATGCACATAAGAAAAATGGCTTTATGAAGTACCAACCCAATGGACAAGTAGTTTGTGATAATAAGTGAGAGGTGTATCAATTCTGGTGTCTCTACTTACAGATGCCCTAAAAATAAAATACCCTCAGCTAATTGGAGACAGAAGCCCTGGGACAACCTAGGGAATCAATGACTATGAACTGTTCTCTCCCAAGACTGGCAATCTTACTTAATACTACCAGGAGAAGAAAACACACAACTACAGGTGTTTCCATGAGGTTTGTCAGAACAGATTTCCATTAACTCACACTTCTTGGTACTGCAAACCAACAGCAGGCTCTGTGAGCACCTGGGGGCTTCACATCCCTGCTCTTTGCCACGAGGGGACGTGGCCCTGTCCAGCAGTGTCAACTCCCCACACTGTGCCTCTTGCATTAGAATCATAGACTGGTCTGGGTTGGAAGGGACCCCAAGGGTCACAGAGCTCCAACCCCCCTGCCACAGGCAGGGACACCAACCTCCAGGCCTGGAGCTACACAAGGTTGCCCAGGGCCCCAGCCAACCTGGCCTTGAACACCCCCAGGGATGGGGCACCCACCCCCTCTCTGGGCAGCCTGTTCCAGCCCCTCACCACTCTCTCTGGAAAGAACTTCCCCCTAAGATCCAACCTAACCCTTCCTTCCTTCAGCTTTAATCCATCCCCCTTGTCCTGCCAGTCTCTGCCCTTTGAACAAGCTGATTCCCCTCCTGTTCCTCTGCTCCCTTCAGGGACTGGCAGGCTGCAATGAGGTCCCCCCACAGCCTTCTCTTCTCCAGGCTGACCCAGCCCAGCTCCCTCAGCCTCTCTTTGTAGGGCAGCTGCTCCAGCCCTCTGAGCATCCTCGTGGCTCCTCTGACCCCTCTCCAACAGTCCCACATCTCTCTTGTGTTGGGCCCCAGCTCTGGACACAGGACTCCAGCTGGGGCCTCCCCAGGGCAGAGCAGAGAGGGACAATCCCCTCCCTGTCCCTGCTGGCATTCTTCTGGCAGGCTTCTTTTATACCTTTACAGCCTGATGTTGGTCACCATCGTTGTATGAATGTCATCACTGCTACTTTGATGTCTGGTGCCTGACCTTAACCAGGGTCAGCTCAGCTGGGAGGGAAAAGTTCTTCCCTGGCAGAGTTGTGGGGCTGTGGCACAGGCTGCCCAGAGAGGCAGGGGAGTCTCCTTCTCTGGAGCCATTCAAACCCACCTGCATGTGTTCCTGTGTGACCTAATCTAGGTGACCCTGCTCTGGCAGGGGGAATCAACTAGATAATCTTTTGAGGTCCTTTCCAACCCCTGACATTCTGTGGTTTCTATAAAAGGCTGAGTGAGCTAGGAGGTGAGTGTGGGAGCCCTGTTACACTCAGATGTGGGTTTCACTCTTCCCAGGTTAAAGACTTGTGATGTGTCATTTTCAAACAACCTCTAAGGACTTGAGCAGTTTGCACAACCCTGGCTGTGTCTGAAGGACTCCAGGTATTAAAGCTGCAGTTAACTCTCAAGCACACCCAGATCAGAAGGATAAAAGACTCAGTTTCAAGTTCAGTTTGGATAAGTTTAAGTTTCCACAGCTCTGAGGCTGATTAAGCCATTTTCAGGTGATACAAAGTCACTGATTTACTCTGTCAGTGGAAGCTGATTCAGGCACCTTGTGCAGGGAAAGCTGAGGCACTATGGCAGGAACACCACACTGCTGGCCCAGAATCACCCCTCTGCAACAAGACCATGAAGTCAAAAGACTTAAAGGTTTTATTTCTCCCCCCCCCAAATCTGATAATTCCTCTGTGTCTAATACAGCATGTGCCATTTGGCACACTGCTAGAGATGGCAACAAACCATGTCACAGAGATTAATTCCTTCCAGAGTTCCCCAAAGACATTCACAGCTTGACAGCTAAGATGATGACAATACTAAACAATTCATCAAATTGAAATGCAGTCACCTCTGGGGCACAGGACAATAGTAACACTTTCTCCTGTGAATGCATCACCATGCTCCTCAGATTAGTGTTAGCTGATTAAATCTTAGCTAGAAAATAACTTTAAGATACCTTTCAACAGCTGGGAGAGTTTCTCCTCCTCATTTACAGGGACTGAAAACAAAGGTATAAATATTGCTTTGAGGCTGAGCACCTGCACTGGAAATACTACAGATTTTCAGCCCTAAGAATGTAACCTGGCTTCTGGAAGGTAAGGTCCTATTGATGCCTCAGAAAGCTGGAATCCAAACTCCCCAGCCTTGGTGACTGTTGAGCAGGGATCCTTTCTTGCAGCCCTGGGCACACAGGGGATCGATGGCTCCTCCAAATGTGTGTGCCCCATTAAAGCCACATTTCTCCTATTGATACAGATTAATTATACATATTAATTATCATTCCTAAGAAAAGGCAGGGTTATGCAAATTATCTCCAGGAAGTCATTTCCATTAACTCCTCCCAGCTAGAGCCTGCTCAGTGACACTCAGGGGTCTGCTGGTGGTCTGCAGGGATGAAGGCTGGACGTCTTCCTCTCTCTCAGCTCATGCTCTTTATGGGTTTCTCCATGCTGATCTGGGCTCCCAACACCTGCACAGAGTAGTTAGTCTTTCACTGAAAACAAGATATCCTCTGTCTTTTAATTGGTCATTAGTCTCATTATTTAGGACTCCTCTATCTCCTCCTTCCTCTGGTTTCCAGGCTGTGGCACTGTTATGGTTCAGTTCTGTAGCTGCTTTCATGAAACAGCTGATGTGATCACAGCCAAATTCTGCTAAAATTCAGAACTAATCTATTCCTAAAACCACACCAATTCTACTTCTTTATCTTCAAGGCTGTCACTGTTGCATTGTTATGGTTAAGCTTTGCTCTGCTCTCACAAGCAGCTCACACAGTTACAGCTTTCTCTTGAACTAGCCTATTCTGAAAACTAGGAAAATTCCCATATTAAAGTTGTATTAATTGTCTCTTAAGCTGCACCTATACCAATCTATTCAGCATGATCACTTCTCACTGACTCACCTTCCCTGCATTCCTCATGTGCAAAGCCCTGTGTTCTCTTGGAGAGAGAGAGCATCATCTGTCAGCAGATGTGAGGGAGAAGAACTTGCCTTCCCACCATCCATGCAGACCAGAACAAACACGCTGTCCTCCTTGTACAGCTCTGGGTGTGCTTAATCATCAGGTAGGAGGAAGCTCAGGACATGTCTTGCTTTTATGGTAACTATCCTTTCTCTCTCTTCTTCAGGCATTTATAACAACTCATTCCAGAGGAATCCAAGCTGGATTTACACAGCTTAATAAAATAATTAGGAATTGTATGAGGAATCAAAGTCTACCCTGTGTGTTTCAGAGCTCATGTCAAAGACATCTGCCTTGGTCCAGATGTCCAGGATAACAATGAATATAAGAATGAAAATTCTATAAGAATTTTCTATAATATAAGAATGAAAATTCTTATATTAAAGTTATTCTTCTATTAAAGCTGTATTAATTGTCTCTTAAGCTGCACCTATACCAATCCACTCAGCATGATCACTTCTCACTGAATCACTATCAATGACAACACTATCACTGAGAAAGCTGCTTACCAATGTCACCCCATCTCATTAAAGTGTTCTTCCTTTATCTGGTTAGCTGAACTTCTAAATGAGATGGCTGTCATGGTTCCACCCCAACCAGTAACTAAGCTCCACACACTTGCTTTTCCTTTGCTGCCTTTTGGGGTTTTTTGTTTGCTTCTTCACAAAGCCATGCCTGTCACATGCAGGTTCTTAATACCCTGGGTGGTTTAAAGAATGAGAACAGAGGTTTCATTGCTTAATTTCTTAGTACTAAAATAAAGAATCCATTTCTTCTAGGAGTACTTTATACTGTAAAGCATTGCTTCAAGCATACTGCTCTGCACACACTCTACCTGACAACACCTAAAGCCTGACAGCCAAAGGAAGTGTCACATTCTAGATAACAATATTTATAATTTTTTCTTGTGAATAAAACCCTTAGAACTGTGAAGCACTGGTATTAGAGATGTGTCATGCTCTGCTTATTTTAAGTACTGGTTCTAGGGAACTAGGGTGTTGATTAACCTAGGCTGTAGTATGAAAGCAGGGCTCCATCACATGGAACCGTTACTTGGGAAGGCAAATGGCACTGCTCCAATCAGCCACCCCCTTCCCCCTCCTTCCCCCAGTGCCTTCAAGCCAAGCACAATGCCATAAGTCATGGCACACCCCTTTGGTCAGGGGGGTCAGCTGTCCTGGCTGTGATCCCTCCTCACTGGTGGGGTGAGCAGCAGCAAAGGCCTTGGCTCTGTGCAAGTGCTGCTGAGCTGTAACAAACACACCCCTGTGTCACCCACCCTGCTTTCAGCACAAACCCTGACCAAACCTTTACCAGCTCCTATGGAGAGCATCAACTCCATCCCAGCCAAACCCAGAGCACTCAAATACAAGACTAAGAATCAGACAGGCTGGTTTGATTGCCTTTCCATGCTCAGCTAGGCTGCTGAGAAGCAAGATCACAGGCCTACTGCAATGTGCAGTCAGAGCTAGGCTAGATGCTGTCCAGAATGACTGAAACAGCCTGCTCCTTCCCACAAAGGGCCCAAGTCTTCACTTCAGTTTGTCCATTAACAAAGTGTTGCTGAGTTACTAATAATCACATGTAATTAATTATGCTCCTACTATGGCCAGAACCACTGATGTTTTGTGCATTTTAGTGCTCTCTACATGTTGCAATTTTCCACAAATACATCAACACAAGGAATGTAATGCACTGCACATACCTACACATCCCTGCATATTGATGAACAGGGGAAATAAGAATACCAACTCCTCTCCCTCTTCAGATGTGCTATTTATTGCTCAAATCTAGATAGGTGCCAAGTGCTGGTCTAGATTTTTACCTGGATCAGATTAATCTGACCTAAAAATAAAATCCTGCTTCCCAAAAGCTTTTTGACTACCTCAGGCATTCCCTCAAGCCCTTAAAATTAGACTAATATCAGCAGAGATATTAAAATACAAACACAGGAATAGAACATTGAAAAGATTCAGGTTGTTTGGGTTAAAGTTATAAATTCTACAAATGTAATTTCAACTGCTTACTCTCCAGCAGTGTTACTGTAGGGGATATTCCTCATTAGAGAGAGTCATTTTTCATTCAGCTTTACTGGGAACATTAGCACTGCATTTTCTTCCCACTTTGCAGCATGACAGAAAGGAAATACAGAGCCAATTGGTTTGGGTCCTATTGAAATGCCACTTTTCCTTAATATGCACTTTAAAATTCCTGGTCTGATATCAAAGATCAGTTGAGTTGGAAAGGACCTCAAAGATCACCTAGGTCCAACCGCCTGCCATGGGCAGGGACACCCTCACCAGCCCAGGGTGCCCAAAGCCCCATCCAAGCCAGCCCTGAACCCTGCCAGGGATCCAGGGACTGCCCCATTCTCTCTGGGCACCCTGTGCCAGGGCATTAGGAAGTGCTGGTTGGTGATGAGAGCACACACCTCCACACTTGGGTGTAGGTTCCACCCCCCTCCACCACCTTCCTCTGTTGACTGAGGTGAATTCCCTCCTGCTTCATCTGTCCCATGGTAACACAAAGTGCTAGTTACACACAGATTTAAGACACTGGGAAGTGCTCAGATACCTCAACCAAATAAACTTGACCAGGCAGAAGTTACCTATACCACAATACCCTGCCTGAGGGTCTGCATGATCCCACCTCTTCCAGAAGAGCTGCTGCAGAGGCCCAGGCACCTCCTGCAGCCTTCTCTCACAGTATTTTTAAGCTCCTCTCCTGTGCCAATCCCATAGGGTAAGAGTGCTAACACACCAGTTGTGTAGGATTGCAGCCTGGCAACAAGCTCAGCTTTAGGAGATAAACAAACATCAAGGGCTTCCAACCTCTTCATCTTCAGCCATTATCAGCACCAACAGCATTGGAATAAAGCAGAATAGTCAGACTTGTGCTCACAGGAACAAAAACACCCCACCACCATAGGAAGGCTAGTCATACTATAGCCCAGCTATGGTGCGATGATGTCAATAACCATGACCACCAGATGTTTTTCCTACCTTAGGCTTCTTCTGGCAAGATACAACAGGAAAAGCTGCTCCAAACAGGAGGGGGGAAAAAAAAACCCAAACACATTTCCACATACTATTAGCAAAACA
>VZTU01026602.1:26180-39825 GCA_013400835.1 Zapornia atra
TATTATGTCAGTAATGGTGCGGGGGGTGTAGAATAAAGACAGTTTACTGACACAACCACCGTGAAAGAGGAACATTAACAGAACAGTAACAAATTACACTCACAGCCAGAGGTAACACCGAGTACTTACCAAACTGAGGGTAACATGGCACCACAGTCAGAAGGAGTGATCTCACACACTCACACTGCCCTGGAAGCATCCAGAAGCAGCCTCCTGGCCAGCCCCTTTTACTAGGAAGGGATGTCAGGGGGAGTGGCAAACAGCCCCAGTTAACTCATCTCACCTGGGCTCACTGCAGGGCAGGTCAGAGCCAGGACACCTGTTTCCCTGTAACGACCCATAATGATTCAGTGAAAAGTAACCATGCTGAATAGATTGCTAGAGGTGTAGCTTAAGAGACAATGAATATAACTTTAATATAAGAATTTTCATTCTTATATTATAGAAAATTCTTATAGAATTTTCATTCTTATATTCATTGTTATCCTGGACATCTGGACCAAGGCAGATGTCTTTGACATGAGCTCTGAAACACACAGGGTAGACTTTGATTCCTCATACAATTCCTAATTATTTTATTAAGCTGTGTAAATCCAGCTTGGATTCCTCTGGAATGAGTTGTTATAAATGCCTGGAGAGAGAAAGGATAGTTACCATAAAAGCAAGACATGTCCTGAGCTTCCTCCTACCTGATGATGAAGCACACCCAGAGCTGTACAAGGAGGACAGCGTGTTTGTTCTGGTCTGCATGGATGGTGGGAAGGCAAGTTCTCCCTCACATCTGCTGACAGCTGATGCTCTCTCTCTCCAAGAGAACACAGGGCTTTGCACATGAGGAATGCAGGGAAGGTGAGTCAGTGAGAAGTGATCATGCTGAATAGATTGGTATAGGTGCAGCTTAAGAGACAATTAATACAACTTTAATATGGGAATTTTCCTAGTTTTCAGAATAGGCTAGTTCAAGAGAAAGCTGTAACTGTGTGAGCTGCTTGTGAGAGCAGAGCAAAGCTTAACCATAACAATGCAACAGTGACAGCCTTGAAGATAAAGAAGTAGAATTGGTGTGTTTTTAGGAATAGATTAGTTCTGAATTTTAGCAGAATTTGGCTGTGATCACATCAGCTGTTTCATGAAAGCAGCTACAGAACTGAACCATAACAGTGCCACAGCCTGGAAACCAGAGGAAGCAGGAGATAGAGGAGTCCTAAATAATGAGACTAATGACCAATTAAAAGACAGAGGATATCTTGTTTTCAGTGAAAGACTAACTACTCTGTGCAGGTGTTGGGAGCCCAGATCAGCATGGAGAAACCCATAAAGAGCATGAGCTGAGAGAGAGGAAGACGTCCAGTCTTCATCCCTGCAGACCACCAGCAGACCCCCTGAGTGTCACTGAGCAGGCTCTAGCTGGGAGGAGTTAATGGAAATGACTTCCTGGAGATAATTTGCATAACCCTGCCTTTTCTTAGGAATGATAATGAATCTGTATAATTAATCTGTATCAGAAATGTGGCTTTAATGAGGCACACATTGGGAGGAGCCATCGATCCCCTGTGTGCCCAGGGCTGCAGTAAAGGATCCCTGCTCAACAGTCACCAAGGCTGGGGAGTTTGGATTCCAGCTTTCTGAGGCTTCAATTAGAAATGAAACAGTTTATGGCATTCATCTGATCCCAAATTAAAACCACCCAGACACCAAATAATTACATTCTATCATTGAATTGCAACACTATGTATGTTTAGCAGCCCAGACTGAGGGGATGTTTTTGCTTAGCAGGTGTAGGGAGCTAGATTTGAGTGCTATAGGAGTAAGCCTTTCCACTTTCCAACAATAATTTTCAAGTGACAGTTTCTTCCTTTGATATAATGAGGACAGAAGGATATACCAGGTCCTTCCCCATACAAAAAGTCAGCTCCAGACTTTAAAATCATTTCCACATTAGGGTCTATTTCTTTGGGAGGATGCCATTTTTTTCCCTCCTAGTAAGGAGCTGCACTCCATATGATGAAGAAAGAAAAGCATCCTTGATGAAGCTTTCTGGGCCAGCACTGCAACACAACGGGAGGAAAGGAGTCAAGCACAGGGTCTAGAGGTTGGTTTGCACTGAATAAGGACTCTCACACCATCACTTCCAGCATTAAAGAGGATTGAAGAGAAAAACCAAGCTGGAACAAGGTGGCACAAGGCTTCTTGCCCTAAACTAAGGCAAATGAAGTGACCTGGGGCTGTTCAGCCTGGAGACAAGAAACCTGAGAGGGGATCTGATCAGTGGGTATCAATAGCTGAAGGGTGGGACACAGGGGGACATGGGCAGCCTCTTCTCAGTGTCTGTGGGGACAGGACAAGGGGCCATGGCCTCAAGTTGGAGCACAGGGAGGTCCCCCCCAATCTGGGGAAGAACTTCTTCCCAGTGAGGGTGAGGGAGCCCTGGGACAGGCTGCCCAGGGGGTGTGGAGTCCCCTTCTCTGGAGATGGTCACATTAAGGTTATCTTTGGTTCAGCTGCTGTGAGATACCCTCCTTGTTTAACATGGAGAAGGGTTGGGCACAGCTCATTTATGACTCTTGTCCAGGGCTGCTGCAGCTGCAAAAAGCTTCTGCCTGGTAGGAATATACAGGTGTTTATAAAGCAACTTTAAGTGTTCTATTTCCCATCCTCCCTTCTCATTTTCCTGTGTGCCACACAGGATCTCCATCAAGGCAGCTTCTGCAGCTGAATAAAACCATGCTGTTCTCTTAATTCTGACTTTTAAATTCAGTCAGTACCTTTTACCCTCCACTGCCTTTCTCCATTTCATTTCAAGGCTATTACAATTAGATTTCATTTCTCCTGATTTTCTGGTTTTGTTTGATCTGTGGAGTTTCTCAGCTCCAATCTTTGTTTCCTCCCCCTCAGTACTCCTGCAGCCCTGTTACAGGCTGCCAGCAGCCTGTCCATCTTCTACCTAAACTCTTCCTGACAATGCTAACTGTATTTATTTTTTACAGGCTTGTTATGTGCCTCTCATTCCTTTGAAATGCTGACTAATGGTCATTGCTCTCTCAATTTTCACTCCCTTGGCTGCAGACAGCTGAGCACTTGCAGCAGGACAAGCCTGAGTATTTTAAGCAAGTCTTCAGCAAGGTCCCAAGTCTGTCTCAGTGGGTGTATTCATTACCCAAGATTGCCTGCATGGGCTGGCTCTGATTGTTGTTCCTTTAATCTGGACAAGTTTATCATTTAGGCTTCAGTTATCAAAGTTGTTCCAACCTACTTCTACACCAGCTGCACCTTTATTTTGGGGCAGTTGAAATGTTGATTTCTTCAAGGTATTTCTCTATACCTTCAGTAGAGCTTTTCCTATGACAATGGCAGCATCAAAAGGCCAATAAACCAGCATGACTTTATTGTACCAACACCTTACAAGCAAAATAGAGGAGAGAATCCTGCCCTGCAAACTTAGTCTCCAGATAGGGAAGAGCACAAAGACAAATATGTATTCTGCTTGAAAAAAAAAGGAGTTGTGTCCAGCAAATGGTACAGAGTTTAGCACAGGGCCATTTTTCAGATGGGATATGAATTACCTGAAACAGGACAAGGTGAAGAGCACCAGAGAAGATCAGTGGTTTGTTTGGGACATAGTGTGGATCAGCAGCTTGGTCAGCATGGAAAACATAGAAAGGCAGCTCAAGCAATTTTGCCCTGGCTTATTAGCAGGAGCAGGTCAGAGTGGGAAAAACAGTGGTTTGAGGATCTTTTTGGTTGGATTTCCCACGGCTCAGCTGAAGGAGCAGGGATAAAGAACAACAGCTGTAGCTGGATGTGAGGTCACCAGATCCCACTGACAGCAGGGAGAATGAAGTAGGACCATCAGATGTGGCTGCCCTGGCTCTGGATCCAACACTGGCCTCTGCCAGAGGGGCAGTGTCAGTGCAGCCAGGTCTCAGGGTTTGCTGTATCTCATGAAGAAAGCAGTTCAGAGGCACATCTCCTGTTTATCCCCAGCTAGCTGTTCAAGCACCACCCTTTCAGCTTTGCAAAAGAGATTGGACTACATGCTTCTGTACTTCAACAGGTTTTTTGGAAGATTAATGTGAGATCCATGCATCCAGTACCATCACTCTGCTAATGCTTGCCCTCATGGCAAGGTAGTTTTTAGGTCAGGTGGTCAGTCTGTCCTCTGGGACATTGGATTCACAGTTCCCTTCTTCTGTAGATGCCATGCAGAGCAGCCTCTGGGTAGAGAACAAGGTTCTCCACCTGTCAGTAAGTGCATTTCAAAGTGGGGCATGTTTCCATTTTAAACACACTCCTGTGTAGTCTGAGCACAGACTCATTTCTAAGGGGGATACCCCATATCATGTTCTGAATAGTCACCCTTCTGTGCTGACACCCTGAAACCTCTGGCAAGGTGTTCTCTGTTTCAAACAGCTATCACAGACTGACAAAACACTCCGAAGCAGAGGCTGTCAAGTAGACCAAGCACAACCAGAACTGTGTAAATAAGCTACTTGATGGCAAACACTTAAAATCCATCCTCCTTAAGGTTGTCTCTGAGTGGGAAACCACTAATTATGTGCATTAAGAGATTCTGGCACACCATCAGTGAAGAGCTTGTAGCAGTCCAGGATGTCTGTGTAGAAGCCTCTCCAGCAGCACACCTAGAGCTATGACAGAAACTTCCTTAAGAACCTCCCAGAGATCTGCTTCAGGATCTAGAACTAGGCATCCACTAGTTTCCACCACAAATCAAAAGTAGAAGCAATGTCCAAAGTCTTCAGACATCCAGCTGACCTGGAAACACCTCAAGACCACTGTTGGCATCCACCCAGAGCCAGCTATTACCTGTTCTCTGGTACTGGGCCAATTTACTTTCCTGACTTGTTTAGGATTACTGACAACCAGGCCTGTCTTTGGGCATAGTCACTTAATGTAACTAGCCCATGATCAGGCTATGAATCCTCTCCTGACTAAAGAGCCACACAACACAGACCATACAACACATTAGGCTGGTCATCTAGTCCAACACCACACACACAGAGTAAGCAGGAACATCTTCACTAGGCCAGGTCGCTCAGAGTCACATCGAGCTGACCTTGAAGGTCTCTAGGAATGCATCCTGCACACAGCTCTCACTCAGCTGATGGCCAGGCTCCCTGTTTCACTCTGCCCCCCAGGCTGGAACAGAGGCTGAAGTACCTCCCAGCATGTTTGTACTTCAGTGCTGTCCTACTTCCAGATTCTGGTCTCTATTTACGTTCAACGTTGCTGATTCCACCTCCTTGCACAATACCTTGGAGGTTAATTAAGATCAAGAGTAAATGACATGGCATGTTGCAGTTCTTTTACAGCAGGCAAGTTTAAAAAGTATGAGAAAAATCCACAGAAATGAAAAAGCTGCTTGTTTCCTGTTTCAGTTGCCTTGTTTTGACAGAACCTCCAGCATTTGCAGCTTTAATTTCTCTTTTGAGTTCAAGGCATAAAGCAAAATGCCAAAGAAAAACATTTTGTCCAGCCTCAGATAGTCATTTTGAGGTCATTACAGTGCTGAATGTTCAGCCTGAAGTTTTTCAGATAATGAGAGGTTTAGGTTAGCTGCCTTTCTTTAATAAGTATTTAAATTCCAACTCATCTCAGTGCAAATAACCCCCCCAAACCACTTGGAGCCTGACAGATTATGCCACAGAGCCTAGCACATCTATTGCTTTCCTAGAAATTGAGGTAAATAAACTAGACTTGTTATTTGGGGTTAGAGGCTGCAGTGTACACATGCTAAAGCATGGCATTAAAGTATCCTGAGGTGATAGAAATCAATGATTCATGTTAAAACACGACTCCAGCACCAGAGAATCAGACACCATTTGCCTTACCAGGTACTTCTGCAGCAGCACCTGCTGTGGTGCACAGAAAGAGGGGCCAAGGTGAATTCTGTTGGGATGGTTACAGTTGTAGGTTCCAGCACATCCCTGTCAGCCAGCAGTCAGGTTTGCATCTGAGAGGAGCTGCTGGAGAGCCTGGCACCCCTTGCCACTGAATGGGCCCCCAGTGTGTGGTTTCAGACTCAGTGCCAGATGGAGCAGCCCGGTGATGCGCTGGAGCGCCAGCTGCAGGAATCCAGACACAAGACCAGGCAGCTTTGCTCCTACAAGAACCTTTCCAGGCTCAGCACAGGAGTTCTGGACTGTTCCAGTACACTCTCACCATGCTTACTGCAGGCCAACATTTCCTGTCATGCCAGAGTGCCCTCCATGACGTGAGCAGAAGCTGAACTGCCAGCCTCCAGCCCAGGACCTGGCAGAGCAGGGGTGCTGAGCATCCACCACACACAGACACAAAGAGCCTTCCATGTACTCCAACCTGAGCAACGTGTCAGAGCAGATCAACAGGAGGGATACACACAGGGCTGGGTAAAACTCAGCATCACCTCTTTGATGTGTCCCTTCAGAGGGACACAGAGTCCCTTGCTCAACCAACATGAAGAGCTGTTCAGTTTTGAGCTCTTAGAAGTAAATGCTTTAAATAACAGTGACAGAAACATGAAATATTTATAAATATGTAAAGGGTGAGAGTCAGGAGGCTGGAGCCAGGCTCTGCTCAGGGGTGACAGCGACAGGACAAGGGGCAGCAGGTGCAGCTGGAGCAGAGGAAGCTCCATGGGAAAGTAAGGAGGAACTTTGTCACTGTGAGGGTGACAGAGCCCTGGGCCAGGCTGCCCAGAGAGGCTGTGGAATCTCCTTCTCTGGAGCCATTCAAACCCACCTGGATGTGTTCCTGTGGGACCTAATCTAGGTGACCCTGCTCTGGCAGGGGGAATCAACTAGATAATCTTTTGAGGTCCTTTCCAACCCCTGACATTCTGTGGTTTCTATAAAAGGCTGAGTGAGCTAGGAGGTGAGTGTGGGAGCCCTGTTACACTCAGATGTGGGTTTTACTCTTCCCAGGTTGAAGACTTGTGATGTATCATTTCCAAACAACCTCTAAGGACTTGAGCAGTTTGCACAACCCTGGCTGTGTCTGAAGGACTCCAGGTATTAAAGCTGCAGTTAACTCTCAAGCACACCCAGATCAGAAGGATAAAAGACTCAGTTTCAAGTTCAGTTTGGATAAGTTTAAGTTTCCACAGCTCTGAGGCTGATTAAGCCATTTTCAGGTGATACAAAGTCACTGATTTACTCTGATGTCAGTGGAAGCTGATTCAGGCACCTTGTGCAGGGAAAGCTGAGGCACTATGGCAGGAACACCACACTGCTGGCCCAGAATCACCCCACTGCAACAAGACCATGAAGTCAAAAGACTTTAAAAAAGGTTTTATTTCTCCCCCCCCTCCCCCCAAATCTGATAATTCCTCTGTGTCTAATACAGCATGTGCCATTTGGCACACTGCTAGAGATGGCAACAAACCCACCTGGATGTGTTCCTGTGGGATTTAGTCTGGGTGACCCTGCTCTGGCAGGACTAGATGAGCTTTCAAGGTCCCTTCCAACTCCTGACATTCTGGGATTTGCAACAACAGATGTTTTGTGTGTTTGAAATAATACATATTTTTTTAATGCTCCACTTATTTAGGAGTTAAAAGAAAGTGATGCAGCTAAACAAGCACAAACTGTCAGACTGCTTCAGATTAAATGTACTCTCCCCCCTTAAATATCTGCTAAAAGCCTCACCTAGACCTAAATGAGAATAATGCAAGGAGCACATGGCTTCCATGCACAAGTTGTGTACACACCCCTGACCAGATGAGATCACCTTAGTCTGGATTTCTGGAAATCCAATTCTCTATTGTAAATACAAATATTAGATATTAGTGTCTGCTACCTTGAACACCAAGAATATTAAATAGGAGAAATAATAAATACAAGGAAATTCTTCACTGTGAGGGTGGTGAGGCCCTGGCACAGGGAGCCCAGGGAGGTGGTGGCTGCTCCCTTCCTGGCAGGGTTCAAGGCTGGGCTGGTGAGAGGTGTCCCTGCCCATGGCAGGGGGTTGGGACTTGATGATCTTTGAGGTCCCTTCCAACCCAAACCACTCTGTGATTCTATGAATACAATACATGTCTTAACCATTGTCAGTGGTACAATCTCCACATTGCCCTGGATTGCTTCTGAAGTCCCATTTATCATGTTCATCCAGCACTGAGAGCAAGGAACAGGCCTTAAAGGATTAAGTTTTGCAACCTGGCAAAAGACTGAACATCAAAGTATCACTACCACGGCCAGGAGAGGAGGCTAAAAAAGGCAGCAGTGCTGTAGCAACCTGGTTCTAAGTCTCTTTTTATCAAATTAGGAGCCCAGTGCTGCACCACTGCTTTAATGAACACTTTCATCTCTTCCATTAATGGCATCTTTTCAACTCTCTGAAGAAACAATAATATATTATGGATTTGCAATCAAGAAACACATTGTGACTGCAAACTCTATTTCACATATCCCTTTTTATATAATTAAGAATTAAATTCCTTGCAGTGTATTTGAGCTATAAGCAACCCTCAGAGGGTTTTTAAATGAGCTTTAATGATTGCTCCACGGGAGGATTTGGAATACTAACGTTATAGAACAGTTTTTATTGAGAAGATAAACAGATCTGTGGAACTGGTTTCTCATGATCTAGTGTTATTGGTGTCCCCTTGAAGAACTACATCATAGAATCATGGAATCATAGACTGGTCTGGGTTGGAAGGGACCCCAAGGATCACAGAGCTCCAACCCCCCTGCCACAGGCAGGGCCACCAACCTCCAGGCCTGGAGCTACACAAGGTTGCCCAGGGCCCCAGCCAACCTGGCCTTGAACACCCCCAGGGACGGGGCACCCACCCCCTCTCTGGGCAGCCTGTTCCAGCCCCTCACCACTCTCTCTGGAAAGAACTTCCCCCTAATATCTAATCTAACCCTTCCTTCCTTCAGCTTTAATCCATCCCCCTTGTCCTGCCAGTCTCTGCCCTTTGAACGAGCTGATTCCCCTCCTGTTCCTCTGCTCCCTTCAGGGACTGGCAGGCTGCAATGAGGTCCCCCCACAGCCTTCTCTTCTCCAGGCTGACCCAGCCCAGCTCCCTCAGCCTCTCTTTGTAGGGCAGCTGCTCCAGCCCTCTGAGCATCCTCGTGGCTCCTCTGACCCCTCTCCAACAGCCCCACATCTCTCTTGTGCTGGGCCCCAGCTCTGGACACAGGACTCCAGCTGGGGCCTCCCCAGGGCAGAGCAGAGAGGGACAATCCCCTCCCTGTCCCTGCTGCCACCCCTCTGCTGATGGAGCCCAGGATCCCATCGCCCTTCCCAGCTGCCAGAGCCACTGCTGCCTCATGTTCAGTCTCTCCCCCACCACAATCCCCAAGTCCTTCTCAGCAGGGCTGCTCCCCAGGAGCTCTTCTCCCAGGCTGGATCTGTGGCTGGGATTCTTCCAGCCCAAGTGCAGCCCCTGACACTTGGCAGTGTTGAACCTCACTAGGTTCCCCTGTCCCATCTTTCCAGCCTGTCCAGATCCCTCTGGATGGCTCCTTTCCTTCTGGGGTGTCACCACCCCACTCAGCTTGGTGTCATCTGCAAACTTGCTGAGGGTGCACTCAATTCCATCATCGATGACATTGATAAAGCTGTTAAAGAGCACCGGCCCCAAGACAGACCCCTGGGGGATCACCCCATGGCAGAGGGAGGGAGGACAGTAACCATTAGAAAAAGCAAGCATTATACTGAGAATAAACTTGCAAAGCTCATTGATACTTTCTGCTGATAGACCACTAAGGCTGGAGTCTGGCTGTCTTTTCCTTCCTTGCTGATTGCTAAAAACATTCACCCCAAGAGGCTCCTATCAAATACTCACAAAAACAGCCAACCAAAACCCAAACCAGCCCCTTTCACAACGGCTGTAGCACCACAGCTACCTGGAGACTCCCAAGTCTAGACCATGCCAGGCTCTAGAACACTGTGCTGCTTTCAGTCTGTGGCTTACAGGGCACCACACTCTAAGTGCAAGCTTATGAAAATCAATTTAAAATGGATGCACATTGGAATAGTTCATTTCATTCCCAGTGATACTTATGCTAATTAAGCTCTAACCTTAGTCCCAGTCCCCACCAAGAGACAACCACCAGCCCAGGGCAGAGCTGCCATGCAGAGGGCCCTCAGCAGTCACCACTGGGAAGGAGCCTTGTGAAGCTCCACACTGCCAGCTGATGCAAGGCCCCACACCTGGGCAGGAAGAGCAGGACAATCCCAGCATCAGCAGGGTGGTGAGCAGCACTGGGGGGATGTCCCTGCGGGCTGCCAAGCCTCCCAGACCTCCTGGGCATACCCACGTGGTGGGGTTTACTGACCACCATAGGAATCCCCAGTTATCCTAACCTCCAAGCAGGGCCACCCACCACTCAGGGCTCAGCAGCTCAGGCACCCTGGCCTTAGCAAAGGCTGCTGTGCCTGCTTCTGCCGTGCCAGCCCTGCCCAGAGCAGCACCCATGCCTGTTCTCCCCACATTACTGATACCAGGAGCTCTGTAACTCTTTTTTCAAGACTGAAATCAAATTTCTGAATGAAACTCACACTGGAGAGAGGACCAAAGACCTCTGTAACCCAAATTTCCTTCTCAAAATGAGGTTAACAGACATTTTCAACCTTCCCCTACCTCGTGGTGCAAGACAACAGGGCACCCACAGAGTTTAATCATTTTGAGTCCTGAATTCAACTTGAGCATCCTACAATTTCATGATCACTGTTACCATATTTCCACCTTCCTTCCCACAGAAGAACTTACAAGAGATTTGAGTAATACAAGTAAGATTTCTACTAGCCTGATGCTTTGGATTTTATCATCAAGACCACAACTGATAGAATGAACCTGTTTGATATCAAGCATCCAGAAAGCATGCAGGTCCCCAAAAGTATTTTTATACAAGAAAACCAGAAGCATGTTAGTTTGAATAAAGCATGTTGTGGTGTATTTAAGGTATTACAGACTTTGCCTGCTGAAGAACAATTTGCACAAAGGATATTCATGTCTTGGTTTAAAAGCAGCATGCTCAAAACATGCAAGCATGTATTATAAACAAGGCTCTCCTCCACTGGAAAAGGAGACCCCTCACTGAAAGCACACTGGAAGCAAAGATGCCATCACAGCAGTTTGAATGGTGTTCCTTACAAGCTTTGTACCTCTAAAAGTTGCAACCCAGCAAAATCATCACTTTCCTCATTAGCTTTTATATACTGCTTATCTAACTCATTAAAAAATAGAGACATGGAGTCCTGAGTTGATTTTAAAATCAATAGAGGTTTTCAAAGTCAATGTAGCTCAACACCCCCAGAAGAAAGAACCAGCCCTTTATCTTCCAGTTTGCAAATGGAATTCCTAACCAATTCTATCTTCAGCCAGTGCTGAGACAGTCCAGGCACTGAGCAGCAAGCTGGGGAGCAAGGCAGCATCACTTGAAGAACTGCTGCTGCCACAGCATCCTGCACACCAGAGAGGCAGGACTTGGGTACAACACACATCAGGGCAGACAGTTTTGGGGATCTGATTATACTGACCCCCCTGAAACACATCAATATTTGAAACCCTCTCCATTAGAACACACCCTACCTCTGACTTTATAGGTCTCTGTGCCATTTATTCCTCTTTAGAAAGAAACAGGTTTGTTTCTGAAGGTACCTGCATCCACACAGGAGTCCTGTTTCAAACACAACCCAAGCTGGAGTGTAGCACATGCAGCTCTCCCACAGAAATCACTGCTCAGTCACCAGGATGCTGAGCTCTCCCTTGGGCTGAGTGCAGTATGAGCTGGGCTCAGGCACACGCCTGGCAAGCTTGCAGGAAGAGCAGTGCAGGGCAGCAGTTAGTTCAGAACAGGCTTAATGAACTGGGGTGCATTTGCTAACCCTGTGTTGGCTAAAGCAGTGCCTGTGTTTCAGACAGTATTAGAAAGCACACTTTATTTAGAGGGCAGGATGTTTTTGTGATTTGCCTTCAGACTTGATACTAAAATTAACTTACCCATCTCTGCTCTCTTCTTCCTGGTTAGCAAGTGCCCAGGCACTCCTCTGCTTCAGCCTACCTCAGAGCAGCTCTTCACAGAGGCACCTGAATACCCCACTAAGCTCTTCTCCAGCACCTCAGATACAGAATCCAACCCCAAGGACCCAGTCCAGAAAACAATGCTAGAGTCACATGGCCCTGTTCTTGTGCCCCCAACTGTGACCTTCAGGCTTTTCTACTGAGATGTTTATAAACCCCAGAGCGTGTCCCTGTTGGCTCAGTAGAGAACAGTCTCCAGTAGCAGGGAAACTGCAAACAGCAGCTTAACTAGCTTTCAAAGTGGGGAAAAGATGATCTTCTGGGTAATTAAACTGGTAATTAAACTGATGCCAGCCTCCTCTATACTCAGAATTCTTAGCATTCCCAGGGGGTGGAACTTGAGTGAGAAATGGATGGGGTTTACCAAACCTGCCTTACGCCGTGTATTGTTTCCTACAAGAAGTAGCTAGAGGCAGATATACACAATCCCACTCCAAAAAAGTGTCTTCCAAGTTTACTCATGATATTTTTCTCCTCCCAGTATTACACTTGACTTCCTCCTCTATGAAGAGTGGCTGAAAGTTAAAATTTGTGATTGAAGTCACTAATATATCAGAAAGCTGATGCTACAGCTACCAGGAGTAAAATTACTGAACACATACTCCTCTCAGAATATCATTTCTGGCACAGAGGATACTAACACTAATTTTACTTTCCCTTGGTAGATGGGAGCTTATTTACACAAACTGATACACGTACCATTTATGACACAAGAACTTACAAATCTTCCCTTAAACAGCATTGCCTTCTCTTCCTTAAACCCAGAACCAGGTAGATGATGTAACTACAACACAGTTCCTACTAATGAAGGGACAGAAGAGACCTCCTGGGTCACAAACATAATTTCCCTGCTGCAAAGCCAATTGTAGGTTACTCTCTAAATTTATGAAGGCTCCTGACCAGAAACCAGCTAAGATTTTTCTTCCACTCCTGTCAAAGCATGTATAATAATAATTTTCCTCTTACAACTAGATTCTGGCTCCTAATTTGAAGAGTAAATGAATCCACTGCCTGATTATACAAAACATTCCCATCTACTACATCACTGTCTCTTTTCCTTTGATGTAACCCTGCTGTATTAACAAGGAGCAATGGCACACCTAGACAAACTCACCTTTGCTTGGATAAATAAGCCTCAAAATCTCTGGGTCCTAACACAGCTTCAGAAACTGGGGCTGGCAAAGAGCTCGGGCACTGTCATCTCCACAGTGCCCACGTTACTGTGAATAACTCACCTTCTCACTGGCATCTCTATTCCAACCTCTCCTGACAGATTTCTCACCTGACATCTTCGAATCCGTGGCCTCTTCTGCAATGTCTATACCATTAGTAGTGGATTCTTACTTCTGCTATGGATTTACCAGCACAACAAGGTGACAAGCCACACTGCACAGCAAAAAGCTGCCTTTATTCTCAATGGAACCACCTGATCTGTACTGTTAAAATTCACCTGGCTTTGCTAATAGAGTCCTTTTTCTAAATACCTCCACCAAAAGGTTCTAAATGCTCTGCCCACCGGTTCTGGGGACACACAGCTTAGTGCCAGCAGTAAGTGCCCTCCAACCTACCCCATTCTTCAGCTCAGGTCATCTAGGCCCCAGCTGGAGTCCTGTG
>VZTU01026604.1:2329-14718 GCA_013400835.1 Zapornia atra
GTGGGATCGCCGGAACCCCACTGCCCATTCCCTGCCCCTCCCTGTGCCATGTTGGGGGGGGAAGAAGGGAGTAAAATCATGATGAGTTTTAAGTTTGCTAAGAAGGGAGGGGTGGGGGGTAGGCACTTTAAGACCTGGCCGCTTCTTATCTCGTTCCAGTTCATGGGGTGTATTAGTTGTAGTAAGTAGTAATAAATCACTCTTCTTTCCTTTATTCTGTGCTGAGTCTGTTTTGCCCATTGCACTAATTGGAGAGTGATCCCTCTGTCCTTATCTCAAGTCCTAAGCCTTTCAATATCTATTTTCTCCCCCTTTTCGGCTGAAGGGGGGAGTGAGCGAGCGGCTTGGTGGGTATTTGGCCTTTGGTTAGGGCCAAAACCATCACAGGCACTAAACTGGTAAGAAAAGAGTTAAGTCAGGAAAGCCATAACCAGAGGAAGAAAAAAGGAAAAGTGAAAGGTCCTGGTTTTATTTTTCAAAGGTGAAGCCAATACTTTCAAAAAATAACAGGTATTAGTGAAGTTTCAGGTGCACTGGAATGCCTGGAGTTTATATCCCAATAGGTTCCTCATAGTTAGTCATCTTAGCAGCATGTTTATACTCTATTGTAATTATGTTTCTATTTCAAATAAGCCAAGTATAAATCTAGTGTCAAAGAAAAAACTGTGCCTAAATATAGCCCTGTAGGTGTGTTTTGGCGTTTTCTCATCAGAACATTTTATAAGTATTAATTAGGAGTGTCAAAAGAAAGAATCCCATAGGCACCCCATATGGGTAAACACACAGCACTTGTGTGTTCATTTTCAAATTACACGTAATAGCATCCTGTGCTGGAACAGCAACCTATCCTGTTTTCCTGGCAAACATCCAGACTGCACCTTGTCAGCCAGGTCTGAGAAAATGCTATGTCTATCTGCCAGTTTTAGCATTTACTGCCTTTGATGATTTGGGATTGGCCACTGTGAGGAGTGTCACTACACTACTCTGTCTCTCCATGGAAGAGAGGTACTGATGTCCGTTCCACCTGAGGCTTGGCACCTGATAACGTTGGATTGTGGGCTGACCTTGTCCTTACTGGTCAGATTCTCATTGTGTGTTGCCTGCACAGATCATTTCACTGGTTTTGAGAAAGTAATACAATCTGTGATCATAAGATTCCCAGAGTGCACAAGTTTGTCACAACCTGACATGGGAGAAAACAAGGCTATCTTGACTGGGCAAAATGTTAAAATACTATTGCAAAGCAGCTTAGAACAAGAGAGCATTTACAAAACAGGATTTCTGTTTATTTTATTTCCTTGATGTTGCTGAGTGTTTCATCTGGATAAAGAGCAGAGCAGCTGAGCAGCACCAGCCTCCTTTCAAACCTGACCTTCAGTTTCAGAGCTGTTGGGACCATCTGCCCTGAGGAGACTTCTGAGAATACATCTTTCTCTTCTCTCCTTTACTCAAAGAGCTTATAGAAGGGGCTTTATACAATGCAGCTTCAAAAATGAAATGTCCATATTTTAAAGAAATATCTTTCCTTCTTGTTGAAAGGGTCATCCTGCTGATTTCAATGTGATGATGATGTATATTAGGCAATAAGTATCCTAAGAACATAATTACAAGACAATGTGTATCATAAAATTATCTCACGGGCCATGAATCGTACCAAGTTTGGTGTCTCTAATTCACTTTCATTTTACCATAAGTCACACAGAATAGTAACAGCAGCTTTAGAAACCAGAGTGCTCTGTCCTTATGCCAGCTTTTGGCAGTTCTAAGTGCTCATGCTAACACATGAGTTTGTTCTGGGAACTTCCTCCCTTGTTCCTGTCATGTAATAAGCTTAATCGTTAATAGATTCCTCTTCCTTTGTAAAACCCAGACAGTTAAATAGTAAGAAACAAAGATGATAGAGCAAAGACAATTTGCTGAACCTCAACACTCTTTCTACAGAAGCTTGCAGACAATTAAAGAGGGAATTATCCACCACAGTGACTTGCTACTAGGTATCGCAGAACAAAACATTTCCTTAAGACAGCACAAAACTTTATATTTGGCACATCAGTGAAAGTACTCGGACACCTATAGAGTGATTTCACTACAAAGATATCAGATAATAATGGAAAACTTTCACACAAGGTTAGTTGCTGTTAGAGCCCCTTTCTCCACTGCATAGACCAACCAAATGCATTTTAGGGCAGACCTTTGATTTTGAGGAAAATTGAAGGATGACAATGTTCATCTTTGCTGTTGTGATGCACACCCACTGAAGTCAGTGGAACAATTTCCACAGATCTTGAAGAATTTTGAAATGAGGGCTTGCAGAGAGTTCATATTATGTCTGTTCATAGTGGCCGTCAGCGTCATGCTCTGTGCACAAAATGTCTCTGATGTTACACAACAAGAAAGTATGCTTAAAAATGTGAAGGTGTAATTCGTAAAATCCAAGGATCACTCCACCTAATAAAACGAGCTTGAACCCACACCCATCTTAGCCCCATTATGGAGTTAGTTTTCAACCATTTGATCAAGCACCCGAACCACATGCAAAGTAAATTTCCATGGTTGTTAGGTATAGAACTGGGTAGATGAAGCATATCAGAAATGTGGACATATTGATTTTTGTTTGTGCTGGCATGGCATGTTTGCTTTGGGTTGGAATCATTCACTGCTCAGTGGTTTCAAGCATGTACAAACAATGTCATCTCCTTGACTTGTTGGGACTTGGCAGGCTCAGCTTTTGTTTATGCCATATTATCTGTTTGTTTATTTATAGCAGTTAGGTCTTTCTTAAGGACATCCGAAATGAGCAAATTTAATTTCACAGGGCAAAGAGGCCTGGGGGCAGGGAGCAGAGAAGGGGGCTCATTATCAAGATGTTAATTAGAGTTATTTGGAACAAATGATTATCAAAGCAAAGCGAGCTGTTGGCAGGTGCAGGTTCCCCAGTTGATTTATAGAAGAAATAATAATCAGTAGAGCTGTCTTGGGCACTTTCACACATTTCTTGGAAATATGCTGCTCTGCTGAAACAAACCCAGTTTCTCAGAATTTCTGTGATATTTGTAAGAAGATTTCTGAGATCTAGGGCTGTTTTTCTGCTCACTTATAGAGTAAGAGGAGGTAAAATAAAAAGGTAACCTTTTTAGTTAAGTGGCAGGGCATGGTCATTAGCCAGTCCATTGTCTGATGTGCTCAGAAAGCTTTCCTTTTCACTTAGAGTGAAATAAAACAATCCTTAAAGCTGAAGGGCTGCAACAAAACATAACTGTCCTTTTCTGATCATTAGTGTGAGGGCACCTTGTCCTTTTTTGCTAGGGAAAGTATAAAGGACATTTCTCTGAAAAATATTTAGTTTTCCCAGTAGCTTTAACTTGCATTGTTCAAAAATTTTTAAAAAAATTCAGTTTAGTGATAAAAATAATTCTGCAACTTTTCTGATATGTTTTGTCTGAGGTAGCTCTATCCAAAATATTCTTTTTAGTTACTTATTCTTTCAAAAGGAACACACTCTTATGCAAAGCACTTTGAAGCTGTAAAATGTCACAATAACCTTTGAAATCTATTATTATGATCAATTTGTGCATCTAGTTCATTGACATCAGGTGCTACTCCTGATTTACCTTGGTTTGATGGACCGCATGAACACATTCTCAAAAATCATTTTTTAGTAAGTGGAATAAAGATACATTTAGAGGATAAAACTCAGAAATGTTGTATGTTGTTCCCTTTTAAGAATTTAGAAAAAGAAGAAAAAGGAAGGTAATACAATACAGTGAGAATAATAAATCTTTGCATTTCCCAAACTGCAAACACTATCTACCTGGCACCTGCTCTGGCCTTCATTTCTGTAGCTGGAATCATAGGCTTGTACCCTTGATTTCATTGGACCTAGACTCTGGATCCTTGCTTACCTACAAGGCTGTGCCAGCTGAGACCAAAAAATCTGCTTGTCAAATTGTGTCACTCTTGGAAGTGGGAAATAGTCAGAGCTTAGACAAAAAAATAAAGCAAAGAGTGGGCACTGAGGATCCAACCCTTTATACATTATCCCAATTCACTCAGTTCATGTTGTAGGGGCTTCCTGAGTCAGAGGGTCTACCCAATGTTAGGTATGCACTAGGTCCTGACTGATTTTTTTGCATAAATATGTCCCATCGCTTTTTGAACCCAACTGTAATTTTGGTCTCTTGTGGCAATGAGATCCGCAGCTTGATAACAGCCCTTCATTTGGGGTACTGCATTGAACTCTGGAGTCCTCAGTACAAGAAGGACAGGGACCTGTTGGAGAGGGTCCAGAGAAGGGCCACAAAAATTATGATAAAGTTGAAGCACCTCTGCTGTGAAGACAGACTGAGAGAGTTGGGCTTGTTTGGTCTGGAGATGAGAATGCTCCAGTAGACCTTATAGCAGACTTCCAGTACCTAAAGAGGGTCTACAGGAAAGCTGGGAAGGGGCTGTTTACAGGGGCATGGAGTGATGGGACAAGGCATAATCATTTTAAACTAAAAAAGGAAAATAGATTCAGACTAGGTAGAAGTAATTATTTTTTTATGATGAGGGCAGTGAAGCACTAGAACAGTTTTTCCAGAGATATGGCAGATGCCCCATCCCTGGAAACATTCAAGGCCAGGTTGGATGCAATCAGAGCAACCTGGTTCTTGTGGAAGCTGTCCCTGTTCATTGCAGAGAGGTTGGACCAGATGACTTTTAAAGGTACCTTCCAGTCCAAGCTATTCTATGTTTCAATGATTCAGCAGCGGTTGCCAAAACACTTGCTGTAGGCTAACAGAAGCGGGTTGGGTGGGCTGGTCTGCAAATTTGGAGTCATGCTGCATATACATCATTACCAGATTGACAGACTTCTGAATTACATCCATTTTGTTATTTATGTCTGTAACTCTGTGGGTATGAGAACAGGTCTGGACTAGCTGCTTGCGGGTGTGAGGTGCGGAGGGGAAGTTTCTGATGTCTGCAGTAGGGGCCAGAGACCCAACATAATATATATCTTGGGGAGTCTGGGCCTGTGTTTGTGAGTATTACAGGAGGAAATCAAATTCCTTTTTTACTTCAAAGATGTAAGATGAGATCACTGAGGAGTAAATATTTTGACAAATGTTGTTTGGAATTAGTTTTGTTTGTACAGATAAAGTGTAGCAATAAATATACGTAAATATGATCAAAATGGTTCATTTTGCAATCCCAGTGACGATCTTTTCTGTCTTTGGTGCTAATTTCCCCGCTAAAACAATGTTGGTTTTCATTGCAAGACAGCTATTCGACCAACAATGGTAAGATTGAGTATTGTTCAGGAAATGGCTTCTGAGTTTATTTCCCTTCTGTTGTCTGTCAGTCATTGTAATTCTTTACTATGAATTAATGCCAAGTAAGCTCTTTAAGTTTTATGAGCCTCTTCTTTAACATGAACAATGACTGAATCTACTCCACACCCCTTACCCTCTGGGAAAAAGAGGGAGAGAAGGAGCATTTGCAGAACAGATAATGGAGCTCTGTATATTGTAAAAAAGTTATTGCCCTTCTTTATTACCACAGCATTTTCCAATTGAAGGACCCTTTGCAAAAGAGTTTATTCAACTGGGCTCATACAAAGTACTTGTTTAGCTAAAATGTCATATCTTCTCTATTGCCACTTTTGTACTAATGCAATTGGAAGGCTCATCCAATGACCTTGAGACACTCTTTTCCTGTTTCCTCACATAAAATATTTATATAATTATAGTGCTTCTTAACTGACCTTTCAGCATATATTATTATAGTATACTGTTACCATTATCCCTTATTTATTTATTGCAGTGTGCAGATATTTTTATCACTCGTAATTCAATCATTGAAAAGTAGAGTACACTTAAAGTTGTACTTTATTTTTCATTTTGATTGATTTGATGCATTTAAAGTTTACATAAAAACCTATGATGAGGAATTCTGGTCTTTGAGATTCTGGCCAACTTGGAACTGAAAAGTGGCCTAATTTTATAGATAAATCTAACCAATTTCAATATCCTCTCCAAAAAATGTTTCAGGATTTAGCTAAGTTTTCTGTCTTCCATGTGACAGTGCTTTGGTGTTAACCTCTTAGTTGGGGAGTGGAAATGAATGGGAAGTTGCTATCTAACAAGTTTTTTCCCCCAAAGAAATCCTATCTTACTAATTTTTGTTTAAGCTTCATGTTGTCCTTATGTTTATAGACCACACAGCTGATCTGGACAGGAAAATATTTCTGATTCTCAGTGAAACTAATTTTCACACTGGGTGGATGTTCACATATTGTATTTTATTTAGCCACAAGTGATATGTGAAATCTGGACTCAGAACAGGTTGTGAAATTGAAAAAACCCCTAAAAGAGAAGCATTCAAAGTAATTTAGATCCAGTGTTTTGTTTCAGATTGTTGCGGTTAAACCCCAGCCAGCAAGTGGGCACCACAGGGCCACTCACTCATTCCCACCCACCCCCCAAATCCCTGTGGGGAGACAGGGGAGAGAATTGGAAGAGTGAAAGAGAGAAAGTTGGTGGGCTGAGATAAAGACAGTTTAATAAAGTGAAGCAAAAGCCACATGTGCAAGCAAAGCAGAACAAGACACTCATTCACCCTTCCCATGGGCAGGCAGGTGTTCAGCTATCTCCAGGACAAAAGAGCTCCATCACACATAACTATTCCTTGGGAAGACAAATGTCATCACTCCAAATGCCTCCCAACCCGCTTTCCTTCTTTCCTCAGCTTTATATGCTGAGCATGATGCCATAAGGTATAGGATATCCCTTGGGTCATTTGGAGTCAGCTGTCCTGGCTCTGTCTCTTCCCAGCTTTTTGTGCACCCCCAGTCTACTCACTGGTGGGGTGGTGAGAGAAATAGAAAAGGCCTTGGCTCTCTGTAAGCACCGCTCAGTGATAACGAAAACATCCCTGTGTTATCAACACTGTTTTCAACACAAATCCAAACCACAGCCCCATACCAGCTACTATGAAGAAAATTAACTCTGTCTCAGCCAAACCAGCACATATATCTGTCTCATACTTACAACATGGGGACACTGTCTTCGGGATGGAAAAGTGTTCTCTTACTACTATAACTAAGGACATCTTTTTTTTAAATTCAGATGCTTTACAATTCATTCCCTGTAATCCTTTTTCCTGAGTCTGTAGGAACAGTTTTATCTTTAGTAGATCATGTTTTTCCAGCTGCTCTGAGAAGCAATCTATAGAGAACAGTTATATGTTTCAAATGGTGGGATCTTTATCAGAGCATAATCTTTCTGCTGAGGCCTTTGCATTTTAAAAACAAATCAATGACTATGCTGTCAGCATGTTTATCATTTCAGTCCTGGGAACATTTTCTTGGCATCTGGGTCTGATCTTCTAGGTGTGTCTAATTCTTATAAAGCCACAGCTGTGTGAATTACATTTCCTAGGAAAGTCTGGCATATCTCAGGATTTCACTGGAGTACAGCTTCTGTCTCATTTCTCACCTTTGAATTGTTCTGAAGCCCAGAGCATTTTTATAATTGAATTATGGGTTTCGCAGGAGAACATAAAGCAAGACTTCCTACAACCTCAAAGGCCAATTTTTTTCCCCTTCAGATTCCTACAGAAGAGCAAAGACAGTTCAAAGTTTGCCTCATTATTTAAACCCTGGAGCATGTTTATAGAGTAGATTAAAAAAGGACTTCTTTTTCTGTTTTGCATATAAAGTGCTAGTGTTACCTTTAGGTACTTGCATATAGGTATTACAGTGAAAGACAGCACTGCAAACACACCATTTTTGTTGCCATTTAGGGTTTTCTTTAGGCTTTTTTGGGGGGGGGGCAGGGGCTGATATGGGAATCTACTTTTATCAGAAACTGTCATTTCCAGCTGTATTTTGAATGAGTTAAACTTTGATCCCATATCAATAATAAGCTGTCATTTTTAGATTAGATCAATATGCATACAGACACTCCTGCTGTGTATACAAGCAGATGCCTGTCCGCAGTGTATGGGTGCTGAGTGTTCGATCCGTTTCATTTCAATAAAGCTTTAAGTGTGAAATATCCAATATTAGTTTAATTTCCAGAGCAAAAGCCAGGTAGTTTAATTTAGACTAGTAGGCCTCCCATTGCATGGGAGGATCAGCATGAGGACCTTTTGCTCTAATGATTCAATCTCTGAGGATGAACAGCCGCCAACACCACCATCAAAATATTGGAGCTTTTTTCTATCCACTCTTGTGTTATGATGGTGACAGGGAGGCTGACTGTTTAAATTCATCCATGAAAGATTTTAACTCTAATTAAAGCATATTGGATTGGCATACGATTGAGTGAAGGACAGAAGACGTAGGGGCAGGTTTTTTTCTGGGTTATTTTTCTGCGAAATTTGATATGTTCCTCTCTCCTTACATTTTTAGTTCTTCTTTTCAGAGATTCTTCCCGCTAGTGTCAGGAGGAGTCTCACTGTGGTCCTGGATTTCTGCTATGCCTTGGTGTCCATCTCAACTAGAATCATCACCTAAAGGAGTAGTTCAGCTAAGCTAAATAGGAGGTATTTAGTCAGGAATGATTAGTGACATGGTGGAAGGTCCAACAACTCAGTGCAATGCCAGAAATCACTTGTGCAGATTTTGTTCTCTCCTCATGAGATTACCTTTCCCTTAGACAGACAGCCATTCAAGCTTTCCTACCACCAAGGTGTGGCAACACCACTTACGACATTACTGTAGCTTGTGTCAAAGGGCAAACCAGCAGAATTTCATTTGCAATTAATAAAACCAAGTTTCATGAGGCAGAGATGATTAAACTTAGAAGTGGGAGATGTGGGATGTGGAACAAAATAATCAGCTTCTGCTTTCTGATCCAAGGTCCACATCTATGTTAGATAGAGACAACTCAATGCCAAGAAAAATAATGCCAGGTTTGCTGATTTAACTCTGGGGAGTTAAAATTTCTCACTGCATCCTATAGTAGCATTTTTTCATTTCCTCTCAGTTGCGGTACCTCTGGATACATCCACCTATAAAGAGTTCTGGGGAGGTATTTTCCAGGTGCTTGTGTTTTATACAACAGCAGTAGGCTGCGTGAACTGTCTCGTGCACCCAAGCACTTTATCTATTGGAGCAGAATGTCATCTGCTCAGGAGCTAAATGGATGAGTGAGGGAGCAATGTAGCCTGGTGGAAGGAATGCTATACCATGGGCTGCTTGTAAGCTGTTTTGGTGTCCTTCCTCATGCTGGGCCATGGTTGTGGTAAGGGTTGAGCCTAGAGGGCCTGGGAAGTGAGCCTTAAGTCTTAGCTACTTATCCAGCCTACCCTGTGCTGCAATGGGAGCTGTTACCTGTTGACTGTGAATCATCCCCGAAGGACCCCTACTCGCATTTTATAGATCAGATAGCATGTCCCTTGAGCTTCTGGGCCATTAGAAATGTTATGACATGCAACCGACATCTAGCTTAGCCTGTGAGATGGTTAGTAGGCATGTCACACCAAAACTGAAAAAGAGTGCTGTTACAGCTCTGAGCATTGCCTAACCAATAGCTCTCCCTACATACGGCTGATGCATAAGGCCATTGCAAGGATCAGCTTGTACCTCCTTTGTGACTTTGTGTCAGGATCCACAGTTACAAAGGCACCTGAATACAATGAGGCCTCTGTACAAGGCAAATTCTGGCTGGAGAAGGCGTTGTATTATCCTCCTGTTTCTGTTTGCCCTCAGATGGAAGGGGAGTTGTTCATCCAGCTGTACTGTGTTGTCATGCAAAGAGTTTTCCAATGAAGTGTATTCAGAATGTGTAATAGCATTTTAGTCTTCAAAGACTGTGTTTCATTCTTATCACGGGGACTATAAGAGCTATGAGAAATAAGCCAATTGTGTAGAGATGGAGCTCCAGGCTCTCCAGTAAAAATGCATCCATTTGAGCTGAACTATGAAGGTTTAAACTGGGACAAAGCATGAAAGATTACGTCATCTGGGCTGCTATTGACATGCAACAGGATTCTGACCTCACCTTTGTGCTTATCCTGCTGCTGGCCTGTATTGTTCACCAATCTACAGTTCCCAGGAAAAAAGCCCTGTGAGCATCAAACCAGCAGCAGGGAAAACTCCTGAGTTTTTTCAAAGCACACTGAAACAATAAGGAAGGGACTGGCCATACGCATGATATAACCCATTGGTCAGTTAGGATGGTTTATGCTTCAGTCCTAGTTGCACTGGTTCTACTGCTTTTCAAATCAGTGGACTTGCAGCAGAGGTGAACTCACCCTGCCATTTCAAGACCAGAGGGATCCCATCATTTCAATCAGAACCATGAGAAATTCTGCAGTCTCTTTGACTATTGTACTGACAGGTTGAAAGATGGAGGAGAGGCAGGAAGAAGGGGAATTCTACCTCTTTTGCATTTTTTTTATTCTCATTTTGCTAATTGTTATACCATGTAAGAAATGTAGCTACTGCTTAAATCTCACACTAATGTTCATAGTCAATATATATAAAGAAAGAATCTTCTGTTAATGCTGACTACTTCACCTTCTGTCTGAAACATAACTGCATTTAAGTCTTTTCAGTGTAACTTTTAGTTACCCAAATAGATAAAGCCATCCTTTATCTGGTAGGTATAANCTACAGCAACGACCCTAGACATACCCTGTCAGCTCTAGAGTAACTGGTAGTCTCCTAGCTGTTTATATTTTGCTGCAATATGTTCTGCTAATAAGCAAACCATGTAAGATGACAGCTCATAGCAATCTGGTTTGGCAATGGATGTAGCCAGCTAATTAGAGAAACAAGCCAATGATGTTTTTAGCAGGCTGGGGAAGAGTAAAAAATGAATAGTTACACTTATAATATTTTTATTTGTAGGCACCAGGTTGGAGATGTAGTTAAAGCCACATTGTTTAAAATTGCTTGATGGCAATCAGAGTTTTGTAATGTTCTTCTGAAGCAAAATAAATTTTTAAAAAATCAGAGTAAATCAGACATCCATTTCACTTTAGATAAAGCAAAGTAAAAGTTGTGCCAGAGCAACTGAAGACTTAGGGAAGTTTTATTCCCAACACAGGGAGGGTAAACAAGAGACCTTAAGCTTATCTCCTGCCAAGTGTCCTGAAATAAATATATTTTAAGTACATCCCTAAAAAGACAAATGCTTCTGCACGTGAGTCAGTTGTCTTATTTTCTGCATTATCACATCCAATCCCATATTTAGGCATCTAAATCTCTCACTCTCAGTTTAGAATCCTAAATGGGAGGTAAAAACCTGTGAAATTTCAGACCTGGGCCAACTGTGATCAATCCATAATTGATTCCAATATTTATTTCAAACAGAGAATGGATGCGGTAAAGGGTAGGTAAACATTGGACTTTTGTATATCTTTATGTGTTTTCAGCCCACTTCAGGCCTTAGTTGAGAGAATTACATCTTTCTATCTCTTATGTTTCTGCACCTAAGCTTTTATTCATGTGGAAAACTGAGGGAGGACACAGGGAGCAGTCATAGAAAAAGATGAGGTTCTAGCAGTTACTGTCATGGCAGTGACAGATAGAAATGTCTAACCATGGAGCAAATGTAAAGCCAACCATCTTGCCCTTGATTGTTATAGCAAAGCAAAATTCAGCAATACGTGATGTGATCATCAATATTTTCTTCAGTTATGAAGACAAATATTGACAAGAAGAAAGGCAGTTGCCTTTCATGGAAGTAAATGAAATATTTTTATTGTGCTGTTCTTTTTCATCTTACAATAGTTCTGTTTTAATTTGGCACAAGAATGTAAATTTTGGGACTAGAACAATGTTCTGTCTTGTCCAGCATTTTACCTCTGCTGACAGTGGTCAGTTACAGATGCTCAGTATACGCAAAAGGCACATAGAGGCTAAACCTTCTCTTGACACTTTCTCCCAGTTTCCAGCAGCCAATGGCTCATAAACTTCTTTCACATTGTGGACCTTCACAGTTTTAGTCCAGAGTTTGCTTTCTCTTAGAGGAAATTTGACTGCCTGCACGCACCTTCATTGCCCTGCTCCACTTTGTCCCAGTGGGCATCTTCTTCTGTTTCGGCATAAGAGAGGAAACAAACTGGAATCTTAGCCTCTGCCCAGGTGCCTTGCTAGCTGGACCCACTGTTCTCTTGTCATTATCAGTTGTGCAAATAGTTGATTAATCAATGTTATGGGGAAGCTCAAGACCGGTTTTTTGAGTTTCGTGAATAAAATGGATTATTTCCCACATGAAAAATTATTTATTATAACTGTAGACAACGTGGAAAGAAGGAATTATTTATAACTTACTGTATTAGTTGTGTTAAAGCTTCCCATCAGGCTTTGACAGTTCTTTTTTGTAGCATTTTGAAACTGAACAACATGAGTGGACTCCTTGACATGTATTAAAGCCCATGGTTTTGTTCAAGGTGCT
>VZTU01026605.1:1635-74496 GCA_013400835.1 Zapornia atra
CGCTCCCCTCGGCCTGCTCACGGCTTGGGGCCCCGAGGACCGGAGGCGACAGCCGGACCCCCGTCCCCGGGCGGGGGCGGCCTGGGAGCCGCAGGGCCCGGCCCAGCTCCCTGCGAGACGGGGCGGCTATTCCACTGAGGGGCCCTCGGGCTCTGCCAGCGTGTTACCGAGAGACGGTTCGCTTTTGGCACTCGGTTTTAAGGGCGCTTTATCTAATCCCTAAATTATGTGCCTTTAGCATCAACATTAGATCAGCGCTGGCACTCCGGCTTGTGTTTCGCTTGCTTGCCGAAGGTATTTGATTAAGCTCGGCCATCACTGACCGCCTTCTCGGCTCGGGCTGTGACACTTTGAGACTTGGACCTGCTGAGTCCCTCTATTTATCTGTTTCACTCTGGCTTACAAAGCCTGGGCTGAGGATGAAACCTGCTTCCTGGTGCTCCCGTTCTGCTGCTTTCCCCTAATTGCTCCTGAGTCCTTAGAGATGGGAATTGAAGTTTCTTCACCGTGGTGTCTCCGCGCTCTCCTCTTCTTGCTGCCACGCTGGAGGCATACTCCGCGGCTTCGGGCAGGACGGGCCACGCTTCTCCGGCTCCGGCTCACCTACCTCTTCCACAGACATGGATGTGGCTGTCCGGTTTCCCGAGTCGTGCGTTATCCCTACTGCGTCTCAGAGATGCTGTAGTCTCTTGTGCCATACTCTTTAACTAAATGCTGATTTAAAAAAAAAAAAAAAAAAAAGAAATCCTCAGGAGAATCTTGATGCTCCCTAAATGTCCTCTTTTGCAACCTTACTCATTCCATGCCACAAAGTTCTTTGGGGTTCTCGGACATTTTGGCATTTCAGCATCACCTTGTAGTGGGATTCGGGATAAGAGCTATAATTTCTTGTAACTCTAACCAGAGACTTCACTTCTGTTTGCCTTTAGGAAGCCAGAAGAAAATACCTACCATTGATCAAGGGATCTTTGAACTCGCTGAATTCTTGATTGTATTCAGTCATTGTTCGTGGTATTAATCCTACTAAAAGGTATAGAGACGCTCCAGAGTGCTTTGTGGTGTTGAAGGTTGTGGAAAGATCATTGTACCCCTACAGATGAATAGATCTGCGGCTCTTGCAGTGACCTTTCTCAGTGATTTGAATAAGCTGCAGTTCCCAGAAATCCATCTGCCTTTTGTGTTTGTCGATTTGTCTAATCTTTCCGACCCCTAAAAGAAGCAAAAAGTACCTTCCCATCCGATTTCATCCTCCTGAGTAAAAGCGTTAAATTGACCTCATTTCAGGTGATGAACTGACGTCTGCTGAAAGTGATCTTGGCACCAGGCGAGCTTTCTGGGGGAGGTTGTGAAGAGGGAGGCAGAGGACAGCGGCCCCAGAAACCTCTTACTAACTCTAAAGATAGTACCTTAAACCACCAACAAGTAGCCAGTCCGTACAGTTTGGGAGCACAGTGCTAAGCACAGGGGACACAGTATCCCCTGAAGGTTGGGCATCCCTCAGGCCCTGCTGCCCCAATCTAACCTGACCAGGAGCGCAAAGCAGGGGAGGAGAAGCAGGAACCAAAACCAAGGGAGATGCTCCTTTCCTTTCTGTTTGTTTTCTTATTTTACTGGAGAAGGGATAGGGGGGAGATCTGTAGGTTTCCTGGGGCCAGATCAGGCTCCTCCTGACATACAGTGTTTCTCTGGTTTTCTAATAACCTAACAAAACTTAATCAACATAGTGTATCATCTCAGCCTATGTCCCAGCTAACCTTACAGAGGGAAATTACTAGGAGGGAATTTAGGTTTATTTAAGTGAGCAGACATACACAGATGTGTGTGTATATATGAATATATATTATATATATCTCTCCATACACACCCACGCATATCCCTTTCTTCACGCTTTCTATATTAAGGAAATAATACACATATTCTTTATGGGTTGTTCTAATGACAGTGACTGCAACTGTTAGCAAAGGATCCTCTTTAAAAAACCCAAAAAAACCCCACCAAAACCTGATGAACTCAAACTTATTTTAGTGAAGTTGATTTTTAAGAATAATGATTTTCTTGTAGAATTCTTCTGCCTAGGCACTTTTTTCCCTCCTTGAATGGCAGATTTGCAAGTACAATTTCATCTGCACAGAGGAACAATAGCTTTCAGTTGCACAAAGGATTTCTCCCACCCTGAATCCAAACCACAATGCCTCTTGCTCTGATAATAGCTTCTGAAAAGATTTTGTAATGCACAGAATTAATACATGATTATTTCCACCTCACTTCTCTCATTTATTAGATTCTATAGTGAATTCCAAATTAAAAATAGCACCTCTTGAGTTTTTTAACGTTCTAATATTTTGAAACAAATCCTATCCCGAAGTTCATCTTTTTGCCCATGTTTACACATAAATCTGCATTTTTTTTTAATTACTGCTTAGAAACAAAGCTGTCTAATATAAATGTAAAAACCAAAGCCTGTGAAAATTGCAAAAAAACCCAATTTGGCGTTGGGATTATTTAAGAATGAATCGTTTTGCCAATCTCTTGCAAACTGGAAGAGGTCGGGGGCAGTAACTGGCAAACTGCGTTGTAAACCAGGAACGTCTTTTTTAATTTATGAAGCAAAACAAAACGTCTAGTTCAGTTCGAGTCTTGCTTCAGCAAGGACCAGAGTCAGGCCTCATGTCCTAACGGAAATAATGAAGTGTAATTCTGCTGAGGCATCTGGAAGGTGAGCTTTTGCATCACTGCATGGGGAGCTCCTCTCCCTCTCTTACAAAGACTTTCTCGCGCACTTCCAACATAGGTGTGAGAACTTATTTACATGAAAGCGTACATTAAATATTTACTGACATTTGCCTGGAATTCGTTTGAAATGTCGGCTCTTCTGCTGCATCATGGGATGACACCGCAGAACGGGACACTGCTCTTTGATTAGAGCAGTGATTTGTGACTCCAGCGCTATGGCTGCTCTAGTTACTGACTCACTTTTGGGTGTATATATAAAATAACGTGCTGTCGAGGGACTGGGAAAGCCTACATGAGATCAGATCCTAGGCATTTTTTCTTCCCTTTAAAAAAAACCAGAAAATTACAACCCATGACAGGAGCGGGTACATCATGCAAACGCTGTTGAGTGTAAGTGGTAGGTGTAATGTTGTTCTGAGGGTAAATCTTTGCCTTCTAGCATTTCAGCTCAGGCCAGTTGTTTAAAAGCATGGAGGGAATGGCTGAACATCTCCAAAACCTCTGTATTTAGAGTCACTTCCCTAAGCCATCTGCTTAGGAATGAGTTGATTTTCCTTCTCTGATTCTCTGTGATACCACACAATTTTCCAAGGAGAAAAATCATTCAGAGTGTCAATATATTCTGTTATATAAAGTTTTTTTAAAATGCACAGTTATATGTAGCTGAGTTTAATATTTAATTACGTGTAATTTATGTGGTCTATTTATCTGTTAAGCCTGGGGGTGGTGGAGGGAGAAGGTGATTTGTTTTTCTTGTTATGCAACAGCTATTGTTCCCCTTCCAGCCCAGGCACACACACCATGGCAGCCCCAACCAGCACAGGGAGAGGTGTTCTGCTTTAAAAGACATCCGACTGTAAATGTCAAATTCATAAATATTTAAACATTTTTCTTTCAATTTCAAGTCAAGTCTGACAGGACGCCTCTAATTAACCCTGGGCTCCGTTTCAGGCTGGGGCCTTATTGCAGGGAAGAATCGGGGGTCTAGGTGAGGTGGGGAAATCTGTGCTCCTGACTGGGGGGAGGGAGGAAGCTGGTAACTAACTCGGATTAATTTTTACTCGTTTCGTAATTTGATGTTTGGACAGACATCAAGCAGGATGAAGGGGCAGCGGGTTTCTCCAGCTGAGTTGGGGGCAGTGGTGGCTGTTTCCCGAAGGTCTCCTGATGGAGCACTGCCGGGGGGGCGGGCCCCCCGCTGCCCTCTGCAACGCCGGGTGCCCCCAGCCCGAAGCCGGGCGGTGGGGCTCCACCGTCGATTTTACCCGGCGGATTATGCCGGGTCGCGCAGCTGGCAGCAGTCACCGGGGTGTTTCCCGGGGGAGACGTTGGGGGCTTCCCGAGGTGTCCCTGAGCACCAACCGTCCCCTCCCCCAGAGGGAGGGCGGGACGGGAGCCCTCCGCGCCCCGATGGCGGGGGCTCCGGAGGCGCTCCCCGTGAAGCGGGAGGAAGGAAGGAGCGGGGAGAAGGACCGGCGGTCCCATCCCAGAGCCCCTGTCTCTTCCCCGCCAGCCGCTCCGACGTGGCGAACGCCGCCGGGCTGCCGTGCAGGCGGAGAGCGGCGGGTAATGGCCGTGCCCGTCCTCCCTTTCCCTCCCGTTGAGGGGCCGCCAGCCCCTTCCAGGGCACGGAGCGTCGGGCGGGCGGTTGCTCCGGTCCCCTGGACGGGTCGCTCTTTGCAGGTGCCCATCACTAGGACGCAGCTACACTGGCTGCCCACGGAAGATGCTTACCGGTGTGTTAACAATGCTTAAACACCCCACGGAAGGGCGCAAACTCTTCCCCGTGTTTCCCGTTCCCGGGTGCCGCCGTTCGCGGGGGCCGTGCGGGGTGTCTCGGCGAGCGCTTCTTTTGTTAAGGGCGGTGAGCTCCGGGGACGACAGCTGCCGGGAAGTTGGAAACATCTAAAATCACTATAACTACAGGGAAGAAAGGCAAGCACGCCCTTTTTCTCCCTCGTGTTTACTCGGGGCATTTGACAGCACTTTGCTCCCATCACTGTCATTGTTTCTCTCGCACAGCCCTTTCCCCGGGTGCCTGTGCGGCTCTCACACGGCAACCGGAGGAGGGAAACGGTTTAAAGCTGCGGTTGTGAAAGCAAGAGACAGAAGAGATGCAGAAGTGCCCGAAATTACCCGCCGGCCTCTTCCTTGCTGCCGGCGGCGATGTCCTGCGGGCGCCTGGGGTCCGACGCGGGGAGGGCGGCCCGAGCCGCCCGGGAAGCTCGGACGGTCCGCGGGGGGTCCCGGGGGAAGGCAGAGGGGGGCTGCTTGTCCCTGCCTTGCTGATGGGAGACCAAACGCCGCGGCGAGGCGGATTAACGTCCCGGGGCGCAGCGCTCGGGGAGGGGGCGCCGGCACTTTCGCGGGCGTTGCCTATTTAGATGCAGATTGCGACCTCTGGCCCCGAGGGGACGACGGCCTTTCACGGAGATGCTAATGGCAGAGCGCAGCAGCCCTTTACCCCCCCGGGCCCCCGGGGCCAAGGCGACGGGAGCTGCCGTCGGTGCTGCCCCTCCCGGGTCTCCTTTGCAACCACACCACCCGCCCCCCGCCCTTCTTCCCCCACGCGGTGCGGAGAGCGAGCAGCGGTGCGGCCGGGGCAGGTGCCCAGCTGGGCCACGGAGCCGGGGAGGGGGCGGTAGGGGGACGGGACGACGGGACGCGGGAAGGCGGCCTCGGAGCCCCCCTCTCCCCCCCCCCGGGGCCGGGTCGGTGGGTTGGGGGGCGGGGGGGAGCCCTGTCCTCCTGGTGGCTGTTGGGATTTGGAGGAGGGGCCGGCTGCGGTTTAGGGGAGGGGAGGCAGGGAGGCGGTGGGTCCGGCGGTGGCTGCGCGGGCGCGGAGGCGGGCGGCACATGCCTGGCCCTGGCGAGCCCTGCGCCCGCCCCCCGCCGCCCGGGGTTTACAAACCCGGCAATCCTCCTCCGCTCGGCGCATCCAGGCAAGAAAATCCGGGAGTCTTATTGAACCTGCATTTCCATTAACTCAGCCTCAGCCCCGGCTAATCCGCAGCACTGAAGGCAAGGAGGCTAATTAATGACAAGCTTTTACAGTCAAGACCAGCGATAATTGCTTTGGTGGCCTTTATGATTACAAGATAAAAATGGACCGGGCCTGACATAAGAGCCACTGTGTACACTGCAAGACAGGAGGAAATTAAGAGCTGGCTAGCTGAATACGGAGCAGAAAATTACTAATAGAGGAGAGATAATGAATAGGCCGGCTAGGCATTCATGGGGAAAAATCCATTTTGTTACCACGCGAAATTAGGTGGTGGAAAGGAGTTTGCTAATTGTTCTCATCTTGTAGCAACCAGGACTGAGGCAGGGGCGTGCTTTTCAATTCATTTCCCTGGTAATTGTGAAAGGGGGAATGCAGGCCAAATGAGTCTTGCTGCAATTTGCGCGCCTGGTCTTTTCATTTTCATGTTGCGTTTTTAATTGTTGCTAATATAGCTTATAATGAAGCTAATGAGGGGAAATTATTGTACAACTTTTTAGCACATGGAGACAAGTGAAATGCACTAGAAGGATTCTCTCCTATAGCTGCAAAAATAATAGTAATCTGGAGGAGTTTGAAACTATCGGGCTTTTTTATCCTTTTCCTTCTACAACAGACAAAAGGAAGGACCGCCACCTACTTTTTTTTTCTTCTTCTTTTTTTTGTCTCTGTTGTTCCTTGTTTTATTTTTCACTCCGAGAGAAAAAAATAATCGGATTTTCCCTTGCTGCCCCCCGGCAGCCCTTGGCCCTGGATGCGGTCCTGCGGGGCTGTGAGGGGGAAGCAGCGGGGAGGGGGATGGGGGGGCGCGGAGCTGCGGGGCGCGCCGCGGTGCTTGCGCGCAGCCAGCGCTCCCGCCTCCGCCTTTCGGTAGTTAAATGGAAGCCTCCGGGAGGGGAGGGGATGGAGGGGGCATGTCGGCGGTGCTGTCCCTGCCCGTCCGTTCGCCTCCATCCTCGGCTGAAAGTTAGCGTTGCCGGAGGTTTCCCCCGACGGGGTCTTCCCCCTCCTCGCTCCTCCGCGACCGCGCAACTCAGGCGCTACCTCTCTCTCCTCCCCTGCAGAAAAGCCACGTCCCGCCGCTCCCGCAGCGCGGGGAAGAGGCAGAGTCCGCCAAATTCCTCCTCCTCACCCTCCTCTCCCTCGCCTGCATCGCCGGGGTCCTGGCGGCGTCGGGGGTCGCCTACTGCCTCCGCCACCGCGCACATCACCGCCTGAAGGAGAAGCTCTCGGCCCTGGGGGCTGACGCCGGCTCCGACGCCCCCGCTGCTTATCAGGTAAGGACCAAGCTTTCCTCCTCCGGCCCGGCTCTCGCGGGGTGCCCCGCGGACCCTCGGGGGGACCCTCCTCGTATTGGGAGCCGAGGGGGTGGGTTTGCTTCCGACGCTGCCCACACCCCCCCACACACCCCTCCTCCCCACTCCATTCATGCTCCCGCGGATTCACTGTAGCAGCTTTTTACTGCTGGGTGTTAATCTTGGCTGTTCTGGCGGGTGCTGTAAATGCGTGCCTAATTAGAGACATTAAAGAAAGAAGAAGAAGGGAGGGGGGGAAGAAAGCAAGCAGCCCTTGCCATTGAAATTCTCTGAAAAATAACATTAATATCCATAATCTGTCACCCCTGCCACTATTAATAACAAAAAATCTTTAACGTTTATGAGGAATGGATTGCACGGTTATCTGAAGATGTCTCTCTTTTTGAGTAATCGACTTCTTCAGGGTCTGATATGAAAAGAGCTTTTGACCCGATCTGTTGCCACCTTCTGCCATTATTCAGATAAAATGAAATCTAATGCTGATAGATGGGGAGGGAAACCAGGACTGGGTCTGGGAGAACAATGGTAGCGGATACGTACCCGGGAATACAGGAGGGCTGCACTCAGGTTTCCTGAAATAAATCAGAAACCTCCAGCTTTCTCTTTCGGTTTCAAAAGTATTGGGTGGAGAGACACTCTGCATCCTCCTGAAGTTTGTTTTAGATCATGGCACTTGGTGCGTTAGTGGTGCGGTAATGTATGTGTTGTGGTCATATACCACACAGCTCTGTCTGCTGTCCTCAAATATTTGGAGAGCAACCAGGAAAAAGAATTTAAGAATGTGTAAACATTGTTGCAGTAGTATCCCTGTCCGCTTCTGCACCCGGAGGGTCTTGCTAATGGCACTTTTCTGTCAAGTTTTATTTTACCTTCTTGTTCTGCTTAGGATCAGACATTATGGCCTTTCTGTATTCTGGAGTTGAGATGGATTAACACTGGCAGTCGGGAGTCATACGGGAATAAACTCATATTTCCTCACAAAGTTTGGGTCTGCCTGTACCTTTTACATGTAAAAGATGTAATGTATTAAGTATGTCTCCACAGGCTGGGTCCAGGGCGATTTTGGTACAGAATGATAAATATGAATGTTTCTGTAACAATTAGTATCTTCAGGAACGGTTTCTGTTTTCAGTTTAATTGCAATGTTTACTGAGGAAAAAAAGAAAAAAATTACATCTTTAATGACTTGCAAAGCCAGAGAGAGCAAGAGCATTTCCAGTGGAAAAAAAGAGTGTCCTCCAGATCAAGTCTGAGCAAACAGCAGTTTGTCGGATCAGTTTTGTTGGCCAAAGAGACCGTGGCCATAAATATTTTTGTTTGGTTTTAGTAGAGAACTTGCCTTGGCTTACTTAAGCAACAGAGGTGATAGGTAGTCTTTTTCTCCTGTTAAACGTGAATACAAGAATTCTTAATTTTTTTTTAAAACCCTCCAGGTTCCAAAATCACACTTGAAACTGAATTTGTGATAATTAACAGGACAATCTTCCTACTGACAGCTCTAATTAATAGTATCTGTAATTAAAATCGTGCCCTTCCAGCAGGAAAATTGTTTGAATTTCTTGGAGTGACCTTTTTTGCCATTTCTCCTGGGAGTATAGTGGTTAAGTTGATATTGATTTTATAATGAGCTCTGGTTTGTTTAATAAGAATCTGTAATCCAGACACTAAATGAAATGTGTGCTTCATTTCTGCTTCCCAGATTTATATATATTTTAAAATCTTCCTAGTTAGATCTGAGAGAGTGATATTTTTCTGTTTAAAAACAATGATGACGCTGCGATGATGCTTCTCAGTTTTCCAACAGCAAGACTGTACTAATTAATGTTCTTTGTTCCTGACCTTTGGGCCCAGTCCTAACCACCTGACTTCTTAAACATTTCCATTGGCTTTTCAGGGGAACTGTAGTCATGAGTGGGAGGAAAAATGTTGTGGGTTTTTTTTTTTTTCCTTAAATACAAAGGTTTCTTAGGGCTTGGCTCTCCTCCCCTGGAAGTAAATGGGAATTTTGCCATTTGTTTCAATGGTAGCAGTAGGAGGCCCCAGTGCAGGCAGACAAAATACTTGGGCAGTTTTGATGCTGCTAAGTAGCGTTTTAACAAAATGATTCACGGAGCCTTGAACTATTCACGTGGATTTGAAGAGAAACAGGATTGAGTCCTATTTGCACCATCAAAATCCCCTTCCGCTGAGCTGTGTTAAATGCAATGGATATCTGGTATGATGTATGTTTTGGATAACATCAGTTTGGTCTCGGAAAAGCATCAATTATCTTTTTTTCATCTTCACCGATACTCATCGGGGAATAATGTAGCCTGTATTAATACAGAGGAGGGAAAAGGCAGATAGCTTTGAAAACTGTACCTACTTTGTTCTCTTCTGTTAAATGTTTCCCACATATCTACTCAGTTCACTCGTATTTTAAAAATATGAAATGTTTCAGCAGCTGCTGCCACTAGACTTTAAAGCACAGTACTCCACTATGTGGCTGTGCACAGTTTAAGTGACAATTCAGATTATTTTTTTTTTAATTTGAAGCGGGGGGGGGGCGGAATTGGTTGTATAAAAGGGCCTGGTGGCCCAAAGTGATTCAGAGAGAACTCTGAAATATCACTTCGATTCACATGCTTCTCAAAATGTCAGTGGTTTATGTCTTCACATAAACAAGACTGACCTAAATTTTCAAGATTTAGCAGAAACATTTTTCATCCTAACCCAGTTCAGCCAGGAGAGTTCATTCAGGGTTTTACTCCTCCTTTACTCACCCTGTGAACTTCCAAGAGTTTTTTCCCACAGCTGCTGTTTGTTTTTTTGGTTGGGGTGTGTGTATCCTTGTTTTTGGGGATTTTTCCCCCCCCTTCCTTTCTCATTCACACAGTGCAATACCAGCTTGAGAAGGGAAAAACAGACAAACCGTATTGTCAGGGAAATAGCAGCTTGGCTGCGACGTCCCCCATTCCTGTGTCGTCCCCCCCTCACCGGACGCGTATTGCCTGTCATACAACATCACTCTCCCTTGGGCACTCACCTGCTAGCACATGCAGTTCTTGTGTGAGCACACTTCTAGCACAAGTATTTCAGGTGTACGTGTAGGTAGAAGTGACCAGCCTCAGGGAGGACAGCCAGTGCCATTTGAAAGTTGAAACAAAGAAATCAGATCTCTCTGGTGGCTTCGGTAAGCTGCCGAACAGCCCGATACCACTCAGGGGGTGAGCCTGGTTCTTCAGATGTTTGGTGAGGCAAGCAGCTGGCTTTCAGGGGGTTCAGTGAGGTCTGGGAGACTAAACCCTAGTTAACGACTAAGTAACACTAGGAAGGGTAGCTACACAATTCAACTCATTTATCCTTGAGTCACTGAGCAACAGAATTCTAGGCTGGTTTAATTAGCAGCTAAGGTGCTTTTCAAAATTAATGGAAGGAGCGTATCTCGGAAAATGTTGCATGTGCCTAGAGCTTATTTTGTACATAAAGGCGGGGAATTTTTTGTGTACCTTTTGGAGACGTCTCCTGTCCTTTCAAATCGCACGTGTAGTGATTAGATAAGTCAACGTTAGCATTCGGGGATGACTAAAAAGAGGTTCTTGCTGCCTCTGAGATGCGCCTGCGCATGCGCACACCTCCACCCGTGTTTTTAATTGTTGCTCGTGTTGCTTTGATCTTCTCTGAAAAGCAAGTTTAGCATTCTGCAAGCCCACTCTCTGGTCTGGGAGATTAGGGCCGAAGCGTTTTAGGAATTTTCAAGAGACACTCTTTGATTTATTTCACAACACTGAGCAGATTTTCTTCGTGCACTTTGAAGCCTTTAGAACATAACCCAGAGAAAAACGGGCATTCAGACATCAGGGGCGGGCTGCAAACAGGGCCACTAAGTGCACATCTTACTTGTCACCGCTCCCATTAGTGAGCAATTTATTAATGTAATGAGTGTACGTTAGTGACTGCTACTATTTAGGGATGCTCTGTTTGATTTGGGGTGATGTATTTGTGAGTCCAGCTGAACCCTGGCTTTTGACCCCCCTGTGTGAGGAACGCTGGGCTGTGGAAGATGTTAAATCATCAGCGTATTTTACACTTTGCACTGCAGAACTTTACTTTGAGCATGGTCTTCTGCATCACTGATAATGCTCTGCAAAATGTTGGCCATAATGGAATTTAAAGGCAAAAGCGAAAATGCACTGAAGCTGGCTTCAGAAAGCTTGCCTTTTAATATTTTATGTCAATAACGTTCTTTTTTTTTAAATTTTCCTTCATCTCAGCCAACAGAACTTCCTTTAAAAAACAAGGGGGCAAAGACCAAGCAGTTTACAATGAAGTTCCCTCTTAAGCTGCCTGAAGTATTCAAGGTTACATGAGCCGTGCACTGTCAGTGCAGCTGGATTACATCATCAGCTGTTTCAAAAACTTGTTCAAATAACTTGATCTGGCAGGCATATAATTGTAAATTATATGTTATATTCTACATTATTACATGTGTTATATTATATATAAATTATATATTCCTTTGTCAAATGCAGGCTTGTTAATTGCATGATCCTTCTGGATTCAAAGCCACTAAAAACTTCCCAGTGCTTTTAAAGGTTTGACCCTGCTGGTAGTTTTGATTAGAGATGTTAAGAACATAATATTTACAATGTTTCCAATAAATATTTTGCTGCAAATATTTTAAAAGGCTCCAACTCAAAGAATCTACTGGCAACATACCTCTCCTTAACCATCCCACCTCTTGTGTGTGTTTAAATACGGGTAATGCATTACCTTGAATACTCTTTCATGTTTTGCACTGCAGACTAACTTCCATAAGCAAACATGTTATTATAGTATTAGACTTGGCTGTTACAGTAATACTGTATATCAACTCCATAGAAAGTTGGTATGAAGTTGAATGAAAAAGAAAAGGAAAAAAAGAAAAAGGGAAATTTTGCTGTTCTTATCTATCAAGTTCTTACTAATATTCAAATTGTCGCCCGGATCGGGGCCAAAGTAAGCTGGGAAACTGGGGTACTGTGAAGTATTACCTCATAGCTACATAAAACTGTCGTTTCCAAGGATCCTTGCTACACTTAAGCAAAAAAGATCTCACTGAGGAGGAAGTGTATTCAGTCAGGCGAGGATTTAGTAAACGTTCCAGTAAGGAATACATTTAGTAAGGGTTTTGTGTAGATGAAAATTTTGCCTCAGGGCTGAATGCTATAGAGGGCTCACTTGTGTTCTCTTCTGGGAAAACAAAGGGGATAACGCATTTTCAATCCTTTGTTTTCCTGTGCCCTTATTAAAAGAGAAAAGGTCACCTCATGTGACTATGTAAAGCAACAGGACAAACTGTAATTGTACTAAGACTGACCTGGGGAGATGTATTTATCAGAAGACTCATTTTTTTTTGTCCATTTAAGTCTGCTTATTGTATATATGTAGCAATTTTCTCTTAAAATACTTAGGAACCTGTGAATACTTCCTATGTGATGTTGTTACATAAATCACTGTACTTTAAGATAAGACAGTTTTCACGATGTCCAAAATCTATATTCTACACAGTAGCCATGCCTAGCAATCACAGGAGAGAAGAAAAGCGGGGAGTGTTTTCGGGTGATCAGAAGAGAGCTTACCTTATGTTGGAACACTCGAGGTCAAGCAGTGGATGGCCGAAGCAGAGTGAGGCAAAACAGGAGGCATGCAAATAGGGATGTAACTTCTAATCTGTTTTTTATCTGATTAGTGTTTGGAACAATCCACAATTCCCGTAGTGCAGTAAACTGTGTAATTCCCTAACCTTTCTTCCTGTGGTAGCCATAAAATTGGGTTAAATAGTAGTAATGTTCAAAATAGCATTTCAGAATAACGTGTGAGTTTGTAACAGAGCAGAAATTTGTCAAACGTGCCTGTTTATCTAATGTGCCTGTTTGATAAATTGGGATATAAATACATGGGGAAAAAAGGGGTGTGTTTGCTACTGTATCCCTAGCATTAAAATCAACTTCAAAATACTGCTTAAGCAGAAATGCCTGTTTTAAATGCTCACTGGCACAGATTTCAGGGAACACTTCAGGAAATCTGTGTTTTTGCTTGTCATGTCCATCTGCGAGGGGCAGTGCTCTCCCATCGCCTCCCGCTCCGCTCTGCCCAGTGCTCCAGCACAGGCAGCCCCATGGGAACCATGCTGGCTTCGTGTGAGAGGTTCATTGGGCTTGTTACAAATGATCTTCCTAAGGAGGTAACTTTTGTAAATTACTTGCTGTTGAAGAAGCAGACTTGCCCTGAACAGAGGAGAGGTTTTACCTCTGCAGCTCAGGTCCTGGTCTGCTGCAGAAGCGACAGTGCAGCAACACTCCTTACATTAGAGCGGAGAGAGAGGGTTTTTTGCAGGCATGGAAGGAAAATTAGTAGACATGTGGCATCTGCCTGGAGTATTTGGATGAGAAGGTGCTATGTGGATTTAAGTTTGAGTAATATAACCCTTTTTTTTAAATGTAGTTGTCTGCTTAGGACTAGTGGAAAGTGGCAGAGGGAAGTTGATGAGGTGATGTGCACCCTCTCCCCTTACCCAGCTTTGTTTATTTTTCCCTGTCCAAAGAATATGGTGTTTGAGCTTGGTGTTTTGTGGAACAAGGACCAACATGCTCCAAGCATCAGCAGTATAATTTCTGTGTATTTAGGATGTTAGAAAATAGTAAGGAAAAAATAGGAGGGGAAATTAAGTTAGTGACTCATTTTTAGTTACTGGGAAATCCAGAGTCCTTACCCAAACCGGTATTTCTTAGAAATGTGCTGAAGGTGCTCTGGACTTGCAGGCTGCATCTTGCCTGCTAAATTAAATGAGTAAATTGTTCAAATGGCCCTGGCACTATTTCAGGCCAAGCCACCCAACTGTCTCCCAAACAGTTTCTCAGCATGTTTATCACAGGACAAGAAAAAGATGTATGTTCATTCACCAGGCAGCTTTCTTAATAGTGTGGCATTGGCCACTCCATATTAGAGGGCATGAGTTACTCTTGTCCTAATTCTCCATCCTGAATTGCCGAGGTCTGGGTTCCTGCTCCAGAGCATCCTGCTCCCAAGCATCCTGCTCCTGCTTCAGAGCCCCTCCTGCCCATCCCTGCCGCACCGCAGGCTGTTTGCCAGCTGAGCGTGGGCTGGTTCTGGATAAGTACAATGGATTGTCTCCCTCTGGTAAATTGATTGTGTCCCAGTGCCTGTACGTTATAAAAAAGCCAAAGATAACCACAGCCTTGCCTAATGGGCTGGAGAGTATTTGATCTGCAGTCCCAGGCAGTACATCATCTCAAGTGTCCTGATTTCTTTCTGGAATAACTATACTGTCTTCAGAGGCATTTTTGTCTGATGTAATGTAGAGGATAATCAGGCCTGTCTTTCTTACACACTTCTGCCCTTTTTTCTGTTTTAGGATTTTCCTTTTTCTTTCAGAGCAGCTCTGTTATCATGCTTCAGGTTTGACACATTCCTCTATTGTATATTCTCTGAGCGCTCAGCAGCTAACACTGCGATCTGGCTTGCTGAGCCTTTCATATTCCCTCAGAGAGCTGCACTAGGAAAAAAAGTACATTTTTTAAAGTTTTTAAGTGGGAAGTTTTTTTGGTTTTTTTTTATTTGCAGAATGAATCTTGTATCAGGGTCATGTTCCCTGGAAGAGAGTAGAAGTTAATTTTGTGTATACAAAGAACTGTTGTAGATGGTGTTTGTCGGTTCTTGTAGGACCACGTTGCCTGCAAGCAGGAACAGGTTGCAGTTTATTCTCTCAAGTCTGCAAGGTATATAAAAAGCATCCTTCTTACTGTTTTCTTCTGGGTACATCTGCTCATCCTGTGCATCGGTCTCACGCAGTGGGCAGTGAAAGGGAAGAGGAGTGGGGGATGCATTGTTGCTTCATTTTTTTCTCCTTTCTCTGTGTGGGCAGGGAAGACCTGCTGTGCAGGTCCATATCCTGCCCAGAGCCAGCAAGATCTCAGCTTCAGGGACCTCTTGTCCTTCCTGCCCTGTGTGTTCGTGTTTGGCCTCAGTGAAGGATTTGAAGCTGACTGCAGCCACCTAAGGTTTTACTCTGGTAAATCCCTATGTACTCGGCTGTTTTGTGGGACAAATGAACAAAAATAGGTCTCAAATCCTCAAATTTCCTCTGCCCGCAGCCCTGTTGTGCTGCTTTTGCAGGGAAGCACATGTTGCAAGTTGACTATTGGGGGCCACACTGTGATTTCTTCTCTCATTCTACTGTGGTATAAACTCTTCAGAGAAGAAGTTTGGGTGGAGCAGACTGGAGTTCTCCTGGAGTGACACTGCTCATCTGCTCCAGGCTTCCCAAAGGCACAAGTGAGAGGCAGTATCTCAAACAACCTTGGGACCGCACGTGACACATGAGGGCAAGGGGACCCAGGGACAGCCTGTGTGCAGAGCCACAGCAAGTTGGATGTTGAGGATGTGATTTATGTTGACTGGACAAGAAGCCACATTTAATTCCTCTCAACAGAGCCAAAGCTGCAGCCCCAGGGATGAGGACCTACTATCCAAGCTATTTTCCTTTTCACATATTTTTACATGTACAAGAGAGCTCTAAATACTTTGTAGCAGCTCAAAGAACTGTACAAGAAAATTTGAGTGGTTTCATGCACAGCAGCAAGGTGCAGCAAAGGACTGAGGCAGCTCAGCTGATCTCTGTGTGGTGACTGATGCTATACGTGCTGTCACAGCGCTGGTGCACGTCACTGCAGTGTAAATAGCTGGGGCATTCCTGCAGCCCTTGGCCTTCCCGTTCAGGTTCTGAGCATTCGACATGTAGATCCAGGTTTCATCGCTTGTATTCTTATAGAACAACTAAACCAAGACTCTGGAAGAGGAGCTTAAAAGAACCCTCCCCCCCAGAATTTAAATCTTTCAAAGAACCAACATTAATTTGAGAGAGTTGGGAGAGAACAGCTTTTGAATTGGAGAAAATCAAATGTAGTGTAGGTGACTTAGCCAAAGGAGAAGATGCATGAGGAGTTCTCTAAGATTTGCTGACCAGTTTCTAGACTTTTGCTTAAGACAAATGAGGGATGTTTTACCGATGTTTGCTTAGGATGACTGCATTCTGAACAAGCAAAGATTTTGATCAGGGAAACAGTTGTTAATTTTTTTATATTTCAGACTGATAAAATCCTATTTATTTTTGGCGCAGTTATTTTTCTGTTATTGTTTACTTAACCTGGCTGCAGGTTTCTTGATGATCCCTTCTTTGTCTTTCTACATAAGGCTGCTGCTGCTGCTTTGTAGAACTGTGTTCTGGCAGCATCTCAGTGGTGTCAGAAGTGGCTGATCTCACTCTCCAAAGCAGGAACAGCTCACCGTTATCATTAGAGAGCTCAGTTTTGGCATTGAGTTTACATGCTTACCTTAACTGATTAGACCCCCCTTCCCCATATCAAATATTACCGAACTTGGAGATTTATGCATCTCATGCAGGTGGAAGGTTTTTCCATGGCCATGCTGTCTGACAACAGCAGAGGTATATGATTCGAAGTGGGCTGTAGTAGAGCCATAACTGCCAACCCTACCCATTTTCTAGTACTGCTGGTGTGAACGTCCCCCTAATCTTGAAAAACGTATCAGGCAGAATATTCACATGTCAGAGAAATACTGATCTTTCCCACTAACTATGATTAGAAGAATGAGGGAGAGATGAAAAGGAAAAAGTGAGTATGCTGCTGCTTTTCTGACAGCATGGGAGAAGAGAAACTTGGATTTTACCTTTTCCTAGCAACTCAACTGGAGTTCATCCTGGCTTCCTGTGAAAGAAAAATGCCTCATTTGGAGTGAAAAGGTGTGTTTTGCTGGAAGAAGTTTTTTGTAGTGGATCACAGTGAAAGGTGCCAGTAGCTGGCTGTCCATTTAAGATTGGAGGAGAAATGTGATGGAGATTAACACAGTTTTAGGAGCAAGAACAATCTACATAGATAAATTCATGTTACTTAGTGAAATTATATCATAAGACATCTCCATCTGTACTCTGGGGAAATAATATGTACAGTGAAATGGGAATGTGAACATGTAAATTCCATATACCGTCACCTACAAGAGTGAAATAAAGAGCTGCGATTCCTAATTAACCTCACTGGAAAGCTCTTGGGTGTGAAGTTAAGACATACAGAAGGGTTGCCTAGCAAGCTGTTCCAAATTTCAGCTTCTTTTTGAAGGTCTGGGTCAACCCAGTGGCTCTCCAGGCATTGTTGACCAGTAATTTTGTTTGCTTGTTTGAGGGCTTTAGAAGTTAATTAAGTATAAATCAATGCTTGAGGCTTCTGTGAGTGCTGGTCACTCCATCTCCAAAGGAACACTGAAGGAATGGAGAGAGTGAGGAAAAGGTGACAAGAATGATTAAGGCCATGGAAAACTCATATGCAGAGAAATTGACAAAACTAAACCAAACCAAAAAAAAAATCCCAACCAAGATTATTTCTTCTAAAACAGTCACAAGTGGCAGTATGGGAAAGAAAAAAAGTATATAAGATGAGGATCTGACAAAACAGTGAAACTCTTGCTCTCTCTTCTGCCTTACAACAGGGCAGAGATGTTCAGTTATATTAAATACATAAATAGAAGACTACAGAGGAAAAACTATCTGCATAATGCAGCTGAAACATGTAACACTGTTTCTGCAGAATGTTGATGCACAAGCTCTTGGAAAGAGTCTCAAAAACCAGAGAAGCGTGTGAGAAAAAATATTCCAGGTAATAAAACAGCTGCTAATGTTTTGGAAGATGTCTGCAACTTCATTCCTCGAGTCTTTGAATAACCACCAATGAAGATGTGAGTGTTCTAGGAATGCACCTGCCTTGTACGTGTTTTCCTGTGCTGTCTCTGTGGTGCTTCTTACAGACACACTGGTGCATGGTGGAGAGGTCCAAAGGTAGTGTAACAACCCCTGTGCTTGCCTGAGTTGGCAAGGGAAACTCAGGAGCTTCAGGCATGGCCAAGAAAATAGTTATTTTCTTTGAAAGCAACCAGAGACATTAACTCCTTGCTGCTGCTGTGGGGTATTTATTTGAAATAATGCCATGGGGCAGGGTAGGGGTGGTGGGGAGGTCTGCAGCTCTTCTCTGGGCTGGCAGCACCAGGGGACACCACGATTCAGTTTAGTGTGGCTGTAGAGGCAGGGAGAGCCCAAGAGAAATGTGTGTTTTCACTCTTATTCCTGCTTTTTCCAAAGTACAGTCTCCCTGTCTCTCTGACCAGCAGCACTGAGTATTAAACCCTCCTCAGTTTTTCCAGTATCTCCTGTGACACTAAGAAGTGAACCTGTAGAAATATTGACCGACATTTTTAATCCACGAGGACCACCGTGGCATGTGATAGAAACATCTGTCCTCAGAGATACAGTGTCACTCATACATGCATACTATTTTTCCCCCATGGTTTAGTAGAGTTTCTCACCAAAGCTTTGGCTCCTAATAACCTGCTCTGACTAACTAGCAACTTTGTGCTTTACAGATCGTTTTTCTTACACTGTTTACTTGCTCACAAAGTCTGCATTTGCTCTTCCTAGCAGAGTTGGAGCTTTCATTTTTGTTTTCTGTGTGGAATGGTTGGAGAGCAATGACTTCAGTTTTCAAATCAGGAGAGGGTAATGACTGGCAATTTCAACTGTCATGACAATGAAGTGATGAAAAAAACCCCTGTCGCTGGTGGCCATCCATGATAAATACTTCCGTATCCCAGCATTGCTTCCTCTGTGTACAGTCATCTTCTATGAAAAACAAAATGTATTTGAGGTTATTTGAAGTTTCTAGGACTTCTTTTTGCGACTCTGCCTGATTTAAGTACCTCTATTATCAAGTCAGTTACACAGGCTTTAGAAGAAGCAATAATAATCTTTGCAATGGGGTAAAACAAAGGTTTTAGACATAAACTTTGGCTGTATGTTTTTGTTTCTTTCCAAGGTAGAAGTGCATGCTGAGTCCTGCTGGTGAGTTGGGAATTCTTATTTCCAACAGAAATGATCTCCCATTTTCAGTCCTGTGGGGCAATAAAGTAGTGGACTACACAGCCTTAATGTGTGGCTTTCCTGAGAAACTACAGCTGCCTTGGGACTGCATTTTTTTGCCCGCTTTGGGCCCCAGGCGACTATAAACGCTGGGAGTGGAAAAGGGAACGTTTGTGGCAGTTATCTTTTAGAGCGCTGGCATCTGCTGGAAGCTGGTTGAGCTTTGGGTGGGTTAGACAAAGTCAGAACACATGATGAATTTGCACATGGTTCTGCATGGCCTTTCAGGGTAATTCAATCGTTTCTACGGTGTGTTTGTAACCCATACTGTGCTGCACAGCTCTCACTGCGCTAGCAGTGAATTTGCTGTGTAAATTCATATTAAGGAGCAGCTGTGCCCTTCTGCGCATGTGTTTGAGTTAGTTAAGATGAAATATGAAAAAGGTGAAGTTTGCTTTATACATGATCTTTCTCTGTCCTTGTTACTCCTTAAAATCTCTTCATTTTCTCTCTTTTTTTTCCATGGTCGGTAGGTAAACCACATTCCCCGCTGCTTCCAGAATTACAGCTGTCTGAAGTGCAGGGCCAGTAATGCTCAGACACTGTCAGGGAGATCCTGAGAACAAACCTGGGTGTTTTTACACCAGTGGATGTCAGGTGACTTCAGGGCTATGGTTTGCAGATCTTTCCTATTTGCAGTTGTCCCTGATTTCCTTGGAAGTGTCCAAACTGTGTCTTTAAATCCTAAGGGAGAGCACCATGATGTCATTATGACCATGATGACAATATATAAGGAAAATACCCATTCAAATTGTTTTAAAGAATCATTAACCTTTTTCAAATGCCTTCTATCTGTGAATTCCAGCGTGCTTCAGTCACGTTAAGTTTGTTTCATAAAACTCTTCCCTCTTTTAGAAATTAAGGATATAAACTTCAATACTCACTTACACAGTCCCATTTAGAGTGGTCTCTTGTGTTTTTGTATAAGAGAAACATCCCCAGGAGAGTAACACCAGCATTGTCTTCAAATTTCATTGATCCTCTGGAAAGAAGGATTATTCCCAATGATGCCTGTGCTTTCCTGGCATAGCTAGCAGAGAAAGCACACAGCCATTATTTCAGGGAATGTCACTAACACTATGCTGTCACCTCTTCCTTGGCAGCACAAGCCATGTAAAGACCTCTCCCTCCTTCAGGAGCTTCTAGGCTGTGTAGATGTCTGCTTCATTGGTGAGAGGTTACCAAAAGAATTAAAAGATTTCCTTAAGCTGTGTTGCATAGTCACTGTCCCCAATTCTGTGCAATCCAGAAGTCTTCACGTCTGCCAGGCTTCTGGAGATGTATACAAGAGTGTGATGGGGGTTTTTTGTTTGCTTGATCTGGTAGGATAAGACTGTGCAAATGTTGGAATGTAAAGAGAGGGAATAAACCAAATCAATACAAATAAAGGAAAAGTCATTTTTCCTGTAAAGACAGCCATGCTGTCTTGGCCTTTCCCCTCCAGCATGGCCCCTGCTTTCATTGTGTACATGAAGAAAGGGGAAGCGTAGTTACACGAGTCACCGCCAGGAAAACACTTGCAATTGAAAATTTTCATTTCACAGACCATAACCAAAATTGGGGTTTTGGTAGGAAAAATGAGCTTCAAGCCTGTGTTTCAGCGCAGTGGTCCCAAAATGAAATAGCATCCCTGCCTTTAAATGCCAAAGAAAGCAAAACCCCTACACCCAGACTCCAAGTGACATCCCGATGTGCAAAGCACGGTGCAGGACGAGGGCAGATTGTAAACTGAACTGGGCAGACCAAGGCTGTAATATTGACAGTCAGATAAATACATTTTACTTTCCTCTTCTTTTTTCCTCTGAAAATATATCACATAGAAGTCCAGATAAATATGAATTGCACGGAGTATGGATATGTAATGATACATTTGATGCTGCATGTCCCAAAATATCACTCTCAATCATTTTTCCAGCATCTCCCTTTGTTCCTTTTCTGACGGCATACTGATCTCAGCAGTTGCCTTTTCTGGCCAGGATAGAAAATATATATACAAATATTCCACAGATGTAAACAGCTCTTTTACTCTAGACAAAAAGTATGTTAAAATGAAAGTAAAGCTTGAAAGTATGTTTCAATAACTCAAAAATAAATGGTAATAAAGCTGTAATTATCCCCAAAGCTACACACACACAGTAAATAAGTTAAAGTTAAATTTATAACACCTGCAAGCATATTAAGTATGCAAAAGCAAAACAAAGGCAGCCAAATGACTTTAGCTTCACCCTGTAGTAACACTAAGCAAATTTAGTTAGAGAATAATGATGTTTGTAGTCCTAGATTCATTTGTTTAAAAAATCGAGCTTACCTTGTTTTTTCATTTTTTAAATCTCACAGTGTTAGGACCACATCTCTAGCATCTGTAGTTAAACCTATGCTGTACATGCTGACCTCAGCTCATCCTCTGAATAATGCCCCCTTAATTTAAAGGAAAGAGACTACTGTTTAATTAAATGTATTAAAGCTGAGAAGAAAAGCATTTTTAAAGATCTTATTCTTCCATTAAATGTATTAAAGCTGAGAAGAAAAGCATTTTTAAAGATCTTATTCTTCCATACCTAGCATATAAAAGGTTACATATATCCTTAGTTTTCATTACATTGTTCTAAAGTATAGCCTCGAATCCTTTAGCATTAATAGTCAGCATTTTTAATTTACAATTTCTGCACAACAATTTTGGTTTGCATGTAAAATGAATACAGTGTTATTGTGATCATGCCTGCTTCAGCAGATTTGTTTCTGATAGAATATTAGGCAGGTCAGGTTGAAAGGGCTTGGTGTAGACTCAGCTATCACTTATAATAAACAGTGATTTCTTTGTTTAATGTGCCCGCATTTTTGGAATAATTATATACCATGGAAGGGTTTATTCTCTCTTATGTTCTATTAATTCTGAAAGTAATTGCACCACATTTGTTTCTGGACTAGCTCAGGTGATTCCCATTTGAATCAGTTAAGCCAAAGATCTTCAAAAGTGTGGAAATGTCAGGCCTGTTTCCTGGACTTTATTTTTGGAATTCCGTAAATTTGTACACCAGTTAGAAAAATAGATAGTTTTCATTACTATATAGTAACGCAATTGTATTTCTTTTTCTAAATAAACTGGAAAGTTGGAATTTCCCTCAGATCCCAGGTTCCTGTTCAGCAGATTTGAGATGAATATGATTGGGGAAGAAGAGCAGCATTTTGCATATGAAACTATTTTCATTGACTTTGGTCCTAACAGCTTCATTTATAATGTGCCTGACACCCGCTCGATGAGAACAATTCACGTACCGTAGTCGGTGGCTGGACTCGAACTACCTGAAGATAACACATAGTGCATTTGAATTAAGCACATATATTTTAATCAACGTTGACATCCTCACTGGAGGCAGCTTTGGGGTGGAGTGGCTCATTTTTAAAAGCAATGAGTGGAAAGGCGAGCTGCCTGTTGGCCATCCCTTATCTGGGATGCTCAGGTCAGATCTGCTTGCAATGTGCTGTCCTGTGGTTTTCAAATCCCATTTTTTGCAAATAAAACAGGGGAAAAGAGTCAATATTGGCCGCTGAAGCCTCGGTTCCAACTGGTTTTAGTTCCATGCTTGTCTATAGTCCTAGTGAGGGTATATACGTCGTTTTCTCTCCAAACCCAAGCATTTTAGTAATCTGTGTGGTCTTAATGGATTTTCCAAATACTGGCTGTATTAGTTGAACTTGATGGAAGGTAAACTTTCTCCAAATTATCGCTTGCCCTTCTGTGATGCTGATGGCTGGCAAGTGACAGCAAGCACTGCTGTTGTCCCTGGCTGGACGTCTAACACTTCTGGTGGCCAGAACAGGTATCTGTGGGGTTCATTTCTGAACAGACTTGATGCTTCCTTGGTGGAGAGGAGAGATTCTTCCTCATCTCTTACAGTTCAGAGACCCATCTAACAAAACATAGTGGTTAGGCTGGTTGTCCATCCACGTGGCTTGTTGTCCGTTAGGCACAATAAGTCTCCTTTGCATGTGGACAAGGGACATTTATGTTGCAGTGTGGTTCACTCACAAGCGGGCTGCATGGATCTGAAAATCCATTTGTTGTACCTGAGGAAATAATTGTTGGTTCATGCTTCTCCCTGTCTCTGTGAGGACAGTCAAGTACTGGGAACACTTTAAAACCTCATTGGAAGGGGTCCAGGGGTTTTCTGAGAATACTGTTTATGGTTTGTTTAAGGTTATCAATTATGTCTCAAATAAAAAGCTCTCTACAGATGATCATTGTGCTGTACTTTGAACTCATTTAACTGGACATTATTTACAGAATATTTATCTTGGTTATGGCAGTTTTTGTCACACAGCGATATTACTTTTCCATTATATACTGCATGTGACCACCACATAAGTTTGATAATAAATGTTGGGAAATAAAAAACAGAATAAGTGCCTCAGTATGATAGCAATTCCCATGTGATGGGAAATAATGTCATAAACTTCAAATTACCTTTTAAATAAATGTTTACGTCCAACCCATCCATTAGATCATAGCCTGAAGGGTCAGGAGGATCATTTCTTCATATTTCACTGTATGCATTATGATTGCTTTTTTAGGTGTAAATGATGTTTTTAAATGAAGAATGGCACTCGAGCTATATACAAACAACAGCTAGACATTACTGAGTCGCAGTACGGCAGAAATAGCCTCAGCCACTTGGCTAAATATAGAAGTGCAACAGTAAATTGAATTCATTCTTAGAAAATATTTTTAATGGTGTACATGCTGAGAGGGTACAGAAATACAGCTCGTGTCACTCTCACAGTTTGCAGCTTTGACATTTGTGTCAAGTTTAAATCCTAATTGTGGTTTGGTAGATGGCTGATTTGCTCGATGCTTATGAGAGTAGAGATTTTGGAGCACAGGGGAGAGCACACCTGAGCATGCAGGAAACTGTACAGGTAACATAATCACATTTATGAGGGTCTTAGCAACTCAGGGCTTTGTGTGCTTCTGAAGTGAAGCGACCTCTCTAAGTGCCCAGGGAAGGTGTTTCCCTGAGAACACCTAATGTGGGGCACCCCACACTATTCCTAGTGCCTTTCACAGGAAGGGGCCGGAGCTGCCCATCTGGAGGATGAGCAAACCCAAATCCACATTTAGACATTTCCTTGCTCTGAATTGGACCTCCCTAGTCCATACTGAGTCCACGTGGAGCACAAGTCTTATGAGGAGCAGCTGAAGGAACTGGGATTGTTTAGCCTAGAGAGAAGGAGGCTGAGGGGAGACCTGATGGCTCTCTACAACTACCTGAAAGGAGGTTGTAGCCACGTGGAAGTTGGTCTCTTCTCTCAAGTAACTAGGAACAGGAAGAGAGGAAATGGTCTCAAGTTGCATCAGGGAGCTTTAGATTGGATATTAGGAAAAATTTCTTCACTGAAAGAAGCATTGAGACAGGCTGCCCAGGGAGGTGGTGGAGTCACCACCCCTGGAGGTGGTAAAAAAAATGTGCAGACATAGGACTCTAGGACACAGTTTAGTTGACATGGTGGTACTGGACAGATAGACTTGGTAATCTTAGTGTTCTTTTCCAACCTTAATGATTCTATGATATGTCCAGAGGAACCCATTTGGCTCCCCAAAACACCCCCTGTGTCAAAGCTTTTATAAGTGGTGGTGTTAACTATGTTATCCCTGAAGCGCTGCACTAAAATCCCAAATGGGAGTCAAAATGGTTGGGCTAACAGAGAGGTAGCTTTGAAGAAGCAGAAGCCTTGGGTGTCCTGCTGATGTGCATGTGGGGATGGGGCAGGTTCCTCTAACCTGGGCTGGGCTGACTGTGAGTGAGGAAGGAGGGGCTGTCAAGGGCTGTTAGACCAATCTGGAAAAAAATTTAAATAAAAATGTTCTGGTTTCAGGCAGGGGAAACCCCATTGTCTTGGAGATTTTAAACACCAATCAAGAAATTCAGTGATGTTTTTGCTGCAGCTATGGTTTGACCTTCCTGTTTACATTAAACATGTTTTATGACAGCATGCAGTGACGTGGTTGCTTTGTTTAAGGCATTTGACAGTTACGGCAGTTCTGGGAATAATTGTTTTGGTTTTATATATGTCAGGAAAGAAATATGGTAATATTTGAAATCAGGCTTTTTTTTAAAAAAAGAACTTCTTTACATTTGTTGTGTTTCTCAACCTTACCTTCCGTGAGGACCAGGAACATGTTAAACTTGGTTTTAAACCACTTCTTAGTAACACATTAAATACTTTATGTCCAAAACATTCTTTTTATTTGGAGGTTAATCTATTCTAGAACCAGTTAGCTATAATATTGCTTCTTTTTCATTATCATTTGCGTTTAAATGGTATATTAATTTCTTAGAGTTCACTTGAACCTGATTCTTTTTTTGTTAGCAGAGGTCTATAATCCTTTCCACAGCAACCACTTGTAAAAGCAGAGGATTATGACTTGAGGCAGGATATGAGCAGCAGGAACAGATCAACTTAAAAACAAAGATCCTGTTTGAGTACAAATGCTATTGTTAGCACAGAGCTGGGGTGAGTCAAGTGGCAGGATGTCTATTAGAATATAATAAATTCATATCTACGCCACATGGCATGCTGGCCAGAAGACACATCCTTTTAGCAGTTATGTGATAGACTACATATTTTTATACCTTTACTTATTATACTCTTGCCTAGTCCAATAAACCATTCCTTCTGAGAATGGCCAATATTTAAACATCTGAACAGCTTTTTGGTTTGCTGTAGATTTATTTTTCTGTCTAAAAAGTTTCCACACCATTATACTTTTTCCAAAATCTGCTAAAAGCAGGGGTTTGAAATTGTACTACCACAAGGTCATTCCGAGGTTATTAATAACCATTTTGAACTATTGCTATCTTTTCTTAGGATGTGTGTGATCCTTCAGAGAGAAGGAGTTTTTTTTCTTTGTCCCTCTATCAAAAAAAAAAAAACCAAAAAAAAACCCAAACCACAATAACATTTCTTCCTTTATTAAAATATCTTGGGCTTAATACTGATAGTTTAACTGGCCTATCTAACACTAATATATGGGGCTCCATTTCAAAGTATTTTTGAAGTTTAATTTTTTTTTTTTCCAATATTTTTCCTGTTAAGGCCAACAGCAGATAACTTAAGTATGAAGTGACAGAAAACATTCTAGTCAAATGTGAAAAAGCCCACTAGTTTTTGGGAAAAAAAATTTTTAATTCTTACATGATGTGAACAAAATTAATAAATATACAAAATGCAGTGATGGAGTCAGCGGTTTTATTCAGGCCAGTCTGTACAGTTATTCCAACAACTGACACCACATACAAGGAGTAAGCTGTGCTTTCCAAACTTCTGGTGACTGTAGTTTTGTAATAGGCAACAAAAATACTCTGTTTATATCTGATAGGAATTTTGTCTCAGTGTACATGTGCGAGTATATATATATATATATGTTTATGAATTTGTTATGTACTGTACGCCATTAAATAGCAAAATCCCACATAAGCATCTCTAATAGCAAGTAAACCGAAGCTTTGGGAGAAGAAAATGTTGGAAGAGGTCTTTAAATATTGCCCTGTGGTAGCAAGAGGAGATTCAATGTAATAGTTCCAGTGCTTTGTTTGAATGCTTGCTGCTGCATGGGTTAGGATCCCTCTTCAGTGTCCTAAAGTTTGCAAGGTAAAAAAAAGGCAAACCCATAAAGTTATGTTTGTAACTCCTCTCTGAAAAGGAGCTTTTACTGCACTTGATTTATGGAGGTTTTCAGATCCTCCTACTGATGGCACTTGGGCTGCAACTATATTATCAATAAATAAGAAAACAGAAGCCGTGGCATTTCAATAGCATGAATTCTTCAGACGGTATCATTTTGTTAGCCTGAGGCAAGAGACTGTGCTCTTAGTACTCATCTGTGCAGAATGAGTAATCTGAGACAAATGTGTAGCCACACTGCATGTGCAATATGTCCAGATACTACGGCCTAGCCGGTCTTGCTGTGCGCCACAGGCAGCCAAGTATTTCTCATGGACAATAGACATATGTTAAAAAATTATAATTTTATTATACTGTCTGGGATTTCACCACACAGAACTGATTCTAAAAAGCATTATAACAATGACGGTGTAACTGTGGGTCTGTTTATCCCATTAGAGTCAGAATTTTCTGCTGTAAGGAGTTGGCTTTATCAGCAGGCTTTCCTGTTACCTAACCAGAAGTCTGTACTTTTACGTGAATTCTATTCATGGGAGCAACTGAAAATATGTATTCCCAGTGCGATCGAGTTCAGTGTTTTAACATGGCTTGCATTAGCACGTGCAATAGCTTGAATTTCCTCTCTTCACCAAAGCTGCTTAAACAATACAATGACAGATTTTTGGTTTTATTCTTCGTTAATGTCATTCTTCATCCTCTCTGCCCCACATCAGGGAGGAAGTGTTGTGAGTTTGCTATTTTAATGAAGATAAATGAGGCATCTATCAACTAGGATTTATACTGGAGAGCACATCAATTCAGTTGCCTTGAGCTTGCTGACTTTGCATATCCAGGGCCAAGTAGCGCTCTCAATTACTCCCGTGCAACCCCATTAACTTCAGGAGGTTGCGCAGTTCAAAAGTGGCTTTGCAGAACACAGCGCGATATTAAGGGGAAAAAAGGATATCTGATCGAGAAGTCAAGCTCCAAAATATTCTTTTTAGTTATCTAAAAGGAGATGGGCGTGCAGTCATAATTACACTTTTGAAAGGTTAGGGTAGTCATCGTATAGTAATTTCATTGAATATCTCTTTGTAGATGTGCCTAACAGAACAGACAGCTTCCCCAAAAATCACTGTGGCGAGGGGAAAAACACTTCCAGCCCTGGAAACATACTGTAAATCTTATGTCTTTAGTAGACTATATCTTGTAATTACTCTTAACTGTAGGTTGTTTCTTCCTTTTTCTCTCTCCAGGAGCTATGCCGTCAGCGCATGGCAGTGAAAACCTCTGATCGCCCGGAGCCCCTGCACGCTTCTCGAATAAACAGTGTTTCTTCACAATTTAGCGATGGGCCCATTCCCAGCCCCTCAGCTCGGAGCAGCACGTCGTCCTGGTGTGAGGAGCCAGTCCAGTCCAACATGGACATCTCCACCGGTCACATGATCTTGGTAAGGAATTCTTGTCTTTACGGCATGAGAAATGACATCAGAATTTAAGGTACCCGCTCAGCTTTTGGAAAGAGATAACTTTTAAAGAAGAGGAAGCTGTCTATTCATGGGTTAAAATATTCCTGAGCTTTGTTGGTAATCTTAGTGTTATATAATTAAAGCTAAAGGGATTTTTATTTCCAGTTCTTTTTCATTAAATTGGGGTTTTTTCCCTCTCTGGGGAACATTCTTTTATCTTGGACATGGGAATTGTTTATGTGCTTGCTTTAAAAGAGATAAGCCCTGCGTTGTCCTTTTGTTCTATTAATTTATATTTACCTCAGCTTGGACAACTGAAGAAAGCTGCTAAATTTCTGATCTGCTTGCTGCTTTTTCTCGTGTTTCTTCAGTGTGCAGAGTTATCTGAGCTGAGAAGTCAACAGAATATTAGTGATATGGAACAATTTATTTCCATTACTGTTAAAAAAGGGATCTCAATTCAGAGCCTTGCCTGAATTTTCTTGTCCTTGACTGGATTTCTTCAAAGCTGGATCTCTCCTGTGTTTGAAGTGGTCAAAATATATAATACTGATGGAGTATGCACTAGGAAACTTGAGTTACTTCCAACACAACTTGCAACCAGTATTAGTATGGAAGATGGGCACGTGAAGGTCTGTGTTTTAGCAGTCCATGGTAGACAGAGTCCAGTGCCTGGGACTTGCTGCAGGTTGTGTCTGTCTCTCTAGGAGTGTCCTGCTGGGAGAGCTGTGGAGTAATCCCCCCCGGTTGTCTGTCTTGTGCTTTACTTTCCTCCTCCTTGTAGTTGCTGTCTTGGTAGAGAGCATCAAAATTAGCTGAGAAATTAGATGATGGTGAAGATGATGAGACCGGTGTTCTTTTGCTTTGTGTATTTGGTTTCTGCTAGCTATTATTATGGTTGATCTAAAGTAAACACCCTTCCCAGTTGGTGGTGTTGCCAGGCTTTTGGAAACTTCCCTCTTGATTTATTTACGTGCTGCTAAGAAGACTCACCAGTGGGGTTTCTTAGAAGAAGACTTCTCTTCACCATGCTATACTTTTGGGTCATAATTTTTCCACTTCTTTCTTTCTCTCTTTTTGTGGACTTATATTTGCAAGTTCTATTTTCTCTCATATTTTTCAAGTTCTTACAAACCACCTCATATAACGGAGACTGGAGTGAAGGCAAGCAAAACCCATAGAGCTAAGTTGACCTCACCCAAGCTGCTGACCTCCATCAGCCTTGATCAAGTCAGCTATAAAACTGAGCAAAAGCAGGGCGGGTTTATAAACCAAATGCTTCATCACAGTATGTCATCCTGAGTAAATACTTCTTGCCTGGCCCCTGCCTATTCCCACCCTGCAAAAAAAGAGTTAACTAAGTATCATGTTAAAATCTTATGGAACGCGTGCAGTTTGGAAGGGTAGCTCCCACGACAGAAATAATTTGTCATAGGTTTTATTGCCCTACTTTTGCCTAACCGGAATTAAAATCCACTTGATTTTCTTTCACAGTTATCTTAAATGCTTTCGGAAAGGTTCTAATATATTTGTGGAGAAATAACAGCAAAGTTTCCTACATGGATGGGAACAGGCATTTAATGTTTGCAAACAGTTTCAACTACTGTAAATTGAGCACAATTGTTTCTAATTATATTATAGGGAAAAATAAAAAAATCACAAAACCAAGCTTAAAGGAGAGAAAGTTGCACATGGGAACCACTTATTCTGGCTCTGGGAATCTCTGCAAAATTGCAAGCAAGAATTGTTTTCATATGGCCATAAATAAACTTTAAAAAACGGTCAGATTGGTCAAGATCACTGTTAGGGTGTTTGGTGCTCATAATTCAGTCAGTCTTGTTTAACCCTGAATGAACTCATACATATGTTAGCTATCTAGCAGCATGTGTTAGATCTGAGATGGTGAGGGTTCAAAGAAGGGTAAAAGAAATGCTGTAGTGTCTTGAGAGTACAAACCACACGGAGAGAGTAAAAATAGATAATTTGTTTAGTCTAAACTGAAGAAAGAAAAATCAGTGATTCAGGGGAGCCTGCCTATCTCCTTTGAAACACAGGCTGGGGAAAAAATTGTTCTTAATAGACACAGATGATAAAATTAGAAAGAAAATATGGGTTAGAATCTAATGGGTGCATTGAACCTGGATATCAGGGCAAGCCTAATAGGAGGGTCAGGCAGGCGGTGGGATGCTTACTTAAGGGAAGTAGTTAAACTGTAGATTCAAGATTTGTGGAAGGCGAAGCTGGGTGAGGTTTACATGGGAAGATCGGCATCTCTCAGCTACAGCACTGAAGCAGCTGATTGGACTTGATCAGAAATTTATGTGTTACTCAAAAATAAATGCACATACCTGTAATACCTTATTTGCTTGAATTTCTCTCCCTCTGGAGATTCTGTGGCTTGGTGGACTTCAGCAACAGAAGACGCTTGCCTTGCCCTCCCCTTGCCCTGCAGCTACAAGTCAAGGAGAGTGATGGGCCACTTTGCAACTTTTATACCATTGGATACAAGAAGTTTTCCAGTTTTTCCTATTTCCTGCTGCCACAATCCTCTTACCATTTAAATCTGGTAGATATTTTCGGTGAAAAATATCTCGATGCCTAAAAAAGCAATGAGAAATATTAGCCAGAGGCCTAGTAGGAATCGCAAATGCCATCTGCTTTGCAGGGGAAATGCACTTACAGCTCTGTAAATGTGTTTTTTGGCTCCACAGTGTACAGTGAAGTAGCAGCTAGCTGGGCTAAGGCTCCTCAGTCTTTATTGTTTGTAGGTGCCAGGACTTCCCCAGAGAAAATAAAACAATGGCTTATTATATAAAGTGGCATCAAGTAATATTTTATTTTTATTTATAAGCAGAATAAAACCATAATGAAAGTAGCTTAGAAGAAACGTGTCTGCAACTGCTGAATGACTCTATGCAAACTTGCTCAGAGATAGCATTGGTCAGAAACATTTCTGTAAAGCTGGAACATGCTAGCAGGTTGCACTTGAAATGGTATCCAAGCCACCTCAGGTTTGGTTTTGTTGGAGTTTGTGGTTGGCCACAGGTGCTGTTTTCTTGGAGGACTTACTACTCGTGGTTAGTCCATCATTTATGGAGTCCATCTTGAGTTCTGGAGCAACCAGGAATCTTCCAAAGCCATGTGGCTGTGAAACAATCTCCTCACTTACACTGAAACCAGTCTTCCAAAGAGAAAAATCCCGTGCTTGTGCCACTTTCCTGTACAGCAAAGACAATGTCTCTGCACTGCCGACTGTAGCATGAGGTAGTTTGTGCTGTTGGCAGGAGGAAGCAGGGAGGACTCAGGAGGCCCAGAAGGACAGCGATAACAACATTCAGAGATATATTTTTTTCTTTTTTCGCATTCTTTTTCCTCACATTTATAGCAGGAGGATGGCCCATATGGCACTTTTTGATTCTGTCTTTCTACAAGATCCAAGCACTTTGAAAACTGTAATTAGAGGAGCATGTTTTATGCAATTGTGTTTGTGTCGTTGGCTAGTTGCAGCACAAGAAACAACAAAGAACTGCCCTCATTTCGGTCACCGTTGGTTTTGCAAAAAAACCAGTTGGTTTTTGGAAGGTCACAGCAAGGGAAAAAGTAGGAACTTAGAAGTGGATTTCCATCCACTTTATTCACATATATATACACCTATACTTCAAGTGCCAAGAGAAGTCTTAATTACACACAGTGCATCCCTGTGCAGTCCAGTAAGATAACTAGGGAGGGTTTGAAGGTGTCCAGGGGAGATATAATTACCTGACTTGGGCTCCTAACTTAGACCTACATTTTAGGCACATAATGAAATGGTGGTGTTGACTTGAGTCTGTAAACTTCCCTTCTAGTTCGTGATGTGAGTGGGTGGCAATGAAGGTCTCCAGACAATTAGGCAGAGAGAGGATTTCTCTTGGGAACCTTCCTGTTGTGCCTGCACCATCCCATTGACATCTGCAGTGTGGATGAAGGAGTCTGTTTCGTTCATGCTGAAGCACAAGTTCAGCACGTAAATTACCTAGAATGGATCCCACATCTGCTTCACATATTGCCACTCTTGTTTGGTTAAAATAATTACAATCTTTTTATGAGTTTTTAAATTAAGAACAGTAAGGAGTGTACACAAGAAGGGAGAGTATGCTTTTGGTTACAATACTTTGAAGTTGTTATCTGAATACCTTATATATATATATATATATACAGAAGCAGAGATGGGGTTTTGTTTTGGGTTTGGTTTGGGTTGTTTGGCTTTTTCCCTGTAAAGAAAGATGTGCAAAATTTGGAGTATTATCCATAGAATTTCAGAAAGTGTCAATTTTCAGGAGGTCCTCTTCAGTACTTGTTTAGGCTGAAAGTCGAAGATTCTTCTCCATTGTATGGAACTGCTGTATATCTCGAAAATAGTAATAGTCTGTGATTGTGTGTACTGGACTTTTCAGAATGAGAAGAAAGTTTAATAACTGGGCTGAATGAGGCAGTGGGTGGAAATGAACTAGAGACTGAATTGGCCTCGCACACAGGAGGTGTAAGTCCACTTGATCCCCTTGTCTTTGGCAATTTGCCTGCAAAACCAAAAAGGACTTTGTCCAGAGAGGAGTGAGGAGTGGGCACCTGTGAGCATCTCCTGGGGCATTACCTGAACTAGGAACACATGGGACAGAGACCTGCTGCTGGGACAGACATCAGTCCAACGAAAGATGTTGAATTTTGCATCCAGTTTAGTTTAGATGCTGAATAAGTGGCAGGGTTGCTGTGGGACTGAGAAGGGTACAAGGAATAGTTTCGAAGGTTGAACCTGAGTTTTTTGGTAATGTTGGTATCCTGTAGTCTCCCCATAGCAACTTTTTGGTGGTTTCTAAGCAATTTTCACTCTGTCTCTTTTTATAAAATAAACTCTGTTTGAAATTATCTCTATGGGGCAGCAGCTATAGATTTTCTTTTAACTGAGTATGGAAGAGTGGGGGATTGTGTGATAGAAGACACATTCCAGCAAGAAAAAATATTTGTTAAATCCTGTACTGTGTTTTACTGAAATCCCTTGATTTTATTCTTAAAGCTGCAGTAAAAAAATGAACAAAAGGCATCTAAACACACTCTTCTCAATAAATAAACTCCAGCTTGTGAGGACCAATAGCACAGGGCTGGGTGCAGATGTACTTTCCACCTTGAGCTTAATCCATATACATACAAAAGATTTCCTGAGTGAAAGAGCATGATGCAGGGTGTGTGAGTGCAGTGCACTGCCTGGAGATACATGCTGTGGAAATGATTAATGCTAGCAGGGACAAAGGTGATGACTGCAGGTATGGAAAAGTAGGTCTTTGTCACTATTATAGTGTGTTTGATTATTTAGTAGGTTTTTAGGGTGGGGTTTTTTTGTCTTTTCACACTCCCTTCTGCCACCATTAATTTATCTTTTCATGAATTCCAAAAACAGAAATAATATGTTTTTAAAAGCTTGCTATTGAAAAATTAAGGAAAAAAGTTCTCCCTCATACAGGAAGGGAAAGAAGTCAGTAGCAAAGTTTAGCTAGAAGCGTAAACTCCTGACGCGTGTACTAAGTGGATCTAAATCCCAACTTATCTTCCGGTCCCACCAGTATAAATAGTTGTAGGAGACTCATGAAGTCTCAGTCCCAAGAAGGCTTTGGCCCTAAAAGCCATTTCATCACGAACGAGAGGAGTCACAAGGGAAAAGGCTGTTGTGTATTGTCTTACTCAGTGATGAGCTAGCCAATATCCCCAAAAGACATAAATATTGTAGATGGGAAAATCTTTGCCCCTGTCTCCCTGAGTTGTCCTGCTTTTTTAGGAACAAGTGGAGCTGGTTGCCTCCTTGAAAGATTTGCTGATGAAATTATATTTATCCCTTCATCTTTTTTTTCCCCATAAATGTATTAAGTTATTTTGAAACACTTGCTTCTGTTTGTTTAAAGCCAGGACTTGAGATATAAGAACAAAGAAAAGCCACAAAGAAAAGTGCAAAATACCTCGCTGCATATGAATCCAGCTCTACTAATAGAGCCATAAATCTAATAAATGAATGTATGTACTACATAGATTTCATCAATAAAACTCAGAAAAAATATTCATGAACAGGTTACCCTTTGATTCTTCCATTTTTATTTGTTTCATGTTCAGTTGCCTCCCTTTTTCTATATTAATCTTGTTGAATGAGCCTTAGGAAATAATGACAATTACAGAGTCAGTATTAAATCAAGAAAAACATTCCTCTTGAACGCAGCATGAAATTAATTTTAGATTTTTTTTTTTCCCTAAATTCTTCCCTGTCGGTTGTTTTCCCCAAATGTATTCATGATTAGAAATAACTCACAAATTTCTGTGACTACCTCTTGGTCTGTAATTTCACTATAAGGTATTTATTACAGCTTTGTTTGAACTACTTTGGTTGAACACTTTCAACCACTTACATAATTTCCTAGGGCTTTTAGTAGAAAGATGAAGAAAACGTTTCTATTAATATTTTAGAGTACTAATTTTAAAAGCGTTACATTGGGAGAAAAATATAACACAAAACTAGCTTATGCAACTCCGTGCACAAGGAAAGATCACTGCCATCACTGAAACCAAACCGTGGTTGTTGGAACTTTTTTTCTGTTTCTCCCAGCTTTTTTCCATATCTACCAAACATCCAGGTAATCACAGAATCACAGAGTCATCGGGGTTGGGAGGGACCTCTAGAGATCATCTAGTCCAACCCCCTGCTGAACAGGTTCAACTAGGCCATGTCACACAGGAACACATCCAGGTTTTAAAAGTCTCCAGAGAGACTACACAACCTCTCTGGGTGGTGTGTTTCAAGGCTCTGTCACCCTCACAGCAAAGAAATTTTTCCTCATGTTGAGGCAGAACTTGCTATATTACAGTTTATGTCCATTGCCCCTTGTCATATCGCTCAGCACCAGTGAAAAGGGACTGGCCCCATCTTCTTGACAGACACCCTTCGTGTATACAGATTATACACATTGATCAGATGTTTCAGCCTTCTCTTCTCCAGGCTGAACAAACGCAGGTTGTTCAGCCTTTCTTCATAAGGGAGGTGCTTCATTCCCTTAATCATGCTCATAGCCCTTCGTTGGACTCTTTCCAGTATTTTCTTATCATCTCTCTTGTACTGGAGAGCCCATAACTGGACACAGTCCTTCAGATGAGGCCTCATCAGGGCAGAGTAGACATGCAGGAGAACCTGCCTTGACCTGCTGGTCACAGTCTTCTTAACACATCTCAGGATACCATGGGCCTTCTTTGTCATGAGGGCACGTTGGTCCCTCGGTCAACTTATTGTATGTCAGGACTCCCAGGTCCTTCTCTGCATGGCACTGTTTCCTAACAGATCAATCCCTAACCTGTTATTCCTGCCCAGGTGAAGGACTCTGCACTTGTCCTTGTTGAATTTCATTACATTCCTTGACACCGAGGAGGAACTTTTCAGTCTGTCCAGGCCTCGCTGAATGGCAGCACAGTAATGTCAAGGAAAGATAGTTGTAGCAAGTACCAAGAGATGCTATCAGGTCATTTAATGAAAAAGATCTGGGTTTTGATACTTCAGATTAAAGCAAAGAGAAGTTACTGGGTCCTCAGCTGCTTCTCAGAGCCTCATTTGTGGCAGAAACCAGAGATGAACACTCATCCAGGAGGCTTGTCTTTTGTCTCCAGATGTAAACCCTCAGCAATGACGTTATCTTTACTGTATTTATCCTGTTGTGCATGCTCACATGATGTATTAAGTCGCTGATAACTCATTGGAGTAGATGTAGCAGTTAATCATATTTTTGATCTAACAGGTGGAAATGCCTGTTTAGAAGGAGAAGGATGGTGGTTCAGGAAGGCTTCTCAGACAAGAGGCCCAAGATGATAATACATGTTATAGTGTATGTCTGAACTGGTAGCAGGTTCAGTCATGAGAAGGAGGTGAGTGTTGACTCACTGTAGGATAATGGAACAGTTTATGCAGGTTGTCAGACATGTTGCACCACTGAGATCAAATGAGTTGTACATGGGACTACGATTTTAGAGCTACTAAACATTAACAGTTTAGGATGAAATTTGGAACAGCTTCATGGTACTTGCAAAAGGGGAGATCATACTGGCACTATGTTTTTGCACCTTTATACCAGTTGCAGTTTAAGATACCCATGAGAACTCCAATGGTATTTTGGAGAGCTCCTTCTTTTCAAGTGGGCTATGCCAGCAGAAGCTCTCAGAAATGCTGTGTTTAAGATATTACTGGAAATGAAGGCAATTTGACACCCCTCCTCACCCATTGATGCAACAAAGTCTGTTTATTCTCATCTTCAGGGCAATAATAATAAAAAAAAAAAATTAGACTTCGATTTCTGCAACTCTTTCTGGGATTAGGCCTTAACTTGGCAGTGTTTTGAGTAAGGTATCAGAATTTGGGTGGTATTTGGAAATTTAATGTGTAGGACACAGACAAAATGCTCCTGTAATGATAAAATTTTGCATATGCACCCACAACGCAGCTGTGGAAACATTTTTAAATAAGGAGATAAGCATTAAAATAATCTGTGAAGTTCGCCTGTGGATGACACAGCATTGGCTGTTCCATAAAAGAGGACTGCGTTAGGTTTTGGTCAAAACCAGATAATGTGAAAGTCTGCTACCTTCAAATATTCCACACACGCCCCCCCACCAACTTGACCTTATAAAATATGTACTTGTGCTATGGAGTTCTCTCTTTTATATATCTTCTTTTGTTTCAGGCTAGATTAATATTCTCATTTTTTCCTAGTTGGTGGCTCTCCATCAGTGCTGTCACATCTCCCTCGTCCTCTTGTCTTAAACTTGTGTGCTAACATTGCTTCAGGTTCCCAGCTGGGCAAGAAAACCCTGTTCATGGCTGGGGAGAATCACAAGTTGCCGCTTGTTTCTGGATGCTTGCTGTGCCATTGCATTGAACAAGGAATGGGAGGGAGGGCTGACGAGCTGTTCACAAGCATCACCTCCTTCAAGTATGACCTCTTACTTCTCTGGGAATTATTCTCTGCCCTTTTCTTCTTGGAGTGACTACAAGAGCTGGAGTCCAGGTCCTAAAATGTTTCTGTCCTCGGTCTGGTTAGTACTAAATCCATTAATGACTGTTGAAGATGGCTGGTTTCTGGATTTGATGGGTCTTTAAAAAATGCTTCTCTACACATCACAACTGCGCTATTTTTAAGATGACTTATGTGAAGATTTGCTTCCTTCTGACTGGGCTGTTTGTACTCTCTAAAAAATTCCCTTGAAAACCCAATACCCCTACTGCTTGTAGCAACTGAGCTCCAGTAGCTGTCAGAGCACTGTGAACCAAAGCACGTTTCTGTACTTCTTTTATTAAATATGTGTGCACATGCAACACACTTCTTTATAGAAAATAAACAACAAATGGCAGTCTCTCCATGTTGGATACGTTATATTTATATTCTGAGTTTTGAAGAGAGGCTGGTAATTATAAAGCTGTTTAAGCATTTTTTTTTAATTAGAAAAAGGTACTGAACTTGAGAGAATAAATGCAGTTATTGAGGACTGACTCATTCTTACATTCTTTTCATATTTAATTTAAGTGGACTGCAAATAAAAAGTGGTTGCAAATAAAAATACTAAAGGGCTAGCAATGCAAGCCATGATTTGTGCTCTTGCTGTCACCCAAATTCACAGAAAGAAGGAAACATATTAAAGAAATTCGATAAAACCAGGTGGTCTGAGTGAATAATTTCCCTTTCATTAACATATTCCCCTTATTAACTCTGTAATTAATTGTACATAGCTAAGGAAAGCTATGGAAATTGCATTTTGAGATGTATCAAAGCTGACTTTATGCTTCAGACTTCCATGCAATTTACTATTAATGAAGCAAGAGATGGAGGCCCCAAATCTATAATTATTACTTACTATTTGAATGACAAGCAAAGAATTTTATCAGCACAGTTTCAAATGAAAGGGGATTAGCAGCTAATGTTGAAATTGTTAATCTTTCTTATTAAAATAATTTTGACGAGAGTGTTTAGCCTGAAAGAGGTTTCTGGAACATCATTTACCATTAAAACAGCTATTTTCTGAAGCTCAGTATGAAATTGTCTAAGTTTGACAGCAGGGTGCAAATATTTTTTAAATGAATGAATATTTTATGGGAGCTAAGGCTGTTCATGTGTGAGCTGATGCCGAGCTGCTCACTGTGTGCATATTCCTGGAATGTGGATGGGAGTTCACTATCCATCTTACCAAAGTGAAGACGTCTACTGAGATAACAAGGGGAAAAAAGCCTGCAGTAGGAAAATCTGAGAACTGACATCACACCAAGGCTGTACGTGCACACAGCTGATGGCGAGTGGGAGCCCAGTCAGAATCCCTAGATCTTGCCAATATTTTTATGACAGAGAAATAGCCTATAATTATGTTTGGTAAGGATGTTACTTTGTGTTTAGACAGGCCTTCTTAGCCCCTTAAATGCTGTTATATTTTCTGTTTTCATATATTTTTATTAGTGTCAGGTACCTTGAGAAGTTTATTCAGTGGTGGATGCTTTATGCTGTATGCATACATACCTGTATGCTTATGTATGAATACCATGTACAGCAACAGCATCCTCATGTAAGTATAGATAAATATTTGTGAGCAGAAATATAATATACACACTTTAAGTGTTAATGAAAAACTACTTGGCATTTTAAAAAAAATTAAGCCTTTTCTCTTTCAGTATTTGCAATCTGTAATAGAAGCATACAAATGAAGGTGACAAGGATGTTCTCACTCCTCAGGATGAGGAAATTACAAATGTTTGGTGACATATATGGTGAAAAGGAAAGCAGTGATAATTTACAAAATTTAATTTGCAGTGGTCTTGGCCACATCAGTACTGGAGGAGATGTATGCTAAAGAACACTATTAATTTGCCTGTGTCCCATTACAGAAAAAAAATAATGTAAGAGATGTCACGTCTTTGCCAGTGACAAATCTTATCAGCAGCATAGATAGAGATTGTTTAAATGCTTTGAATAAGACACTATTCGTGTAAGTAGATGAACTTTATATAAAGATATCATCAACACAGCAGACCTCCATGTACCTGCTTTGATGTGAGATAGGGACATTCATAGTGATGCCGTTTGTCTCCCCAAGTCACCATTACACATGATGAAGCCTTGCTGTCCTGGGGATGGCTGAGCACCTGCCTGTTAAGGGAAGTGGGGAATGAATTCCTGGGTTTGCTCAGCTTGTATGCACAGCTTTGGCTTTACCTGTGAAACTGTCTGTGTCTCAACCCAGGAGTTTTCTCACTTCTACTCCTGATTCTCTCCCCCATTGCACTGGGAGGGAGGGAGCAAATGGCTGCGTGGTGCTGAGCTGCTGGCTGGGGTTAAGCCATGACAATATCATTATCCTGCCTTTTCAGTCCGGGAAGCTCAGGCACAGACAAGGAACTGGCTTGACCAAGACTAACCTTAAGATCAGAAGCAGAGCCAGGAGTAGACCCCCATTCTCAGCTGTGCCTGTGCTCTGCTCTCACAACTAATCATATTGGCTTTAAGAGAAAAAGGCTCGTATTGAAGGATAATATTTTTTGCCCTTTCTCGTCCCTCATTAGTCTTTTCTAGAACATAAAAGTATAGAGGAATTTTGCACCTGGATTTCATAGAAACATAGAATGCTTTGAGTTGGAGGGGACCTCAAAGATCATCTGGTTCCACCCCCCTGCCATGGGCAGGGACCCCCTCCACTAGCCCAAGTTACCCAAAGCCCCATCCAACCTGGCCTCAAATGCCTCCAGGGATGGGGCTTCCACAACCTCTCTGGGCACCCTGTTCCAGTGCCTCACCACCCTCAGAGTAAAGAATTTCTTCCTAATGTCTAGCCTAAACCTACCATCTTTCAGCTTAAAACTGTTGCCCCTTGTCCTATCACTGCACTCCCTGGTGGACAGTCCCTCTCCCACTTTGCTATAGAACCCTTTAAGAATTGTTATGCTGCAATTCGGTCTCCCCGGAGCCTTCTCTTTTCCAGGCTGAACAAGCCCAACTCTCACAGCCTGTTTGTCAGATTCGATTCTGCAAGTTTAGTTTTGGCCTCATTATCTAAGAGCAAACTATTCCATATTGGGAGAGCTGGCTGAAACATACTAAATGCATGTTGGAAAAGCTTGTGGAAACCAAACTGAAGATGCTCAGTCTATAGTTAGTTACCTCTGTTATGGAAAAAGGTGCCATCTACACATTCTTTGAGATCCTTCTGAATCGATAGCAGTTTTCTTCAAGAATATGTTCTCAATCTGCTAGATTCTTAGCCATTGCACACATGCATGCACACATGCACTGAATTTTGGTCCTTTATTTTGCTTTTTCCTTCTGTTTAGCAGTAACCAGTACTTGTATTGTCTACTCAAAACTACTACTGTCAGTCTTCTCAAGTTTTCTCCTGGGTTCAACATGTGAAGAAAAATGGTCCAAGGAAAAGAAACAGCACGTGAGAAAATATTGACAGTTACCCGTTATGACCAAACATTGCTTCTTTCCATAGTTTTTTCTTCATTTTCTGTATTCTGTGTTATGTTTTTCTGATTTCCTTTCATTTTAGTACAATGCCTTTTTCATCATTTCAATTCTTTGTTGACCTCCACAGTCTGTTCCTGGCTTCTTTTTCTGTCCTCTTTCACACCGACTTTCCCTTGTTCTTATTTTGCCCAATGCTACTTCAAATATTCTCATCTGTGGATTAGACCAGTGTTCCTCCAACTTCTTTAATGTGTTATCCCTTACTGGCTTCCACAGAAACCCAAGAGTCCCAGGAGTAGGTAGGATGTCTTCAGCTTACACATTTTTAAACCTTTTCTACCATCACTTCACAATCCCTTTTGAATGCTTTCATGGAAAAATATATTTGAAAATTTGAGAACTACTGAGCTACACCAACCTCAGCTGAAAATCTCATGGAGCATAGATCAATGGTTACCTAAAAATGGGACACTTCCTTTAGATTTGGGAGCTGGGTGGATGCCAGCTGCATCTTTCTTGTGGCCAACATTGCTCAGTCTCCTGCTGCATGTTTGGCTAGGGCTGAGTGTGACGTGAAAGGGATAGGGCAGAAGTCAGATGTGTCTTCCCCCACAGTCATCTCCATTAAGTTCTGAAAGTATGTCTGTGGAAAAAGAGTTTATTCATTGCTTACTGTCCTCACTGGCAATTACGTTAGTTGGGTTGCTTCTCTGACATTTGCTGTGTGCAAACATGGAACTCCTAAGGTTGGGGATGTGGTTCCAAAAATTGTCATGAGTGTGAGGATTTGACCATTGAAAATGTTTGTGGAGATTGAAGTTTCTCATCTCTGGCTGCTGTGGGAGTTTTCTGAGGAAAAGGCTGATTATACAGTCTGTTCTTTTTTTTCACAGGTGACTGTATAGTCACTTGTGCTTCTACTTATTGAGAGCAGCCCTGAGGAGAGGGACTTGGGACCATTGATTGATGAAAAGCTCAACATGAGCTGGCAATGGGTGCTTGCAGCCCAGAAAGCCAACTGTGTCCTGGGCTACTTCAAAACCAGTGTGACCAGCAGGTCAAGGGAGGGGATTCTGTCCCTCTGCTCTCCTGAGACCCCACCTGGGGTACTGCATCCAGCTCTGGGGTCCCCAGTGCAAGACAGACATTGAGCTGTTGGAGTGAGTCCAGAGCAGGGCCACAGAGATGATCCAAGGGCTGGAGCACCTCTCCTATGAGGACAGGCTGAGAGAGTTGGGCTTGTGTAGCCTGGAGGAGTTGAAAGAGACCTTATAGCAGCCTGCCAGTATGTAAAGGGGACTACAGAAAAGCTGGAGAGGGACTGGTTGCAGGGCATGGAGTAACTGGACAAGGGACAATGGGTTTAAACTAAAACAGGGAAGACTTGGATTAGATATGAGGAAGAAATTCTTCCCTGTGAGAGTGGTGAGGCCCTGGCACAGGCTGCCCAGAGAAGCTGTGGCTGCTCCTTCCCTGGCAGTGTTCAAGGCCAGGTCGAATGAGGCTTTGGGCAACCTGGCCTAGTGGAGGGTGTCCCTGCCCATGGCAGGGGGATGGAACTAGATGGGCTTAGAGGTCCCTTCCAACCCAAACCGGTCTGTGGTTCTGTGATTCTATATTCTGTCACTAGGCTGTGAGTATAGCGTGGATTGCAATGCTTACTGGATTTCATACTGCATATTCTCAATTTTCATGTGAACCTTTGTGTTTGTGTGTGCGTACAAACTCTCGCTATTAAGTTTGAACATCTTGTGGAGGAGGTATCAAAGTGGGGAGATTGTTGGGGTTTAGGGTCTTTTTTTCCTGAAAAACTGAAAAGCAGAGGCATTTTCCTTTCTAAGACATGTTTTTCTCCTGGAGAAGCACCTTTTCACTTTTATTCACATATTTAACAAGAGTAGCAAGAGTATTACTGCTTATCCCTTTGCCCTAGCAGGGATGTTATATCTATAGAAATAATATTTTCCTTTCTATCCTCAAGATGGTCACTGTCTAGCAGAGGCATATTTTGCCAGACTGCCTATAAATCACATCATGTGCTGTATCACTTTGATGTACTTGGTCATGGTTGCCTGGGTTTTCCTAGTCTCATTATCTCTGAAGAACTTGACCACGCTTGAAGAGATTATTTTTAAACATGATGTTTTCAGAATTCTATATTTATCTCTTGGTGATTTTTATATATAGTAAATGAAGATGACTGTACAAGTACTCTGAAAAGAAACACAGACTTTAATTCATTAAAATCTAAATTTGCAGATACAGTACCCAACCGGGAACCCAAATTTAGATGCTTAATTGAGTTAGCGGGGCTTAGAGACGAAGAAGGCAGGGAGTTCGGTTTTGTGTTTTCAGCTAGGTAATTAGTATGTAGTAATATATTCTTTAAGTTTTCATTTCAGACATAAAATATCATTAGCAGGCATATAAATGAACCACAAATATGTCTTGGATTGTGGTATGATGTTTAAACCATTAGAGAAAAAAATAATGTGAGAAGAAGGGATCATCTGAAAAATGCATTTAATGTGCAAGAGGAAAATCACAGTTTCCTGTGAGAATGGAATTGGATGTCAGTGTTTATCACAAAGAGTCAAAGGACTTGATTTATGTAATTTTTTACAGTTTTTATCCTACTTCTTATTCATCTCTGTAGCTTCTGCTTTTGCTTTTTAATAAAGCTACCAGAAGTACTTCCCAAAATGTCTCAGTTGATGAATTCAACTGACACTACCCTTGGCATCAGTTCCTGCACTGCAGAATTGTCTTTAATGGTGAGGTTTGGGGGTTTTTTGTTGTCATTGGTTTGGATTTATTTTTGGTTTTAAGAAATGTCACAATATATCCCATGCTGTGAAATAGCAGCATTTGGCTAAGAAATCTAGTCCCCCATCTTTTGAAATAACATATTCCCTTTATTTAAAGACTATTTATTATTAAAGGTTTTTTAATTGGGAAATCTACCATAAGAAGTATGTAAGGATTGGAAACTGATTTTGGTTAATTAATATTTTAAATCTTTATTATGTAGTTTGTCATATTTTATATAAACAGAATCTAATGTGAATAAATTAAATTTTTAAATAATCATCAACCACTTAAACCCTGTGCTTCTAAACAAACACTCCACCCAACTGAAACTTGTTCCGTTGGAGTCAGAATGTTTGATATGCTCTAATCACAAAAAATGTATCAGATATGGATTCATGATTGTTGGGCAACCTTTAGCCGGGTCTATAAACATGATCATGGGAAAAGGAAAAAACAGCAGTTAAGGCTACTGAGTTCTGAATTTCCCTGCAAAATAAGTGGTTTAGGAGCTTATTCTGTGACCCCAGGAAATCCACTTTGAAGCTTCTGCCCTTTCATTTCCCATCTGTGAAACAGCACTGATACTTGCCTCCCCTGCAGAAGTAATGTGAATGCTTTCAGACAGTTGGACAGAAGGAGCTATAGAAATACAAAGATTGTAAGGGAGCAAATTATATTCCTTTTATGGCAATCATCTCCTTTTTGTAGAGGTTTATTTAAAGCAAAGTAATTGCAGGGGTGAAACTTCATAGGCATAATTTAGATTTCAAGAAAAGGTGTAAGGAGGAGGAGATGGGGTGGTTGTATTTTAAGACCTAGAAGACACCATTAAGTAGTTGATAGTCTTTGAGAAGGGATTCTTTGTCGAGTGAATTTCCTTATCTTCTGCTATATTTAGAGAGCCAGGTAGAGTAAATATTTCATAATTGAGCATTCTAATGTTTAATTTCTTAGCGACGTTCCCTTTCAAAAGCCTCCCTGCCTCCACCATTCCCGATTCAAGCAATGTTCAGCACCACATGTATTTTCCAAGATACTCTCCAGAGCTGAAAACTTGCGTCAGTCCACACCAGGTTGTACCCAGCCATTTCACTGGGATTTCATCGAGCACCTTTGGCAGCTGGGAGCTGTAAGGAAAGGGATTAGCGAGTGTTTGTCTGACACACAGATCCCAGCACCTGCTGATTGGATTGAAGTAATCCTTTTACAAGTTACAAAACTCTATTATCAGAGCATTAAGAGAGGAGGGGAGGCAGTGATGTACAGTACATCTAGGGTATATTAATTTAGGTAAACAGAGCATAGGTTGCCATTTAATGTACTTGTGAATTACAGTCATTCTCGCATAAATTGCATGATAGTCTGGTTTGATATATGATGTCATACACTGTTCATGCAAAGATGATGCATCTCAAGAAACCCAAGGACAATCATTTAAAATTATTTTAGAAGGCGTGCTTAAAGCACGACTCTGCTCTCTGTATACACCCTTAGTTGTTTACATCTTTGCATCTAAAAATATAAAACTGGCTCTATGGGATGTAATTTTTTATTGTTGGCTGACATCACCATGGAAGTTAATTTATTTCCTAGCAATACAACCTATTTGAAACAGTCTAGGGATATTATTCTCAACCAGGCTGAAGAGTTGCTTTGTCAGAGAATTGCCTCCCTCTGGGTTTTTTTTAAGTTTTCCTTCATCACCTACCTTCTTACATATGATACTAGTAGTGCTTTATGCCAGATTACTAGTAAAGCTTCATATTAGTTTTCAATAGTTAATTGAAAAGGCTTCAAAACTACTTGAAATACTGCTTCAAAACCACTGAGAAATATGAGAAAAATTAGATCAAAATGCACTGTGGTAATAATATGGTTCCAAATACTGAGGAGGAAAAATAATTTATCAGTGTATTTTATAAGGACAAAATACAAATTCCCAGGTTCTTATTTCCTAATTTTTTTCACTTGTGGTTACCTTAGACAGTTTTTGCTGGTGAGATCAGGACCAGTTAGAAGAGAAAGGTGCCTCAAACCTGAAATGACTAATCAAATGATGAAATCCTGACTCCAGTAAAGTCAGGAGTGTTGCCATTGACAGTAGTGGATGAAGAATGCTCCCCAGGACAGAAAGTATGTAAGACCTTACAGCCAGCTGAGTTTTCTTACAGGTATAAGTTCTGTGAGATACTGTCAAGTAGTTGCCAAGTAGAATGCTTTGGGTTGGAAGGGACCTGAAAGATCATCTAGTTCCAACTCCACTGCCATGGGCAGGGACACCTTCCACTAGATCAGGTTGCTCAAAGCCTCATCCAACCTGGCCTTAAACACTTCCAGGGATGGAGCTCCCACAACCTCTCTGGGCACCCTGTTCCAGTGCCTCACCACCCTCAGAGTAAAGAATTTCTTCCTAACGTCTAACCTAAACCTACCCTTTTTCATCTTGAAGCCATTCCCCCTTGTCCTATCAGTGTACTCCCTGGTGAACATCCCCTCTCCCACTTTCCTGTAGGACCCCTTTAAGTATTGGTATGCTGCAATTCGGTCTCCCCGGAGCCTTCTCTTCTCCAGGCTGAACAAGCCCAACTCTCACAGCCTGTCTTATACGTATGTACAACTCACTGTAACTAGCCCCATAAAGTCATACTTCTCTACAATTAATGTTGAAAACTTCATTTGCTATTTTGTGACTAAAACTAGTGTTTTTAACAATAGTTATGGAATAATGTTTTGGGGATGGAGCTGGTTTTGGTAACAGCAGTAGTCTATTATTGGGGGTTGGTTGGATCCTAGCACCAGAAATATCAATGATACTTCAACAGAACTGTAACTTTTGGAGGAAACTGATTTTCTTAATGTCTTAGTTGATTGTAAGACTTCTGTCAGTAGAGGTAGCACATCCTCTCTTTCTTTAAGATCTACTTTGTTAAAAAAGAAATGTAGGAAAGGAATGGGCATAGATTGGCTCTGCTCCCATGTTTTCTTCCACATGGAGCACCATTGAGAGCGTTCTTCATGAAAACGTGTAGTGAGCTCCCAGACCTAAGTCCCTGCAAGAACACCACGGCAGTTCTGAAAGACCGACCTGTAAATAAGGAAGAGCCTAAAGTAACTTCAGTATTACTGTGAGGCTATGGTAGGAGATGTGAAAAATGCTTAGAAAATGTGAAGAAATGCTGTGGTGCTCTTCTCATAGTGACACTTCTACCAAGGAGCTTTATTTAAGCAGATCTGTACAAGTGCGGGTGCACCAAAATACAAGACTGATCATAGTTTTGGAAAAAAGAGGAGTGGGGAGAAGGAAAGAGAAGAGAAATGAACCCTTCTATTGCTGTTCCCTGAGTCCAGACTCCAGTCCTAGAATGTAATGGAACACATATTAAAAAAAAAATTGCTGATTATCTAGCAAGAGATTTTTCAAGGGCATGAAAGGGAGAGAAGTGTGAGGATCTCATTTAAGAGGATAGGGAAGGCTGGAGTCTTTCCTTTGTGCATTTGCTAATCTCCATCCTTTCCATTGGATAGCTGCACAATGAGTAAGAATGTGCATAATTTTATAAAGAATAAATCTTGCCTGGACTAACTTGATTGCTTTCTATTTAACTAAAATTACAAAAGCAATAGATGAAGTGAAAAACAACAGATGTAATATATCCAAATTTTAATGAAGCCTTGAAACTGTCTCATGAATAGTTAATTGAAAAATTAATGTCAATTTTTTAGAAGACAATTATGTGGGTTGAAATGTGGCTACAGGATGATATACAAAGAGTAATGATCAAAAGCTATGTATGGGAGTGTCTGACAGAGTACAGGAATTACTGTTAGTTCCAATTATATTTAACTTTTTAAGTAATGATCTCGAAGTGGATGATGGAAGTGACTTAATGACTTTTGAAAGCAATATCATGGTGTAAAGTTCGGCATAGAAGTGGTGATGGGGGAGTAATTCAAAAGTTTGGAAACCTTAGATCTGAAAACACAGACAAGTAAATTATCTTTGAAGAAAAGAGCTGCAAGAAGAGCTGTCTGTAGTTTGCATAGATCTATTACTTTGTGATCTGTGAAGACACTGGAATACATACAAACAGAAATTGCACAGAACAATAATGTTGAAATAATGGATTGGTGACTGGGTAGCAAATAAAGTTTGCAATAGAAAACCAGTACTATTGACAGGCTTCTGAAAAAGCCATCTCAAACGAGGACTGTGATTACTTCTTGAAAATATTTAAGTATTTCCAGGAATGCAATGTATAGTTCAGAACAGTTTGTGTCCTGAGGAATAGTCATGAATTGCGTTAAGCCTCTGCTTTAGACAGAGGACACCTAAATGTTAGTAAAGTTTCTTAGTGAAGTACAAGAAGCAAGGCATTATTTGAAGACCTGGAAGTGGGTAATCAGATAGGTTTCTTCTGCCTGTATCTTCCAGAGCACTGCAAATATAATGATATGAGTGGGAACAGAAAAAATTACTGTGAAGTTGCTAATGATAAGGTATTAAGCCAGAAAAAGGAAGGAGTAAATCATATGTTGTGTTGAAAGTAAATTGAATTTACACAGAACTGTTTTCCTCTTGCATATAGTCAATGTAATATTTACTGAAGATGACAAAGTTCAAACAGAATAGCAAAAATGCTGGGGTGTCCTGTGCCAGAACAATGTGGACTACAACTTAGCAAGGAACAAAGGCAAAGAAAAGCCTTTACTTAAGTCAATTGAAGAGAATAACAAAACTAGTTTCAAATATGGTCATTTAATGCACAATTTGCTAATAATAGTGCATAGTTTGCTAATAGTTAAGTCAAATTCTCTCCTCTCCAAATTCCATCAGAGGAACCCAGTGAAACACTACAGCGCTGCCAGGTCCTCCTCTGCATTTCTGGAAGAAGTGGCAGTGGTTTGAAAGCAGTGGGTCTCACACTGTTAGGTTGAAGGGGTGGATTTGAGTGGTCACCATTTACCAGGATTAAGATAATGTCCCATCCACTTCTTCAGCTGACATTTGAGATTCGATTAGACCTGTCAAGGTCTGTCAATTCAAGAGTTGCCCATCTTTTCATTAAAAGAGACATCCTCAGCCATGAAAAGAGTGTCTAATCAAGTTCAGTACTGGAAGTATGTTGTCAAAAATAATTGCTTTTTGTAATAGATGAACATCAGCTAATAAAATAGACGTTTTTAAAACAAATATCTTGACAGATGCAAACCATACTATCTCTGAAGAAGGTATTTGAAGATTGACCAGACATTTAGAATTTAATCGTTGTATTTGTTAACTTTAATTTAGTCACAAAGCACGCACTGGCTGTCACTCTGTGAGGAAAGAATAAAACTAAAGAAAAACAAGGTGATTTGGCACCATATTGCAACATCAACCGAGCACTCAGGAAACCTTACCAAAGCTGAGCCAGGCTGTTCTCTGTCTTTTCATACTCTGTGTTTGTTTAAGTAATGGCATATACTTGGGATTACAGGACTTGTCTTGATGTGGACATATTGGTGAGACCAGACCTTTTTCAGCAGGCTTTGAGGAACATTACCGTAACAGTGGTGACAACCTCTATTTATTCTACCTGCTGCTCTGGGACAAGGAAAATCATGTGCGTGTTTGACATGTTGGTAATGAATTTATTTTGTACCAGGCAAATGCTGCAGAATGTCTCATAAAAACATCCTAATTAAGGAGTGGATTTGAGTAGACATACAATCTCTAAAATATCAGAAGTTCCACTCAATTTAATGTACATCCAGCAGCTCCCAAGAGAGTGTTTGAAAATCACTAAGCTTCTGTTTAGCAGAATGGGGATGAGCATAGGGGCTCTGAAGGACTGTAAATGAAAGATTACTTAACTCTGAGGGAATTGTCTGTCTTCTGAATGTTTTGAAGCAAGCTTCTTTCTCAGTAGCTTTTTAAAATGCGTGTAAAGCAGATGCCGATGTTGTGCAGCGCCTGCCACAGGCGGATTCAAATAGTCAAACACCTTTTCAAGATGGACCAAGAAGTGCCCTGTGAATCTGATCCATGTGATGCAGGTGTTGAGACCACATGAAAAGTGGTTGTCTGGTTAAAGAAGAGATTTCAGTGTGTTTTCATTTGAACATTCATTTCTCTTTACACTTGGGATTCCCTGAAAAAGGAAGGGGTTTACATGCCCTTGAAAAAGGGACTGTTCACAAGGCATGGAGTGACACAACAAGGGGTAATGAGCTTAAACTGAAAGAGGGTTGATTTAGATGAGATATAAGGAAGAAATTCTTGCCTGTGAGGGTGGTGAGGCTCTGGCCCAGGCTGCCCAGAGAAGCTGTGGTTGCCCCCTCCCTGGCAGTGTTCAAGGCCAGGTTGGATGGGGCTTTGGGCAACCTGGGCTAGTGGAGGGTGTCCCTGGGACTAGATGGGCTTTGAGGTCCCCTCCAACCCAAACCAGTCTGTGATTCTATGAAGGTAAAAGGAGTATTCCTTTTTAAAGAGATGAGTTATTTAAATAATCACGTGCACTAAAAGCAAACAAATTACCTTAACAGTGTCACATGTGATGATTTTAAAGGAAAATAAAATTTCTTTTTAAAGCACAATCCTTGAAATCATCGAATGGACACGTTGGAGCCAACGGAAAGCTCCTTGCTACATACAACCCTGCCTTAGGAATTGAGTGTTTATGGCTTTTTTGTACAGCTTTGTGGATCTCACAATATTTTGGAGAGATTTGCAGATCTCTGTATCTGCATAAAATGCCCCCGATGTCTATGGGACATCGGTGATAGGCATGTCAAAATGAATCAGGTTATAAAACTGTTGTTTTAAATGTGAAGGTGCTGTGGGCTGGTCCTTGACTGCCTGATCTCTGCCTGCTGCATGCTAAAAAGCTTCTCTGAAGCCAAGACTCTTGGCTTCGTCCTGTTGTAAGATTTTGCTAGCTTTTTGCCTCATAAAAAGTCATATACCAACTATTCTCTGCTCAGGAGGGACTATATTTTTATCATGTCCAGTATACATGTCCAGGCGCAGATTTGCTAGGAGAAAAAAATGGGATCTTTAGCCTCCCTCCTTTCCCCAGTAGCAAAGGGAAGGGCAAGCAAACCATCAGAGGATGTTTTTCTCTTATTAACTCCTGGGTTAGGGCTGGGAACATGTTAGCTGATGCACTCCCGTAACACCCGACGGGGCGACGCAGCTCTCCTGGCTCCCCTTCCATCAGGTCACGCCTCTGTCCACTGCGATGCTTTTTCCTTCATTACAGAAAAGAAGCAATCACACAGCAGGTGTTTTGATTGCATCTAGGACACAGTTATTTTTTACCTCCTGTAGAAACCTTTCTTCTAACCTGATGTATTTCCGTGCCCTTAAAAGATACCCTTTCTGGAAGCGTGGCTTCTTGAATTGCTTTTCAGTAACAGGTTTGATTTACAAACCTTGTGTAAAGGCGCACGCACGCGACAAGTCCTGCACAAAACAATGCTGTGTGTCCGGGGCTCTTTCGTAACCAAAAAGCCGTTCAAGCTGCTAGAGAGAGCAGCATCCTGCTTCGCCGGCTGGGTGGGAAGCGCGGCAGAGCGACAGCTTTAGCAGAGCTCCCATTTGGCGGAAGACAAGCTGCAAGCTTTTTGCACCTTCTGTTAAACCTGCTGAGAGGGCATGAGAGCCTTTCTTCTTTAAAGCAGGTTTGGGGAGAACTATTCAACATAACAGAGGTTGTCAATGGAAAAGGTTTTCTATGCAATTAAACTGCTTTTTGTACCTTTTTAGTGAATCCTTTCCAGGAGCCTTTTCTAGACAAGTGTTGCTACAGATTGGGCTGTATTAGTAAGTGCTCCAGCAGGAACCACTTTGACTGATGTTTGGGCCGGAGGCACCCACAGTTCTCCTCCCAATCCACATCCAGACCCTGAGCCTATACCCAAAACAGTCTGTCCTTTTTTTAATCTGTTCAATGACGTTAACTTCAACTGACCTTGTAAAGGTAGTATGGAATTTAATTTACAAATATGAACTGGGTGTAATGTCAAATTGTTGTTTTCTCTAGGAGAAGATGACAGGCTCTGAAAGGTAATTTTGCCAGTTAAGTAGGCTTACAGTAACTGGTGATTGCTTTCTTGATTTTCATGTTAAAAGGAGGGAAAGGTTTGTTTTTCCCCACCCTTCCTACTTTTTGCTATCTTCCTCTCACCTACTCAGACAATTTTCAGGTCCACGGGCTGAAGGAATAGGGCTTTAGTTCTGTTTTGGCAAAGTTTTGGAATTCATGATCCACTGTTGTACTGAATCCCTAGTCTTGGGACATCTGCAAAAACTTAAGACCTGCACCAGTAGATTCTGATGAGCTGTCATTCCTGCCACAGCCAGTTAATTTTTCTTTGGTGATGCTTCACCTAGCACTCTCAACTTAACTGAATGACAGGTATAATCTTTAGCATCATATATATTAATATTAATTAACAGCACCTTCTCAGTTGAAGACCTCCTCTGTGCCAGTTCATGTGCAGGATGAGTTCCTAATGACCCAGTACTTGAGCCATGACACTTCAACTTGGCAATTTTTTCATTCTCAGGAGCTGTATTGTGATTTGCAAATGTGCTTGAACTTTAGTTTTAAAAGCCCTTGGTTTGATGTGAACAGTTGTCGTTGTAAGTAATTTTTATTGATGAGCTTTCATTTCTGTTTCATTGCCTGATGAAAGAGATATTTGGGCTTACGTTTTCTGGGTACTGAAGGAGAAATCGTTTTCTCCTGAAGCTCAGTAGCTGGGGGTTCCAACATTTCTCCTCTGTTAGCACTGGTACATCTTAGCGTTCTCATTTTGTACAGCACAAATAAGCTTGAAGTTAGCCATAAGCCTGAGTGTGTTTTGTTCTCAAAGCTCAGTATTCCTATGCTCTCCAGCCTGAGATACATCATTTTAGCTTAGCTTTGAGCCTAACTAAGTCAATGTTTAAGATGCTGTTCTTTTAATTCCAGTCCTACATGGAAGATCATCTGAAAAACAAGAATCGTCTGGAGAAAGAGTGGGAAGCTCTGTGTGCTTATCAGGCTGAACCCAATGCTGCCACTGTTGCACAGCAAGAGGACAATATCCAGAAGAATCGCTCCCGGGCTGTGGTACCATGTATGTACACTTTAATTCGGGTGATTGCATTTTAAGTTCTTAATACTTTTCTCAGTATCCTTTGCACAGCGATTTGGAAGCTGCAGAGGACAGGCAAGCAGAATACAGAGAAGCTTGTACTAGAAGACTGTAGCTACAACTGTGGGCTGGGTGTCTGTTCTGTTGTTATGTCAGATACCGTTTATCTTCTTCTAAGTTGCATATATGTTACAGAAATGCACAACTATGTCGCACAGCACTGCTGCTGCAGCTGTGCTGCCTCATGGAATTCAATAGCCAGGATGTTTTTCCATGCTGGAATACTTTCTGTACAAGAGTGGCATCTGTAGCCATTCAATAGAAAGAAGTTTGGCTTGTGTTTAGACAAGTTGGTATCATGTCCATCCAACAGTAATACCAGTAGTCTATAATCAGAGCTAGATGATCTGTTTGTCAGATACTCAGCTGTACTGAATGAGCCCCTTTAGACTGCAGTGGGTAAGCTTGCAAACTGGCTTCTCTCTCTGCTAGGCTTAGGATAAAAAGAGAAAAAGAAAAAAAAAATAAAGCACCCAGTGTTTGTAGTCCTAGAATCTGCTCTTTTCTGGAAGCAGCCCCCTTTCTGAGCTTGAAATAAAAGCAACATATTTCTCCCTGTGCTATGTAACTCATAGATTATATCAGTAATCTGTGGCACACAGTTTATTAAGCAACCAATGTAACAAAACTGAAACTGAGAATATATGCATAGTCCACAGCAACAAAAATGCTCTCCATCAGTGTGCCCACAATCCAGCTGGGTAGCTTGGCAAACACATATAGCTATTTTAATTTTTAAAGGGCCCTGAAAACATTAATTTTCCCTATGAGAGCCTTGAGTAAGTACTAGTTCTCCTTTAGAAATGGGGAAGTGACAGGTAGCACGTTAAGTAAATGTCAGAGCCAGATTTAGAGTGAAGATTCTTTGGAAGTATAGGATAATTTAAATGAGCCCATCAGTCCTTGCATATTTGCTTCAGCGGGGTTTGGCTCTCTTGCATATGTCATGGCTCTCTGCAATACTTTGCTGCTTAGGAGAAGAATACAGTAGTTCAGCTGATTAAAAGCATTTTGGGGCAACAGCAAGTGTTTTGGGATCAGCTCTGTTGAAAGGTCATCAAGTCACCATGACAGTTAGTGGACTGCAAAACTTCTGTGCAAAACTTTCCACCCTAGAAAAATAGCATTTACCCAACACGATAGGAAATGGAAATTGCTCCATGATAATGTGTGTTGATGCAAGTTAATCTTCCTGCTTAAAATGTTCTTTTCAATGTGGACTTACAGTCAGACCATCATTAGCTGTCCCAAGACCCTGCTCATAAATTAAGCCACACTGTTTTAGGGTGCTGTCTTGGAGACAGCATGGGAGCTGCAGGTGTTGCCACAAATTGATGCTGGTTATTGAGCTGATATAGGAAATGTGTCTTCGTGATGCAACAAGCAATAAGGTGGGGACCCTCAGACTAGACTGTTCTAGCTCTGAATCCAGAAGTAAGATGCAGCAGTGCTAAGGAGCAGAGATTTTTAGCTTGGGCGTCATGCTGCACTAGAGACTTGACCTATTTTAGAGCTAAGAGAGTCTGTCTGTTTTCATCATATTGTACCGTGTGGATAAATCAGCCTACACTGATCAGCCTTCACTTGACAAGTCTCTTCTTCCACATCATATCGTTATGCCTGTTCTTCCTATTGCTGAATCTAGACTGAATCAGTACTATCTGGGGATTGGACTCGATGATCTCTTGAGGTCCCTTCGAACCCCTACAATTCTGTGATTCTGTGATTTGGATATGGGTAGGGTAGCTGCAATTTATCTGAAGCTTTAATTAGAAGTATTTTAGCACAAGTCCCTTAGAACTTTTACAAGTAGAGTGCTATTGGCTGTGTATGTGGAAACTTCTGTTATAGCTATTCGTGCACTGGGAACTTTCCTCTTTGACTGAATGGCACAAAATTACCTGCCCTCACTTTCTGAAGCTGCTGTGCACTGGTAAACAGCTATATTGTGCCCTTATAACTACTTTGATGGTGGGTAGAAAATGTGACATTGAGGTTAAACAATCTTAAATTTTGATAAGGTAATGGTTATTGTAGATTCTTAAAATTCTCCTGAGATGAAAAAGAGCCCAGTTTGCCCACTTTATTTTTTTTACTATGCTTGACATTAAACCTGTAGCAAAAAGCCACAGCTTTGCTTCATAATAAATTACGAAGCAAAGTTGATATGCTTTTGATATGCTACAAAGTTGTTACGCTACATTCAAAGTATTCTCACAGAGTAATGCCTTGTTAGCATTTCCTTACCCCTTTCATATTCATAATCACCTTGACAAGGTAGAACAAGATTGCCAATTCATGTAAAAGATTTCATCTTAGGAAGGCTTCAAAGAAGCTTTAGTATCATGTTGTATTTACTTTGCATTTTCCTTTCCTAACCAGTCTTAAAATAATATATTATTTTTGCTGATTACATAACTGATGTAATTTCTACATTAACATTTTCTTTAATCTCACTATTTTATCATATCTTATTATTATACATATCTTTTCTATTTACAAACAACTTTTAAAACACTTGGTAGCAGAACACCTTGACACTGCACTTAATTAATTACTAGTTAAGATATTCTAACAACTGAAGAAGTAACTGGTACTGTCTAAATTAAGAAAACTGCATCATTTTATCTAGCCGACAGGCCGGTTGCTGGAACTTAGGGCAATGAGATACCTTCTTTTCTGCGTGAACACAGGAGTGGCTCCATTTGTCGACATCCAAAAAAAAAGCTTTCCAGACTTTATTTTCTCTTTTTGCACCTCTGCAAAATCAAACCATCTCAGCAGGGTCAGTACTGTATGTAGTCATTTACATATACTGGAGATACACACAGCTATTTTAAACGTTTGACAAACAACTTTTTGCAGTGAACATCTATCAAAATCTGTTTGCCATAGCTGTGTCTGTGGATCATGGTATAGATTAGAGCAACCTGCTTACCGCTGTGCTTTCATTTTCACACAGAATCACAGTATCCCATAATGGCAGAGATTGGAAGGGACCTCTGGAGATCATCTTATCCAACCCCTCTGCTAAAGCAGGATCATCTAGAGCAGGTTGCACAGGCTCATGTCCAGGCAGGTTTTGAATCTCTCCAGAGAAGGAGATTCTGCAGCCTCTTCAGGCTGCCTGTCCCAGGGCTCTGCCAGCCTCAGATTGAAGAAGCATTTCCTCATCTTGAGATGGAACTTCCCATGTTCCAATTTGTGCCCATTGCATCTTTTCCTGTTGTTGGGCACCACTGAGAAGAGCCTGGCACCATACTACTGACACCTTCCCTTTAGGTATTTATTAATATTGATGAGATTCTGTCTCAGTCTCCAGACTAAACAGCCCCAGCTCTCTCAGCCTTCCCTCATTTGAGAGATGTTCCAGTCCCCTCATCCTCTTTTTAGCCCTCCAGTGAACCCTCTTCAGTAGTTCCCTATCTTTCTTGATCTGGGGATCTCAGAACTGGACACAGAACTCCAGATGTGGTCTCACCAGGGCAGAGTAGATGGGGAGGAGAACCTCCCTCAACCTGCTGGCCATGCTCTTCTTAATACACCCCAGGATACCATTGGCCACAAGGACACATTGCAGGCTCATGGAGAGCTTGTTGTCCACCAGGACTCCCAGGTCCTTCTCTGTAGTGCTGCTTCCCAGGACAAACAACTTGTACTGCTGCTTGAGGTTCAAAGGAAAGGAAATCATTTGGGAGCAGAGTGTGTGCCCTGTCCTGAGGGTTGTGTGCTGTCAGAGCACGGACAGAGGACATGCACCTGAGCAGAGGGTACTTGCTCTGGGTGTGTGCATTATCCATACTAGTAATACACATAGAAATGGTGCTCTGGAATAAATGAACTTGATTTCAGTTCAGATCTCAGAAGAGGTCCATTTTGTGCAAATAATCTATAGGCAAAATAATCGTAATCAACAAACATTTTTCACAGTCTTCAGACTGCTCCACTTTTCCTCCTCAATATTTCTTACTTCAATGTAGTTCTGCATAGTGTTTGTATGAAAAAAATCAATCTAAACCTAGAAGGAGGAGAATGCTGATCCAGAGAGAATGTGCTAGGTTGGGTGTTGTGAGCTGTGCTCTGCTCTGTGATGCCTGGATTCAAACAAGCCGAAATGGCTCATACTCCTTGTGTCCAGTCCTTGTTGGTTCTATTCTTTCAGAAGTACCTGACTGAAAGGAAACAGAAGACAGAAGTAGTTAGGGAAGATGTGTGTCTTACTTCCCCAAGCTTTCAGTCCTCATATGAAAACCACGAAAGTAATAGGTCTTATCATTAAGTTGCAGGGTGACTGTGAGACAAATAGAAGACTCTGAGATGGCATACTACTGTAGTATTGGTCGCTGTTTAAATAATCCGTATATATATGATGTTTTTTGGTCTATTCACTTGTTTAAAAATAGAAATCTAGTGCTGTTTGAGATGCCTGAATTATTCAAGGTCCCATGTAGAACTAGTAGGTATAAAACAGGCTCTATTGGAGACCTGTGCCCTCCTAGCTGCTAGCCTGACTATTGTTAGGACACCTCAGATGGCACTAGAAACCTACACTGAGGCACTGAATCAAATTCTCTGGGAAGGATTCTGTGAAATTGTACATTAAGATGCCTAAATGTGTTTCCATGTAGCTGCCTCCAGGTGAGCCAGATGTGAAAGCACTCATTGCAGCTAGTGAAGAGCTACTCAGTGCAGTGGTGTCCAGAGAGCTGTGCAATGGCCAAAAGTAGGTTTTTGGTTTACAGTGAAATGAACAGCTGTAGGATGGCCTCAGATATCCCATGTGAGCTTCACGTACCGGGCCAATATGATGCAAGTATTTATATCTTGTGTCATACCTGTTATTCTTGCGCAATGTCCCATCCACACTTTCTCAAATGGTATGACGTGTTCATGTTTAGCCAATTAAATCAAGCCCTATTACCCGTAACCTAGTCCACATGAAGATATCTATAAGTCAGCTGCAAAACTTAGCTTTCTTGGTCTAGAAATTGAGGTTTTCATATACTGTGAACTCATGTGAGTTAGCTTTATGTTATCCTTTATCCTCTATCTTTCATACTTTATATTTTAAACTTTATATTTTTTAGTTAATATTGTATATGTATATGAAATACAACATTGTGCTGTGTTTCTCCTCAACTGTGGGTTAGTACTCGCTTTCTGGTTTAGGAAGCCTCTCTCTGCCACATGTATCAGTCTGTACAATTTGCTTTTCTTTCAGCTGCGGTTTGGCTGGAGCAATAGAAATGCAAAGTAGTTCAGCATTCAGCAGTAGCTATTGTAGATATTTGAAATGATGACGAGTAGCTTGGCCAGATTGCAGTAGCATTTGTCTTTTTTTTCACTTCCTTATTCCCATTCCTCTCCTCTCCTATTTCTTCATTCATCTTTTTTTCCCACTTTTTAGATTGCTCTTATATATCTTCCTTTTCTGTCATCCCCTTCCTTTTGTTTCCTCCTTCTCCTGCTTCTCTTTCCTTGCTTCTAACAATCAATATGCAGTTTACAAAACAAAGAATAACCTTGTACATTCGGCGTTTTCCCTGGTACCTTACTGTTGATGTAACAAACTGGTGTCCATGGTATTTTCTTTCTTTTTTTTTTCCTTGCTTTTCTGCCTGTTTCTGAAAAGCTATTATGATAGTTCCTAGAAGCCTGATACCAGGCATAGAAAGGCACAATCTGTTCACTGTCAATGTGAACACTTCGTGCTACAACTGAAGCTCGCATGGGTACCAACCCTGGATATATGCAGAAAACACATGTACAACCCTTTTTGCACACTTGTTTTTTCTGAGCATAAATATGAAGTCTCACCACCTTTTTCTACCAAAGCCTTAACATGTCTCACCCTCTGAATATACCTCCACGTGAGCAAGATAATGATATGGCACACTAAATCATAGGATCTGGATAAAACATTGTGTTTTAAAAAAAAAGATCCTGAAGTTGCTGATAAAATTGTAGAATTGTTTAGGTTGGAAAAGACCTTTAAGATCATCTAGTACTGCCAACTCTACCACTAAAACATGTCCCTAAGCACTGCATCTACTGCTTTCGTATCCTCAAGCAGATCAACACTCCTACTCAACTTGATGTAGCCTACAAACCAACTGATGGCACGCTCAATCCCCTCATCCAGATCATTGATAAAGATATTATAGAAACAGAATGGTTTTAGGTTGGAAGGGACCTCAAAGGTCATCTAGTTCCAACCCCCTGCCAAACTCTGCCAGATTAAGTTCTAACTGGGCTTTGGGTCTTCTACTACTCTCCTTTCATAACCTCTCATCATCTTTGTAGTCCTCCTGAGTTGCCTGCCCCTTCTTCCAGAGGCCATAAACTCTCCTTTTTTGCCTGAGTTCCAGCCAAAGCTCCACATGGGGACTGCCTCTCCTTCCTTGCCTATCCCTCCTGAACAATTTATAGACATCTATTGCAGCACTCTTGTGGACCCACAAGAATTGTGCCCGGTCTGCATATTGGGCCTTCTGTTCACTTCAGAAGGAAGCCTCTATGACAATGGCCCACCTTTTTGTCCTTTATGGAAGGAAGCAGTTTTGACGCAGGACATAGGCCATCTTAACCTTCACAACACCTCCATGCTAGATGAACCGTTGTACTCATTACTGTTTGGTTCCACTCGCAGAATGTCATATCCTGTTATGCCAGGACACCTGGGAAGGTGCAGTAGGCAGGGCAGGAAGTTGTTGCCATTTTCCCAAGTACCACCTGGGTGGCAGCATCTTCCCACCAGAGCTCAGTCTGGGAAGCTGTGTCAGTCACGGTGGGTGCAGAGCATAGAAAGTCCATGGCTTTCTGCCAGGCAGATGCTCTCTGGTTTTGCTGGCAGAGATTCAGCGCCCTCCCTGCATGCCCTTCCAACTGAACTGCTGTGCAAACTGCCGCACCATCCCCTTGCCAATGTGCCATGCCCTGTTTGCCCACCCTGCTGGCAGCACTCCTGGTTGCTAGTGCTCCCTAAGGCTTCTTTTATATGATCTGACACTTGACTTTTATTGGAGAATCACACTGTCATACTGACATCCGTTTGCTAATTACTGATGAATCACTGTCTGCTCTCTCCAACTCATCCATTTGAAAACATTTCACATGTTTTCTTTGGTCCTTAGTTCAAACACTTTTGCTATCCAATGAATGAGGCTTGTCCTGAGTGCTTTCTTAGCTTAAGATGCATGAGATCACATTCAGTGTGTGTAACCTGCGTATCTCCTGCATAGCCAAAAGGTTTCAAAGGTGTACTTCTTTAAACACTCTATGATGATGCTCATTGTAAAGCTTCCCATACAAATTCTTAGGTAGCCCCAAGATCTCAGATGCCACAAATTAATTTTTATGTTTCTGATTTTTTGTGCAGTGGTGCTAAAGTATGGTGGAAGAGAATAATGTTCATAAGCACGTTCCCTTTCTCATCATCTTCATCCTCCTATTGTGCTGAAATCTTACCAGAAGAAGTACTTTTATACAAATAGCAAAGATTTGCTCTTCATTCATTTGACATGACTTGTTCATCTCTACTCTTATTCCAGAAGGTTGTTCACATTGGTGGGTTAAATATTGCTGATGAGATTGAGTGACCATTATAAACAACGCTCATACAAGCACACCTTTGTCTTGCTCACATATTGAGCCTTCCAACCCAAACCATTCTGTGATTCTCTGAACTGCTATGACTGGTGAATAAACCTAAGCAGAGCTTTCCTGTGTGGTACTCACAATGTTTGATAATTCATTTATCGTTCTGTATTATTAAAATAATTATGGCACTTAATAGTTTTAAAAGCCAACGTGTAATTCTGCTGATGAGATACAAAGGAGGACAAGGTGCATTTCTGTACTCTTATTTTGTTTATTTGAATAACTGGTGGAAAGATGCTTTCAAACCATCACTATCAGTGTTTGGCTGTAGATGGTTACAGAAAGGGCAGCTCCACAACCTCTTGCCACAAGATACCATGCAGAGTAGGTTTACCAAGAAGTGTAAATGGTGCTGGTTATGTGTCACGTGCAAGTTGTTTCAGATGCCTATGTAAGACTTAGATGTCTCTCACATAAATTATCTGCATGTGGTTTGGTCTTTCTTTAGTCAATGTAAAGAAACAGGCATTTCTCGAGTGCAGTTTGGCCTGTTTGAGAAAGCTAAATTAAGATGAGATGATTCATAACAGAGAAGTATTTCTTTTCTCTTGGAAGAGATGCAGACTTCTGCATCGTCACTGTCTAAATACAGACAAATAAAACCCATCCATTACATAGGTCCCAAAGTAAATAAAAAAAAAAAAAAAGGACTAGAGTTTGGGGTGTAGCAGCTCTAAACAAAATTGAGCTGGCACCAGGAAAAATGCAAGCTAAAAAGCAATAAAATAATTTTGATGATGGGCAAACATAAGTCTCCTATGTCCGGAGCTGCTGTTTTCTTTACTAGTGGTGTCTGAACTAGCTACATTACATTACAGCAGTGCAATATATCTATATATGCTCCAGTCATATGTTTAGGTGCAGTTGTTATTGGCATTTTCTCTGTCCCACAATCATCTCCAAGCCATATCACGTCCCTATGTCACTAGCATAGTACCATGCAGCACCAGTCTTTGATTGAGACAGATTAATTTACTGTCCAGCTCTCAACTACATGTTGGTATTCCTGCTGTTGCGTTTACAGAGAAGCCAGGTGGACAACGCTTAGTTCCTCCATGACCCTGCAAACACAGGAGTGTTTCCATAATACTGGTTTTTTTCCCCCCAGCCATTTGCCTAGTTTAAATCTTAAAGTCTAAAATCTTAAAGTAGTAGAGATTCTTCTTTGTCCTATGAGAGGTTGTAGCATATTATGGTGCATCATGTTCGGAGAAGGGCAACCAGGCTGGTGAAGGGGCTGGAGGGCAAATCTTATAAAGAGCAGCTGAGGGAGCTGGGTATGTTTAGTCTGGAGAAGAGGAGGCTGAGGGGGGACATTGTCACTGCCTATAATTATCTGAACGGAGGTTGTAGAGAGGTGGGCGATGGTCTCTTCAGCCAAGTGACAGGTGATATGACAAAGGGAAATGGCACAAAGCTATGCTAGGGTAGGTTCAGATTAGATGTTAGGAAAAAATCTTTCACTGAAAGACTTGTCAGGTCCTGGAACAGGCTGCACAGGGAGGAGGTTGAGTCACCATCCCTGGGTGTGTTTAAAAGATGCGTAGATGAAGTACTCAGGGATATGGTTTAGTAGAGGACAGGTATGGTTGGACTCAATGGTCTTAAAGGTCTTTTCCAACCTAGTCATTCTGTGATCTTATGATACTGAGCCTCCGAAATACTTGAGTGCTTCATTCCTGAGTCAGGCAGTGATGCTGTGGCTGTATCAAGGCTGTGCTAGTTCAGGAGTCAGAAGGAGATATCCTTTCTGATAGTTACCATTTGCCTGTCTTGAAATGCACGTTAACCTCACTTTGACTTGTTTGACATAAAATGGGTAGAATACTTGTATAGACTCTTTCTTATTTTCTCCTTTGCAGATGATCATTCCAGGATATGTCTGAAAGGTGAAAACAGCCACGACAATTCAGACTACATCAATGCCAGCCCAATTGTAAGTATGGTAACCTATGGGAAATAATCCAAATAGTTTGCCCCTATCTTTCCTCGTAGTTAAAATATGCTGACTTGAGGCACCTTGCTGCTCACGTTGTGCAACCTCAGGTTTTGAGCGCCTCACAACTCTGATGTCTCAGGCTATCCTTTCAAATTGAAGAGAAATAAATCTTCTACATGTGCATGCAATACCCATGCAAACTAAGAAAATAAAGTCACTTAAGTAGTTTTCAGTCTCCCTCATCATACTGTCAGGTTTTCTGTACTTTCACCTGCTGTAGGTGATCCTGCCTTAGCAGGGGACTTGGACTAGATGATCTCCAGAGGTTCCTTCCAACCCCTACCTTTCTTTAATACTTTTTAATTACAGATTGTAAATTCAGTGATATACCCTTAGTGGAGCTTTTCTTCCTCCAAGGAGGAGGGAAAACTTCTTTGTTCTCTTTCACTTTGTTCTACTAGCTACAGTCACGGGGTGAATTGTTCCCAAAGGCATGGAGGGCTGAGCTCCACAGGCTTCTGAACTTATGCATCAGGACGTGATATTTCTTCTTACCTTTCATCCTCTGTTGCCCCACAGATACATAGTTTGGTGTTTGTGTAGCACTCCCAGTTCTCTGAGCTTGCTGTTTTGAAAGCAAGAACAAGATCCTTTACCACCTGTGTATTCATTCAAACTGCAGAATAGCTCAGTCCAGTTTTTGGCTCCAAATACTCCAGCGTGTCCTGGCTGTCTTTTCTCATGCTGAGAGCTGAACATGAATCCTTTCTTGTCTGTTGAACGTGATGGGGGGAAAAGGTCTCTATTTTTAGACACAAAACACATGTGATAGAGCCAGTCTCATGGCCATCAATGATGCTGTCATGATACCCATTTGAATGGGGAAAAGGCACTGTGTCCTTAACCTCTGTGAGACTGCTAGCATCGGAGTCGCTTTTACTCTTGGTTCTTATTCACATTAACTACGCACTAAAATATTATGGGGAAACTTTAGGAAAAAGAACTTAGGATGGAGAATTAGATCTCTCTGCAGTAGGCTGTGTAAGCCATTACTGGCTCATTTTCCTGGGGAGTATCACTCCCCCAGTTAAATCACTTTGTGTGGGCAAGGCAGCTGACAATTTGCAACAGCATGAAATTACAGGCTGCTTCCTTCCAATGTTGTTGACAATACTTTTTTTCTTAAAAAAGCCCACAACTACATAGAAACTGTTCCTTGAGCTTTGTTTTTGTTACTTTCAGCAGGGTTCAAAAGCTTAATTTCCTTGAAAAAAAAGTTTTTATTCAAAGAGATAAAAAATACACAGAACCTAACAAACATCTTCAGGATAATTTTGACTTTGACTTAGGGTGGAGGATAAACCAAAGCACATCCTCACTTCAGGGACTGCCAGCTGCCATTTTAGAGGACAAAGTAGATGCACAGAGATTAGAGCAGGACTACTTTTAAGTTTGTCCCTGACTAGACCAAGCTCTTGCTGGCCTCAAGATCAGCAGAACATTAGAGTAACTTGGCACTCTTAGGAATATATATCCTGCTTATAAAGTAATGCAAAATGGCCTAGTTCCAGGGCCCCAGGGCTCTTTTTGCCTGTCTGTAGGGCATATTCAGTGAGTTAAGTTCAGTCAAGCCATAATTTGATAATGGAAGCTGAGAGGTTTTGTGGCAAGTGGTGTTATCTGAAAGATACTGTATTCTTCTAAGAATTTGATTGTAACTCACATGACTTCAGCATGGTGCAGAAGTGGAATTACAGCATCTGTAGACAGTGCTAAGCCACGTTCAGCATTGTCAGTGGTACAGATGCTGTGCTTTTACCAAATAACCAAGGTGGGCTTCTGCAACCTGCTCCAAAGTCTGCAAAGATACATCTTAACTGGATTTAGTACACAAATTTATTTGGGGAGAGAAAAATTCTCGCATGTGTGTATATGTCCATTGCAATTGTAATTCAGGTAGTTCATTACATCAGTGAGAAAAATATTAGTTTAAGTAGAGTTGGGGGTGGAGAGGGAGAAGCAAGAGATCCCATTGGCACCTCTGGGAAGAGATTTGCTTTGTCGGGATGCCCAAAGCTAATGCAGGCAGAGGGTCTCTGCTTCCACAGCTTTAACTCTTCTGGTTTTACAGGGGGTTGTAATCTTGCTTTGCATCCAGCACTTAAAGGTGTTTTGTTATGGAAAGTTAGAAGGTACTTCTTTTTTGTAGCTTTCCCAGGCTCAGGAGTTTTGTCCAATAAAGTAAGTCGCACTGATGTAGCAAAATTCTTATGATTGTCTCGGTATCTCTTACAGAAATATTTCTGTGCTCGGAGATATGTGGGTGCACCAGTGTTTCACTGGGTTGGGACAAGCACCTAGTCTCTTGCATAGAAATAAAATACTGCCAAGAGAAACTCCTGAGTTCCTCTTCATCGTGGTAGGATAGGGACCCTGCTGCGTGGGAAGGAGTGCCACAGCCCACGTTTGTGTAGGTGGCCTGTATTTAAAGGAAAGAGGTGCTCTGGATGGTTTTGTGAGTTTGTTTCACTAAGTCAATAACCATTTTGCTGGCTTGAAAGCAGTAGACAAAACTTGTGTTTCCTGAAGGTGATGCAGTGGGAGGTTGATAGGAGGAAACCAGTACTTTGCAAGCCCATAGTTTGTAAAGATTCCCTGAAAACTGATTCATTTAAAGACAAATTAAATATCTTCAGGTTAACATAAACATATTTGTTAATCTGGTATAATATTTGAATAATGAGGTAGAATATAGGGGCGGCAGAGACATTCAGTCCATTCTTCCCACCTCAGAACCCTACTGGAATATTATGTTGGACACTTAATTCAGCAATATTTACCTTGGCTGTTCAGTTCTTGCCACCTGAGCTGAGCATACCTGCTATTACTACTGCTGTTTATTTGAGATCTTTTCTGTTGGCAGACACACATTTAATCAACATCTTTGTAAGCGTACAGTGGACGTGGAGTACCACTAAGTCTGCCTTTATTCACCCTCACAAAAACCCTACCACTTCTTTCCTTCAAGGTGGCTGCCTTTCAACTTAAATAACCTCAGTAATTATCATGTCAGTACAGTGATGTTCGTGGTGCATTTGCGCCTTGCAGTGCTTGGGTTAGGAGCCAGCATTGTAGTGAGCTGCAAGATGGACATTAATAGCACAGGATCAGTACGGTCTGAACTGACCGGGAGAGGATTTTTCCTCTCTGCGCGTGTGAGCTGTCTGGTGAGGGAAGAGTGTAAAATAAAGTAATTATATTTGAGCTTCAGAGAGGGAGGCTTCCAGTCGTGTACATGTCGCTGGGTATCTCCAGCTTCTGGGTCAGTGGTCCAGTCTCCAGCTGGGGCTCACTCAACCTTAACTTAAGTCTAAATGAGTGCAGCAGTACGCCGTAAAAAAATCCCTGTGCTAGACAATGAGCTGGCCACCTGCCCACATGTTTCCTCCTTTTTAAAAAATGCTACCCCCGCTCAAGTCCTTTCCACCCAGTATGCTGTGAAAACTGGGATTAGATTGATGGCCTCGCCGTGGCTGGAGTGAGTGAGGAGAATCGGCAAAGATGTAGTCCAGGCTCTTCCCATAGGTCTTTAATTTCACTGTAGCATGAGGCCAGGGAAAATGAGTCCTTAGGAGAATTTGCAGGGTAAAAGTGGGGTAGAAATCTGTTTCCCTCCTCTCTGAAATAACATAAAGTACTATGATAATAACTCTGCTATCGGCAGCTGAATGAAAGGCTTGCAATTACAGCACAAGGAGACCCTGACTGTGCAGAATAAAACTGTGATAATTACATCTGTCATATTTGTACTTAGTCCTCATTAAATTTCGGGAAAATCATCCAGTAGTAAATAATGTGCAATCTTTGCTTTTAAATCAGAGGTCATGAAAGTAAATGGGAATTCTGTTTTTCCTCATAGGGTGTCTGAGAGAGAAAAAAATCCCATCAACTACATTTAAAAACTCAGTTTGCTTATTATTGAAGACACCAGACTGAGGAATGTCATTAGCGTGACAGTTTGTTCAAACACAGCATACAAATTTCATCACCAAGAATAGACTCTGAAATTCATAATGGCATTCACAACCAGATTTACTTCTTTCATTCCATTAGGGGTTTTAAAGGAAGGATTTAAAAAGTGTTTTAAATTTTAATTCAAACGTGAAGATGAGGACTAGTCTACCTTTTTAATTTTAAAGCTGAGATAAATGTGATTGCAAAGTTCATCTGCATTTGCTGGATATGCTTTCTTTTAAAAATTTTTTTTTTTTTACTTTTAGTGACTGTTTCTGTGTAATCAATACATGTAGGAAAGTAGATTTTATTGGTATTACAAACACCTTAAATCTGGAAACTACCCAGTAGCTTGAATCCATACAAATTTTTTAGGTGTTAATCAGAGTTGAGCTTTCCATAATATTTAGTCTACACTGGATCTCATCCTGTTCACATATGATTTAGGAATATTTCAGCTGGACTCAGAGGATTTAGATCAATGTAAATATGGTACTACTGGGACCACATCTCACCCAGCATCTGTCTGTGGGGAAAGTAAGGGTCTGACAAGCTGAGAGCGAAGATAAAGGGCAGGAATGAATCCGTGTATCATTGACATGTGGTTTCAACATTATCATTGATGCCTATTGACACTTGTACTTCCATTTACAGTTTAAGGATACTACTTTACAAGAATCTATGTGTACCAGTCTCAAGTCCAAATGCAATACATTTATGGATTTACTCCCAGAATGTATTGATTTTGCTGTATTTTATTGGCCTTGTCAATGAAATCATGCAGCAGCACGATCTCTATCTAAAAATTCAACAAAATTCAGAGTACTTCAGGGAATCCTTGCAAAGGCCTAGGGTAAAACAACCAGATAGTAGACCTCTGGAAGGAAAAAAGAAATTAATAGCTTTTATTCTCTAATGAAACAAAGGTGGGATTGCGCTCTGATAGTAATTTGACAAAAGTCCAACTCATTGTGATAGTGTTCTTTATATATTTCCCTCCTTTATCATACTGTAAGTCAACTTACATTACAGAGCCCCCTAGAAGAACACAAGTCATTGCCGCCTAAGGTTTTTTGCAGTTTTTTCTCTTCCAACAAGAAATCTGAACGCTTCTGCTTTTTGTTTTCATTTGATTTTGATATTCGTGGTGATGGAAATCACCACAGTCAATGGCAAGGCCAGTTATGGTAATCCTTGATCCCTTTCTTTCCCTAATACAACATCATGGAAAAACAGATTGAAACATTATCGCCAGACTTGCCTTTGTTGTGTTGCAGCAGAAAACGAGAATTCCACCATAGCAGAACAGTTGCAATAATTGCAGCTTTTTCTTTCCAAAAATGGCTGTTCGATCCAGTTCTGAAGTAAGATTTGTAAACTTTGTGCTTTGATGGGGACATAGAGGGGAAAAAACCCATATTCTTTTTGAACAATTACTATTAGGGTGATTTCTGAAGGCTGTTCTGATGTAAAATGTTAGCAAACAGTTGATTTTTGCTTTAATACTTGATAGTATGAAGCCTGCTGTTCTCTATTCTTCTCTAGAGAATACATTTTCTGTTTTATTTTCATGAAGTGAGAAATCTGAGGGATGGTTGAAAGAAGATAATGACTACTGACACCAAAAAAAAGCCCTTTCCTTGATCCTTGATTAGTTAGTTTAAAACCCATTACTGACTTTATTTCTTTATTCAAACTTTTGTTAACTTTGATAGATGAAGATGCTCTTGGTGTTCTCGGTGACCTTGAGAGAATAAACCAGAACATAACAAAAACATTCAAGACCCATCCCTTGCAGTCACCTACTCACATTAAATTGAATGTGACCAGAGTAGTGATTTTTCACAGTTTTCTTGAAATATGTGGCCTTTAAACCGGTACATATAATAGAAAATTGATGAAACCAGGAATTTCATTTAATTAGTTTAATCTTTGCTCTTATTTTTGTTCAGTTAAAGATCATTTAATAGTGTGATAGGGCTTTCTGCCATCCTCTATTTGCTCCAAGCAAGAAGAGTTCCTGCTCATAATTGTTTTCTGTGCAACACAATGTGCTTGGAATATAATAATTGTAATTGTCTTTTGAATTATTGTTAAACTGCTGATACACTTCACTACTCTGTGCTTATTGTAATGTTTGCCACGTTCCAACAGCACCTTTGTGACAGAGGTTGATTAATGCTGAAATGCCAAGATTGGCCTATTCCTGATTTATCAGCTGAATGTTGAGAACTATTTCCTCCATGACAGCGCTATTTGCATCATCCTTGATTTCTTCTGCTTTTGTTTTCTGGCATGTCTACATACAAAAGAATTTAGTTTAAGAAGAAATTAAAAGTAAATAGTTATTTTTCTAAAGTTTCCTGTGTTCACTGTCAGTTACATGTCCAAGTCAAGCTCTCACATGTTAGGAGAGTGACATTCTTTTCAGGTGGATGCAGCCCACAACAGTTTCCACTGGGAGCAGCCAGCGCTATTCTTCACTGCAGGTCAATTTTTCTAAGCAAAGATTCTTAGTTCCAGCATAGGAAAACATTTAAGCACATGATTAAATCCTGTAGATCTCTGTGGGATTCAAAACAAAACAACAGAAATTATTTCAACCATAGTGAAGAAAAAAACCCACCTTTAAGCCTGATTTGGTTTAGTCACATTTTCTGTTGTTTTCAGCTGTGTTTAGTTCAGTGTCTCAACTCTTACTAAGACAAAAAAGTTGCCAATTTTGAAATGGTTCCTGGGGTGGGTTTTTTGCTAATACTCCTTTCTGAAGAAAGCTAGTTTTTCCCTGATCTCAAGATACCCAGTCGTAAATGTCCCGCTATCAGAATTGCTTTTGTCAAAAGGCAAAGAAAACAAGGTTGAGATTTGTTGTGAGCAATTGCTTGTTATGAAGAGTCATTTGCTGATAAGAGAAGCATCTCAAGCTTGGAATAAAATGATGGTGTTATGGACATCCTGGTCAAGGTTTTTTTAACTATGGCTGGTGAATCAGAAGTAAGCTTTTATTCTAAAGGGATTCAGTGACTCCATTTTACCTGTGCTGTGTTGTCATGGAGAATTTTAATATTAAGTCCGGCTTAATTATACATCAGAAAATTAGAAACATAAAAGTGTTCTCTTCCTTTTTGCAACATTCATCATATTGTTGTTCTGTTAGAATAACTTACATCTGTTCTTTTATGGCTCTTCCCTCTTTTATGTTGCACATAATTATGAGGTGCCTTCTTTTACGCTGACATGTACCATCACTGAAAATTTTGATAGGCTATGAATAAATTCAGTAGATGCCTGTTAATGCAAATGTGACTCACATTCATTCTTATTCAGATCTTTACTTATAGAACAGAATTGTGTATTGAGACAAATTCTGCCTTTAGCTACATGGGTATAAGTTAACTCTCGACGACTTCAGTGTCACTGAGTCATACCCACACATCTCAGAGTTGAACTGGGTCTCTCTTCTTTATGTTCAAAGTTTTGTCTTGCCCAGTTCAGGGTTAGAATGCGTTTGTTTGTTTTTTAATCCTATCAGCAGATCTTCTTTTTCAGCAGAATAGATCCTAAGATTGTGAACTGAGAAAACCACCCATCAGTTCCAAAACATTCATTGTAACACACTAATCCTATTTACTCTTGATGGCTTTGTTTCTTAGATTCTTTATTTTTTCTGCTCAGTGAATTTTCTGCTCCTTGAATTAAATGTAATAATTAAGGTCTTTAAGCAGAACTTCCTCTTTTGAGGCTAAATCCATGCATTTAGTTAGATCAGTTAACCAGAAAAAGCCAGAAAGTGAATTTGTTCCCCATTTTTGCTGGTTTTTAGTTACATGTGCCCTTGACTGGCACGGTGGAAATGGAGAACATATTTTGATGTGTGGAGCATTCTTAACACTCAGTGTAGAAAAATGTTTCAAATGGCTCCTAGGTTGCTATGAAACCACAAGTGCTGATCTCAAATAAATGCCTTTGTCAGACCCCATAAATGATCTTACACCACATATTGAGGATATGGGACATTGCTCATCATGTGTGCTGATATTCCTCTGGTTGCATCAGTCTTTTGTAGAAAAAGTTCTCCTCTAACTTTAGAAATAGTATGAAAATTCTTTACTTGCCAGTAAAGGATGGGGGGACATGATGGTCCTTTAGGAAGTCCCTTGTTTCTGCCCTCGCATACTTTCTGTCTCTGACACAGCAAGGGATTTTCTTTTAAATAAATCTAGTATGTGTTCTCTTTCCTTGTTCCAGATGGACCATGACCCTCGAAACCCTGCATATATTGCCACTCAGGGCCCTCTCCCTGCTACTGTCGCTGACTTCTGGCAGGTAAGTTAAATATCTTTCTGTAAATTGAATTTATGTTACAAGTCAATGTTTTCTTGTGCTTCTAGAAATGCAAGGAGAATAAAAATATATTGTGCTTGGGACACAATAGGTGGAAGAACCTTTGTTCAAATGTCTTCATGAAATCTAGTATATGGATATTTAAGCCATTTATGTATGAGACAGGCTCTGCTAAAGAACAATTCATCTGGAAATTATATTGAAAACCTCAGGCCATAGTATTCATATTTTAGTGCCAGGTCTCTGTAATTAGACTACTGCCAAGGACTGGATGGTTTTCAGAGGTCCTGACCTTCTTAAGCATGTAGCCAGAACTGGTTGTCACTCTCCAGATCGAAATGGACCTAACACTATGTGCCATGAATTTTTCCATTGAAGCCTACTTCTCACATGTCCCAGTTCCCAAAAATGCTTAAATACTTATGTATTTTCCCTACCAGAGGTAGCTGAGTTAAAGCCTAAGTTAGGACCCTGCTGCATAAAGTTAAGTAGGTGCATAATTTTCTGCAGGATTAGGGCTAAAGGTAGTAGTTACTAATGCACAAATATGAGTTCATTTCTTTATGTGCTTCTGCCACTCTCAGATTTGGACATACACACACTGCCAGGCTAGGTGTGTGCCATTGTGTGATGGATATGCTGCGTTAGATGTCCCTTTGTAAGTCTAAAATCGCACCCGAAAGCTTACTGAAGCTCTTTGGGGAGGAGGCCAATTGGGGCTTATTATCAACATGAATATATGTTTTTATTTTTTTGTTTTAGTGTTATGAATTTAGAATCATTGTTCTGAAGATAAAGAATATCTACCTAAAAATTTCAGGATTGCCATTGTATTTTAGGAGCTTGGTTCAGCGGAAATCATCGTGTCTATCCATCTACATCACTTGCTCCATGATTATAGTGTTAACTGATCCCCATTGAAGGCACTTTTCATGCCACAATTTCCTACTGTTTTGGATGAGGAATAGGGACATTTTCAAAAAGTTTGTTTGATTTTAAGTGCCTGGATATTTAAATGCTCAGTCTGAGATATTTTGGGACTAGTTTTTAGAAGTGCAGAGCAAATGCTTTCTGCTTGAAATCAGTTTGGCTGTTGGTCTGGCTTAAATTTTCAAGTAACTTGTGGGTTTTGGCTTTACTAATTGGTAGATAGACACAATTGAGAAGACTGATCTTTTTTTTTTCCTTGGCAGGTGGATTCCTTCTATCAGGCATGATATTTGAAAATGTGTTTCTTATGTTAAACATGGAAAATCAAATTCCACATTAGCTATTCCATAAATATATATTTGATCATATATTTTTGCTTATTTGTATATTTATATTTTGCATGGCTTTACCTGAAACTGCAGCTTCACATATTGAAAAAACGGATGGTCTCATTTTCAAAGGGCACACTTTGTATAAGTATTGCTGCTGATGCAGAAATTAGAATTAATCATTTAAACATAGTATGAAGGCTGTATTTTGCTCTTCTCCCATTCCAACTTGAACAGTTAGGCAACCTGTTTGCACAGCCAGAGAGACTAGAACTGAAACATTTTCCAATCTTCTTCATTCCAACTTCGTACTCAGAAGGTCTCTTTCTTGACTTCTTGCTATTTGTGATGGAGAGTATTTACTTTCCCTCACTTTCCTTCTGCTCTTTTTAGGTATTTCTCCTCCTGATTATCCATCAGGGAAGGTTCACTCCCATCTCCCCACCATATTTGCTGTAAACATCTCTACCATTTGGCAACGATGGTTCAGCTTCTGCTCAAGTGTGGCTGTGTGTCCATTTTGGATGTGATATTCTTTTACTATTTTTTTCTATTAGGTTCCATAGAAAAGTTTGTTTCTCATATTTGTTTTGATGATGACTGTTATTCAACATAACTACCTATGTCAGATTGGTCAATCTCTTATTTTCCTTAAACTTCCTACAGATCACATGTCAATGTGCAAGTTCCTATCCCAAGCTCTTCACACTGCCCAGGGTATCAAGCAGGTGTCATAAACAGGCCAAGAGAGCTTGACCCGTCACAGAACACTGCATCCATAGCCACTGAAATGTAGGAGGTCCACTGTACAAGTCAAAAGCCATGGCTTGGAGTTGTTGCTGTTTATGTCCAGATGCAGGAGCGAAGTTTTTCGCACCTAATAGTACCTATTTTAAGTTAAAGCAGGGAAAGCTGAACTTGTTATGGAAAATCATAGAATCATAGA
>VZTU01026606.1:0-30273 GCA_013400835.1 Zapornia atra
ATATATAGACACTGTACCATATTGTTGGACTGGAAGGTAAACAGGTATCTCTGAGGAGAAACTAGTTTTGGCAGCTACAAAACAGCTTTTCAGATTAATGTTCAAGAGGTGCTTGTAGGAGGTACGATGAAATTACACAACCTTTCAAATTTTCAGTCCATTTAACAAAGTGCTTCCAGTTTCCATTTTATGTCAGTTGAAACAATGAATACAGAACAAAGTGTTAATCTCGATCATTAACTTTATATTAATATCTGTATTCAGAGAAGTAAGAAGAATGAAAAGCAATGTAAAGCCATCAGATTTTGGCAGTTGTTATTCATTTAATTATTTTTCCTTTGTGGGTATATAGTTCTTGAACTATAGTTCAAGAAGCTGCTGGACATTAAGAAAACAAGTTTATCTTTGGCTTCCCAATTTTCTCATTTTACAGATACTTTACTAAAGTTCCTCTTTTGTAACTGAGGTCTTTTTGTTCTGTCCTACAGTATAGCTCTGCAGCTATTTTCATAAAGAGGTCAAGTGGAATAAAACCAAGAAAAATACAGAAGGGCTGGTGAAAATCAGGGTGGAGGAATCGCTCTGGATATGATTCTGCCAGGAGAGGGAAGGAAATAGCCTCTATGCCATAACACTTTGCTTTGCTTTTTCTACAGTAGTCTAGGTTTCAGCCTGTGTGCTTTTTGTAGCAGAAAGCATACGCAGTTTGTCAGCAAACCTGGTAGTACCTTGTAGCCAGGATGTGGTCTATAAGCCAATCTGACATGCAGAACCAAACTACCTGCTGGTGTGAATCATTGGTGCTTCAGTGGAGCTATGCTGTCCCTCCTCTTCTGCATTTTCTTAAATTCTGTCATTAGAGAAATTTGATCTCTGTGCAAAAATTCAACTAGATATAACAATGTTTTTAGTTTTCCAAAAGAATGTGGAAATGTGGAATAGCTCCACTTAACGGTCCAATAAAGACTGCATCCAAATGACTAAACTGTTCCCTACCTCATGAAAGGACAACGAGATGGAAGGCCAGGCATGTTAGATGTGGCATACAGACAAGCCAGCTTCCTAGTCTGGATAACTGGGGGAAATCAGGAAGTGCTGTAGAGAGAATCTTGCCAATGATTTAGCTTATCTTTAGTGAATCTATTACCTCATATTGTTTAAAGAAACATGCAGCCTTACTGCAAGTTTGATGCACTAGGCATGCCAAGAGATCATAACGGGAAATTAGTGTACCATCTGCTAAGTTTTGCTCATTATCAAAATCTCAAAGAATTTGTGGCGTTGTTCTTGTTTTCTGTTGACTCGTCAATTAAAGATACAAAAGCAAAGAAATGCTCAGTCAGGTCAGGAATCTTCAGCCAATTATTAGCAACAAATACAAGCCTGCATAAAGACACAATAAAAATGCAAAACCAATAATGGAACAAAAACACATCTGGAAAACAGAGAGTGTATCCAAATGCTAAAATGCAAGTCGCTGTGCAATAAAGCATACCCACAGAATAAAGCATCAGATTATAGATGCACAGAATCACCTAAATTGGAAGAGACCCTTAAAATCATCGAGTCCAACCACAGCCTAACCCTGAAAAGTCCACCTCTAAATCATGTCCTCAAGCACTTCATCTACACGCCTTTTAAACACATCCAGAGATGGTGACTCCACCAGCTCCCGGGGTAGCCTGTTCCAATGCCTGACAACCTTTTCAGTAAAGAAATTCTTCCTGAATTACAAAGCAAGTAAGAAGGGGTTTTATTTTTATTGTTTTTTCTACTAAGGAAAATCAACCTTACCATACAGATAAAATCATTTTCTCCAGTTGCTAGAACACATGCACTAGCACAGTGAAACAAGACAGATGACATGCACAAACACCTGAACTAATTAGTTAGCAGAGGAGTATGTGAAGATAGCATGTGTGTCATTTTAGGTGCTCAGTGCCGGTTCAGACATAACGTGCACACACCTGCATAGATGTGCGTACGCAAACACAGAAAAAAAGAAATGGGATTTCTTATCTGTGAAAATATGCTGCCCACAGTTGCCTACTAATGGGTTTGATTCATACAACAGGTTACAGTTCTTTACCCTTCTGCCAGTAGAGTGTTGCTGATTTACAGAGAAGAAATAGGGCAAAACTGAAACAGCGGAGAACAACTTTCTTATGTAATAACTGGTTTTGCCAGAGTATGAAATATTTTCTCCATTTAAAGTACTCTACATTATAAAATATACGGCACAGCTCCCAGGAAATGTTTTGTTGCAAATTCCCATTTTCTGTTCTTCAGTTTCTGGTTAATATTGCAAAAGAATTTACCTAAAGGCTAGCTGTTTCTGAGAGCTTTCTGAAAAGCTCTCTTTTTTGTTCTTTTTGGACTCATTTTACATCAGTTTCATATGCCAAGTACAACAAGGTCTCATTCTTCATTGTTCTTCAAAGTCACTATAAATAATAAGAATCATAAATACAATCATATGTGTAACTCAAGTCTGTAAGCACAGTAACTGTGGTCCCTTGCTGAAGCATCTGTCAATAAACATATTTCTCAGGTTTAAAGCCTATTCAAAAGGTAAATGCTGAAAAATATCCCATATTTGGCAGTTCAGATAATAATTCAATTTTCTGAATCTCCCTCTGGCACTTGTGGAGTCCATTTTGAGTCTCTCCAGTTAAAGCTTACTTTTTTTTTATATCACCACCCAAATGATCAAAGCTAGAGGAAAAGCTTTTAGTCCTACAGAGGATAAGGAAGATCGTATTTTATCTGACTCTCATGATGGGACTCCATGCTCAAACTGATCTAATTTGCTCGGATATAGCAAGAAGGAAAATACCTCAGAATCAGAGCTAAGAAGCTTCTGGCACTACCGGAAAAGAGGAAACTATGAACAGGGGAAAAAAAATATGTGTTAGTTTATTTATTTGTTTGTATTGTCTCTGATATTTCATAAGAATATGCTGCTAATGGGAAATATTTAAGCAAATAAGATATTCTCCATTTTTCAAAGGACTGGGGCAAGTGAAGAGCGTTTTAATAGTGCTTTGCTCTGGGAGTTTCTTTTTTAAACTTTAAACCATTAAGGGAAATTTCTGGAAGTGGAAATACAGAGTTCAAATGTTGTAAGGGACTATAGAGCCACACCTCCCTCTCTTTCTTCACTCTCAGTATGTCTTAACAATTGCTGACAGAACTGTGCCATCCTCTTTTTCCTCTCTCAATCTCTCTCAATCACAGTAAACAATTGCAGCATCACCACCACCACACAACAGAATTAATATCTCCAAAAATGTAGCCCAAGTCCTCTGTGAATTCGTCTCACCACCAGGTGGAAGGTGTGGGTATGCCAAGGATTTATTGACTATGCAATGAGACAACACTGTAAAAAGGCAAGACCAATAAAGACAGCAAGGGGGAATGCTCCTTCCACCAGACTGATGGGACACTGCAGATCTGCAGATCAGAGATTGCTATTGCAATCTCTTTCTCCCTCTTTCTCCCTCTTCTCCACTCTTCTCTCTCTTTCTTCACCCCTTCTCTTGCACAGTTGTGGGCCAAACAAAGTGACTTGACACTTGACTTTGTTTTGAGTCTTAATTCTGTTCCCAAGAATTGCAAAAATCTGGTCATGATAGAAACCTAATTGCACCTCACTCAGGGGTTAAACAGAGCAATCTGCGGTTGGTTGGAATGCGAGGGGAGTTAACGTGTACCAAATTGATCTGTCTAGTTGTGGATGTTGCCCACGTGGTAGACACCCTACCCCTGGAAACATTCAAGGTCAGGTTGGACAGAGCTCTGTGCAACCTGATCTAGTTGAAGATGGCCCTGTTCATTGCAGGGGGATTGGACTAGATGACCTTCAAATGTCCTTTCTAACCCTAACCATTCTCAGATTCAATGGTTTGTCATTCTTCCTTGTTTGTAAGCACTAGGTAAACAGAGTGTAACTCCTGCTCACCTCCTCTAGCATTTTCATTAGGAAATTATCACCAACACAATTTGGAGAATTCTTGGCTTGCTGCACAAACCCATTCTGCATTGTCAGAAGATGGCTGTATTTGTCATCTCTGAAGACTAGGGCCCGTGGTAGGACCCTTCCACTAATTCTTGGTAAGAATTCAAACACACTTCAGACAGTTTATAGCATATCCCAATGACAATACGACTAAAAATACTTCCCTCTGACCTTGATCAATTATTTACAGATATTCCCAATTTGGAACTGGAGGCCAAGGCACTCAAGTCATGCCTTTCCATAGAGCACAACTCCCCTTCCACTTTTTATTGCTCATCTGTTTCAAAGAGCCTGTACCCACCAAGAATTGTATTCCACTTACGTGTGCTATGTTCCCATGGGTTCCATCACACTGTAACTCTGAGACTGCACAGCCAGGGGGTTTAGGGTCCTTCTGCCTCAGCAAACCTGGTATAAAGCTCTCCTCTGTAGGTCTGCAAGTCTGTTTACAAGGGTAGTCTTCTACATGCCTTTCTTCATCAAATGGAGCATGGAGATCAGAGGATCTGAAGCTTCACTGTCAATGATGTCAGCTGCCCATATTCAAAGACTGGCTCTTTCCCAGCAGCTTTAGGAAAATACTGCTTGGAGTCTTTCCCCTCCTTCTATCACCCCTCCAGAGCTCACCTGACCCATTTGAGGTTCACCACCACCACCTGTCTTTCTATTAGTGCCCATATGGTTGACAAGCAAGGTGGAATTTATATGAGGCTTGATCTATATGAGACTTACAGTCTCTGCAGCATTACAGACACAGACCCCAGGCCACCAGAGAGTCCTCCTGGGCAGCAGGTCTGGCCCATGAACAAAGGCCTCTGTCCCATAGAGAAGACTCTCATCAGTGACTCTTCTTGGCACTGCTCAGTCGAACAGCTTGCTCTGAAATATTCTGACAGAATTTTTTTCTCCCCCTTATGCCAGGGCCCTGAAGACATTTGCCACAGGAGCAGATGCAAGTGAGGATGGAGTCATTCCCTCCTCACAGACCTCACAAGCTTCCATTTTCCCTCTCTTCTGGTAGTGCAAGTTTCCTTTTTTCTCTTGTGTTGTACCTTTCTTCTTTTCCCTGTGTTGTTTATGCTCTTCACTAAGCTTCCACTGTACTTCTCTTCATCCTCCCTGTCCTGGGCTCTGCTGGGATAGAGTTGATTTTCTTTCCAGCAGCCAGTGTAGTGCTGTGGTTTGGAGTTAGGATGAGAGCAGTGCGTATAACCCACTGGTGGTTCAATTGTTGCCAAGCAGTCAGGGACTTTTCAGTTGTTCATATTGCCCTGCTAATGAGAAGTGGGGGTGGGGGCACACAGGGAGCTGGGAGGGGACACAGCCAAGACAGGTGACCCAAACTGTCCAAAGAGGGTATTCCATGCCAGTTACGTCATGCTCAGCATAAATGGGGCTGGTGGGAGAGGAACACATGGTTCCAGGGTGTGGTGTTTGGGGACAGTCCAGTTTTGGGATGGCTCTGAGCTGTACAGCCTGAGTTGTGTGGTTCGGTGAGACACTGCATTGTGTATCACCAGTTTCATGTATTTTGCAACAAAGTCCTGTTACTGTTATTTCTCCCTCTCTGTGCTGTCCTGGTAAACCGCCCTTATCCCAATCCATGAGGTCTGCCTTTCTCTTCCCATTTTTTTCTTCCCACCCCTTTTTTTTTTGTCCTCCCCACCGTGGCAGGGGGAAACAAGGGAGCAGCTGCATGGTGCTCAGTTGCCAGCTGGGGTTAAACCACGACGCTCCAAGACGCCACAAACCTGTTGACCTTTTCCTGCAAATCCTACCTCTTTGGGGGTGGAAGGTGAAGGTGCCACATGAAAAATAGGCAAGCATTCATCAGAAAAAGGACTAAGAGGTTAATAGTAACTCCTTTAAAATTATATCACTTACAATATAACTTTGCGTATTAGCCAATAGGAATACTCTTTAAAATTAACAGGGACAAAAGCTGAGCAATATGGATTTTTTTTTCTTTCTCCGTCTTTTTAATTCCAATATTTGTTTGTAGTAGCATCTTAAATCCAGAGTAGGTGGAACATTATTAGATATTGAAGAGGTTTGGAAAACAAAAATCTAGTTTTGTATGTTGTTATTTCTTTTTAAAATATTTTTCTTAGCTTATAAAAGAAATTTTTCAACCTCACAGTAGGCTGTGGAAAATGCAAGTCATCCAGAGTCATTCACAATACAGGATACAAGAGAAAAAAGGAAAAAAGAAGGGATCCCTCAAGCTTTTAAAATACATTGTTGGAAAATGTCATGCCATTACTAAAGGAAGGCTTTTTCAGCTGGCAATGTTCCATCAACAAATCAAGGAAACCAGTTTCTAAGTACCAGCCCCAGTGCAAGGAAGGAATACCACCATTAATATCACCGGTATAATCTTGACTTTTTTTTTTTATACATGAGAAACAAATCTCAAGAGTTCCACGAATAGTGCTCATAAAGCAAAGCAAAGTTTCATAGATTCTGTTTTCTTTCTTTTATATATTAATCAATAAATGTCTGGGTAAAAGTACCTGCATGGGTTATTAAGTGAGAATATTTAGAATGATCATATGTCATGCACCATTATTGGTCTTAGCCGCTGTACCTTGTTTACTTGCTTTCCTCCAGATTCTTGTACTGGATAAAAAGAAAAGGAATTCTAAAGAGATATTCTTAATCTTTTTTTAGTAGCCTCATGCTTGTAAATAAGATAAGTAGTGTTTGCTTTTCATATGTTTTACAGTGCAAAAAGAATCTATTAATATTTGGAAAATAGTGGATTTTAAATTACTTGTTTTATCCTGCCCAGACACTATTGATATTAATACCTGACATTACATTAATTTCCATCATAATCAGATATTAAAGCAATACATGCAAGAAACATAATCCCACTAAAATGGAACTGGCAAAAGCCCAAGGAGGTCCTTCACAGAGTCCAGAAATAAGTTATGAAAAATAAGAGTTCAGCTTCTTGACGTCTCAATTATGGAGTGCTGTAGGTCTTAAATTTTGTCAAGGGATATTAAAAAAAATTAAAATCTGTGTACAACCAAACCTACAAGAGGTTTCTACATACAACTGCTCAGTTAACAGAGCTTAATAATAATAATAAGTGGCTTCACTGCTTTTGACTGTGGCACTGACAGAAACAGGAACCTAAAATATAAATAAGTTTGAAGGCCTAATAGAAGTGCATGTTGCTCTTAGAAAGAAGCCGAATGCAGAGGTATTTTCAAAACCCACTTTTAATCTGTTTTCAAGTACCCAAATATAGCAAGTGACCAGGGATAAACTGTCACAACTCACTTGCCATGTCATTTTCAACAACTCATTCTCTGTGCTTGATATATGGGCTCCTGTTATCAGTGTACTTGCCCTTTCAGATAGGCCAGTCTACATTTGTACAGTATGTGAAATTATATTTTTTTTTAAATCTCTAGAGAATACAGATTTCTTCAAAAATGTGCATCTAGGAGAAGAATCACCTGCTGTCCTCACAGGATACCTCAAGATTCAGGACATCAAACTTCGCTTAAAGCTTGAGTGGAGAGGCTGCTTTAGCAGTAGCCTAAGTGTATAAATGCCACTGCTCTGCTCCAAGACCAATGAATCTCTTCTTCATTAACAAAACTTCAAACAAGCAAACAAAAAAAAAGCTAATTTCTAAAACCACATTATATCCCATTGTTCTCTACTGCACATATCTCTTTGCAGAGGCGGCAAGAACAAGCTATGTAAGATGTTGGCAGAAGTTCATGAAAAATTGCAAGACACACAAAGAATCAAAGTATAAAGACTGGAGTACTGAGAACAGGAGAGGATACCCTCTCCTAAGTTATATCGTACCATCAAACAATTGTGGTTTACACTCAGCCAGCAGCTGAACACCACACAGCCACTCGCTTGCTCCTCCCCCAGTGGGATGGGGAGGAGAATGGGAGAACAAAGGCAAACCGCAAGGCTGGGATAAGGACAGTTTTCTGGCACAGCACAGTGAGCGGGAAGCAACAACAGGACTTAAAATATACGAAACTAGTGGTACACAATAGAGTTTCTCACCAAACTGTACAACTCATACCCACCACAAAGCTGAACCATCTCTGAGCTGCAAGTCCTGGAGCTCCACTGCCTTTCCCAACTAGCCCCCGTTTCATACTGAGCATGACGTCATGGTATGGGATGCCCCCTTTGGTTAGTTTGGGTCATCTTGTCTTGGCTGTGTCCCATCCCAACTTCTGGTGAAAATTAACCCTCATGTAGCTGAACACAGGACACAGTATAAAAGTATTTAAAACAAAAACTTTAAGCTGTACCATAAAGGTTATAACAGGCTGATAGGCAGACCTTGAAAGAGAAGCCATGCTTCAATTCTGTGTTCAGAGCAGGAAGAATAATGACCATTAGTAGCATTTCCACCCTGATCTTTCTGCAGAATCTATATTTCTAGAGAGGAAAAACCTGTTAACTCTAGTTAGTGCTACTTTGTCTCTTTTTTCTTCACCTTGTAAAAATGGTTCTTCTCTATGCTGTCAGACAGAGGGTGAGAGCAGAGGAAAAAAGTACATAAGTTCGTATGGAGAGGGTATGTACAGTCTAATATGGGTTGGAAACTGCCAGATACTTCATTAATGGACTGCAAATAGTGTGAAAGTATTTTTTCACAGCAAGAGGCCAAACCATTTGGAACAAGAACCCAAAGCAAGTTGCCAGCCAGGAGCACAGATCCTCAGAGCCACAGAGCAGTGGCACAGTCCTGTGAAGAGTCACCAGACTGTAGTTCATCTGAAACTTGGCAAAGGGATCTAATAATCTCTACAACCACAGTGACTAAGGTTTTTATCAGTTGTGCAAATAGACAGGTTCTTCTCTTGTGTGGGTGATAAGAGACAAGCTTAATTCTGTGCACACCAGGGAAATTTTCTGTTAGTCCTAGCCCGAGATCCCGTAAAAGTGACCGTGGGCACAATCTGCTTCACAGGTGGTTTGTTATCCAAATCAGATTATAGCAATGAAGACCACAGAATTGCTGACAACAGAACAGCAGTGAGGAGGGAAAAAATGTTTTGCTAAAGAAAGTGTTATAACTCTTTGAGGATCTTACATTGCTGGTTGCTTCAGCAAAATATGAGTCAGCATAAGATCAGAAAATTCATACAGCCAGTAACAGATTCCGGTGTCAGATGTACCATCATATCCTTGAAATGGAAGAAACATGTTACTTACGTTCCACACATCTGTTGAGAACAGATCCACACATTGCTTTTCTGGTATGCAGAAAATATTTACCCCATTTCAGTCTGTCATATTAATAAGCCTTACATTTTCACAAATACCAGCAAAACCCCAAAACTTATAAAGAAAATTGAATTCCATAAACCTGACTTAAACTGGAAAGATGCTTAAACAGTTAATAACATTTGTTTAATTTTCATTCTCTTTCAGAATTGCATTTCTATTTGATGCTGAAACTTGCTTTCAACTTTCTCTTGTTTAACTTATTTAAAATATGGTGTGTCCCATGGTGATCTTAAAGGAAGGAATGAATAATGAATTGAGATCAGTCTAATGACTGCTAACAATGTCATTGATGGAAGCAGCAAAACATTGTACATTTGAGAAGCAGTCTTTTAGATCACTGTTAATTTTTTTCATAGACTTTTTTAAAGTGCTCAATGTTTGATGATTTTAAGTTTAACTGCATTCCATACATACAGTTTTTTCAAACATCCTTCTATCTCTTCCTGGAGGCGAGGGGCACCTATTTTCATGCAGTAAAGTTGAACAGTCTGTTAGCAATGGTAGAGAGAATCAGCTGTTTCTCACATAGCCAGCAACATGCACTGAATTTTATTAATATGCCAATGGAAAGTTACCTCCCTTTTCCAGGGAAATGAGACCAGTCTGCTGATGTGACAAATATCATTCCTGGAGCCTAACCTCTTCCACACAGATGTCAGCACTGTAGCCTAATTTTATGGTCAAAATAAAATCTCACTTTCATAATGGAAGATTTTGTTGGATTGTGGAATCATGACATTGCACACTGGATTTTACAGCAGCAAGCTCAGCATGCCAATGGTCTGTTGGAGGAAAAACAAATAGCCATTGAATTTAATAATCACACCATCTGGAGTTCAGACATTCACTATAAAATGAAATGAAGATATATAGCAAAGAAGAGTGAATGGCATTGAAGACTAAAACAAGAGCAGATCTCATATGGGCAAGACACTGATAGAATAAAGTTAATAAAAGCAAAACCTTTCAGTCTGGATAGCAAGTTACATCAAATAAAGCATCTATTTCGTTCACATTAGCCTATAATCTCAGAACAACTTTTCCACTTTTTTTTTTTCACAATCCAAATGACCAATTATTGTCAAGAGACCAGTTTCAGAAACATTTACTTTTCAGTGTTCATTGAGTATCTTTTCACATTCCATTATCAAAATCCTTCCTCCAGCTGTTCTCCTTTCATGTACTCAGAAAAGGATTTTGTTTAAAGCAACAGTTGGGTGCAAACTATCGTCAAAGTCTGGCAGTCTGCATATATCTTCTTTTTTTTTTTTTTTTTAAATTAATTGACCAAGTTTCTGTCCAATATCAGATTTCCTAGTCCTTCTCTAATCCAGGAATTCAGCCTTCAATGAGCTAAGTGCTTTTATAAAAAGAAATGTCATAACACTGTGTGCTTGTGATTTATAGACCACACACAAAGATCATAGTAACTCTTATTAAATATTGTTACTTGTAGGGTTGCATAAAGCTTATAGTCACCTCAATGGGTTATAACAAGAGAATTTAGTTGTGATCCAGACAGGACTGCATCCCCAGAGTTTAACTACACTTCTTAGATTCAGGAGAATGAAAGACCTTATTGATCTGGAAACTTGTGCGTCCTCAGAACCTTCAGAGCTTCTAGGGAGAGCCGCAATCATGTAGAGCTTCAGGAGAAGATCTAAAAAGGTCATAACATAACCACAGAAGGAAGACTTACTTTCTGCAAAGCCTTAGATGCTGAATTCCTAAGTATATAAAGGTTTTTAAATATCAGACAAATTACTACCATTAAAGCCACAGAAATGCAGGTAAGAAAAACGGTTTTTAAAGTTGCAAGGAGTTCTTCATTACAGCAGTCCATATCTGCTGCAGTATATAATGAAATCTTGTAAATAACAATGAACAAGATAGACAAAACTACCTTAAAGCAAGGCAGTGAAGATTCTTAGCTCCTCAGAGAGCATTTCTTGCTCATTTGTCATTTGGATGGACACAAACACAGGAAAAAAGTATGTGTATTGTGGGAGGACTCTTGCCTTTCTTTGCATTTCTCTTCCTGTACAGAATAGAAATATTTCCATTTGCATGACAGCCTTCCAATTATAATATGTGTAATAAGGAGACAAAGGAATTCTATAGGAAAGTCCAAGTCAGGATGGAGCTCAGGAAGGTATGTTGTAGTTTGAATTAGAGGTGATAACTAAGTACCTTAATCTGAATAAATCAAAGTGACTTTCACATGAGAAAAGACATAATACCATTCTCTGAAGAAGACAATTTTTTCATTAGATACATGGTACAAAACAAGTTAATTTTGTTTGAAACTAGTATCTCTAGATATTTGAACTTAAGTAACTAAACTTAGTCACTTTATTTTTTTTTTTAAATTAGATTTACATTCTTCCCAATGGAGAAGTACAAAGGCTCCCAAACTGCTGGGTCCACAATCGTATCCAAGGATAAATCAGACGATTGTTCTTAAAGTTGTCAACAATTCTATTTATTTTAGTAGCACTCAAATTAGCATCACAAAAATCATAGAATCATAGAATGGCATGGGTTGGAAGGGACCCCAAGGATCATAGAGCTCCAACTCCCCTGCCACAGGCAGGGCCACCAACCTCCAGGCCTGGATCTACACAAGATTGCCCAGGGCCCCATCCAACCTGGCCTGGAACACTTCCAGGGACGGGGCATCCACTACTTCTCTGGGCAGCCTGTTCCAGCACCTCACCACTCTTTCCGTAAAAAACTTCCCCCTCATATCTAATCTAAACCTTCCTTCCTTTAGTTTTAATCCATTCCCCCTTGTCCTGCCATTGTCTACCCTTTTAAAAAGTTGAACCCCCTCCTGCTTATCAGCTCCCTTCAGGTACTGGAAGGCTGCAATGAGGTTCCCCTTCAGAAGAAGGACCTTGAGTAAATCTATTATTTCCCTGTCTCCTGAATAAGTTAGCATACAAATTGGCAGCACAAGAAACTCTAGCAGATGCAGATATCTGAGTTAGATTAAGTAGTAAAGACCAAATTAAGTAGTAAAGTGCAGTCCTGCAGAGAAGGATTTAGGGGTGCTGGTGGATGAGAAGGTCAACATCAGCTGACAAGGCACACTCGCATCCCAGAAAGCCAACAGTATCCTGGGCTGCATCAAAAGGAGCATGGCCAGCAAGTCAAGACAAGTAATTCTACCCCTATACTCCACTCTCATGAGACCCCACCTGGAGTGCTGTGTCCAGTTCTGGAGTCCCCAACATAAGAAGGACATGGAACTGTTGAAATGGATCCAGAGGGGGGCCATAAAGATGATCAGAGGGCTGGAGCACCTCTCCTATGAAGACAGGCTGAGAGTTGGACTTGTTCAACCTGGAGAAGAAAAGACTTCAGGGAGATCTTATAGTGGCCTTTCAGTATCTGAAGGCGACCTACAAGAAAGCTGGGAAGGGACATTTTAGAGAAGCATGTAGTGGTAAGATGAGAGGGAATGGTTTTAAATTTGAAGGGAGTAGATTTAGATTGGACATTAGGAAGAAATTCTTCACTTTGAGGGTCATGAGGCACTGGAACAGGTTGCCCAGGGACATGGTGGATGCCCCCTCCCTGGAAGGTTCAAGACCAAGTTGGGTGTGGCCTTGAGCAGCCTGGTCTAGTGAGAGGTGTCCCTTCCTATGGCAGGAGGTTGGCACTTGCTGATCTACAAAGTCCCTTCTAAACCTTTGAGATCATTGAGTCCAACTGTACCTGTCCTCTACTAAACCATATCCCTGAGCACCTCATCTACCAGTCTTTTAAGTACATCCAAGGTCGGTGACTCAACCATCTCCCCAGGCAGTCTGTTCCAATGCCCAAAAATATTAAAGATCAATCTAACCAGTATTATTATGTATCATTGAATCAATAGCCAAAATATTTGGATGGAGCCTATTTTTGGTTATATTGAGCCTCAGCTCAGACAACAAATTACCAGCTGTAGGACTTCGCTTTGGGAGTTCTTGGCCTTTTCTGCCAAGCCATGAAGAGTTTTAACTATCCACTTCTCACTGTAATGTAACCTGACAAGTAGCTATGCCCTGTGCAGCAAACATTCAATTTGCAGCACACTGACCGCAGTCCGGAGACCCAGAACACTGAGCACAAAATGCATAAGATATATGCAGATTTTGTTCCTGCCTTTTTTTGGAGGATTACCTCAGAGAGATGAAGAAGCATTCTTGGACCACTGCACAGATTCTTATGGCTGCGTATTCATGTGTCATGGCAGCTCTCTTCCTGCAGAATAACTAATCTTCAGTAATTCTTAATGCATGGAAAGAAGAAAATCCACAGGTTAACTTGGAAGAGGGCTTTTTAAGGGATTGAGAAGAACTACACACCAATAAAATTCATGTCTGAGTGCCCCAAACTGTTTTCTATCAAGAATAGCATTTGCATTAACGAGATATTTTACCATCAGCAAGAAAGTATCAGCTGCTGCCACAGCAGCCTGCCTATACCTGCTCCAAGGGCAGGCCAGACATTTCTGTGACACCCCTGCACCACTCTCCATTGCTTAGCTCCCAGCAAGCACGGAAAGGAATGCAGCAATTTCTTACTGTGCCAGCAGCCTCTCCACTTGCCCCTTAATGTTAGGGTAAAATGAACCGTGATTACCATATGGGAATCCTTTGGCTTGTGGATTCAGATAATACTTAATGGGAATAAAAATAAATAGCATTAGGTGCAGCACAAGGGAGAGAACAGAAGGCTGTGTGATACGTAAAGACATTTTTCTTTCTTTAGAAAATCACTGCACGCCACGGATAGAAAAAACAGTGGGATCCACAAAACCCATTTCTTGTTTCAAAGTAAGAACCAGTTACTGTGGTTTATTATAGCACAGCAAACTTCAACTAGCTCAAAAATTGATGTAATCGCTAGGAAAATCTCCTATCACGCAAAGAAGTTAAATGTAGAATAAGCTGTACATCACAGACATAAATGTAACAGCATGCCCTCCCCCTACCCCCCACCCCAAAAAAGTGAGCTTTATGGTGTGGCCCTGCAAAAAGAGACAAGGTCATCTCATATACATATACAAATATCAGTGTGCAACGTGTGGATTTAGAAATTCTAATTTTCACAAGAACAATGTAATGCCTTTGTAATTAAGGAATCACAACACGTCATGCTAATTGGTGCAAAATGTGGTATCATATATCTTGAAAAGCTCTTCTGCAGCTTTGAGTGAAAACCTATTTTCTAGAAAAATCTGAAACCAATTTGCAACTTTGAAACAATTTCTCTCCTCTTCCCCATCTTTCCCTTACAAATAAGGTGTTGGAAGAAATATTTAAATTCTTAGCAACCAAGTAGGAATCACAATTCCTTCGTAGTACCTCTGTAGCAGTATGGAGCAGTTTTTCAGATGAGTTCTAACTGGGAGAATCAGTATAGACGTAACACCCAAATTAATTTTACTAATTTAGAAGTTCATAATTAGTATGTCAAATTTGATTATGGTACCGTATCATCAAGATAAAATAAACAGATATGTAACTCTACATTCACATATCACTTAACTCAATTTTAATATATTTATATTTTTAGATTTTGCTCCCTGTAAATCAGTGGGATACTGAAGAAATGTTTTTGATCTGATGCCCAGTATTAAATTAGATCGAATACTCACTATCTAAATTTATTGCAGCTGATGACATCGTCAGCTATCCAATTATTTTAGTACTATTTGGCACAACCTAATTTAAAAAGACCTTGCATGCAGGCAAAGAGCTTAATAATTCCCCTGCAAATTAATCCCTTTGGTGCAATACTCAAAGGCATGAGGGGAAAAAAAAGGAAAAAAAAAAAAGCAGCCTCTTTCAGGTCAGCATGATGTTGCAGCAAGTACCAAGTCCTTTTTGCCCTGTTAACACAGGTGACTTGTTTTAACTTCACATTTACCTTATCGCATAGGAAATGGATTACATTCCTTCTGCATGATGCTGTTTGATAATGCTTGGCATTGGTTGTTTGGATAACCACGCTCCACTTGTCTAATAAAAAATATATGGGTAAGCTACGTAGCTGCCTGCACAGCAAGAACAAAATCCAGGAGACACTCAAAAAGCTTGTACTGATATGGTCAAAAACCTGCACAATTTCCCATGCTCCTTGTGTCACAGGAAGTGAGGTGGCTGAGGCAGCATTTGTGTGATAAATCTTAAAAGCTGTGCAGCTTAAATAAGAGGTTTTATGAAACAAAGCATCTAAGAGAGGAAAAACGAAGAAGATAGCAGCCCCCACGGAAGAATCCTTGTTTGAATAAGGTTGAGTCAGAGCTGACAAAGCCTTCTTAAGCTACCATATAAGTCATCAAATGCCTAGCATGGAAAATAAATGGAAGAAGAGCTGAATGTCCTGGGATTTCTATTAAAACAGATCAATATAGGATTATGGACATAAAATAAGCCTTTGCCATTTCAGCATGACAGCAGAGATTTCTCAGATGCCTACTGAATAAAAATGCAAGCCTGTTCAGCACCAGAAATAATTCTACTTGAAGTCTGTATCTTAGAATCATAGAATCATAGAATGTTTTGGGTTGGATGGGGCCTCAAAGATCATCTAGTTCCAACACCCTCCACTAGAGTAGGTTGCCCGAAGCCTCATCCAACCTGGCCTTGAACACTTCCAGGGATGGGGCTTCCACAGCCTCTCTGGGCAATCTGTTCCAGTGCCTCACCACCCTCATAGTAAAGAATTTCTTCCTAACATCTAATCTAACCCTGCCCTCATTCAGCTTGAAGCCATTGCCCCTTGTCCTATCACTACATTCCCTGGTGAACAGTCCCTCTCCCACTTTCCTGTAGGATCCCTTTTAGTATTTGTAGGCTGTAATTAGGTCTCCCCAGAGCCTTCAAAGATATGAACCAAAAATAATTGGAAAAGTATCTGTGCAAATGACCAAATTTCTGCATCTGATAAACAAAGTCAGTAATATCTAGATAACCTGCAGTTGTAACCCCTATACACATGACAGGGTGGATGAAGGCTTTGATTCTCCTACAGCGTGTCCAAAATGATATGCTGAAAGAAAGCATGAAGATGGTATCCAAAAGTAAGTTGGAATATCTGGTACAGTGACGTCTTCAAAATGTATCTCTGAAAATTGTGATTATTTCTTTCAGTCTGCAAGAGTTCCAGCAGAAATTCGGTGGAAGGGGATATAACTTTATCAGTCCTTTTGTATAGTTGAGTTATATATGCTATACTAACTATAACTGGGAACTACAGATGAAGCTAAAAGCTTGTGACAAAAATGAGTATCTGGTGATAAGTATCACAGGCTTTTCCTCCTGGGTGATGACCCAATTAGTTTCTTAATCACTTCCTGAAAGTACATTCTTAATTTGCTGGGCGATGTGAATATGCATGCATGATTACAGATAGCCACTGAATCATGTGACTGATACCAGACAGGTTCTAGCCAGCATGATGAGAAAACTACAGTTAGAAATAGGCTGAAAGTTAGTATATTTTTTACTATCAATATAGGGATATTTTGTATTAATGTCCTGCTATTCAGTGCATTCAGCAGAAAGTTAGGACTTTATCTTTGGTTCCTGCAGTTAGTAGAGATGGCTAGTCACATCATCAATTTTGTTGCATGCCAAGCTGATTAGAATGTTTAGAAGGACCATGAAAAAAGCGAGTATGGTCCAGTTATTTCCATGATCTTTTGTCACATTTTCTTTCCACCACCCCTGTTACTGAAGGCTGTAAGGACTGTGTTTGCAGTGTCCAGAATGAATAGTGTTTTCTTTCCCAGAAACACACACAAAGTTGAGTTACATATCTCTACACAACAGCTGCATTAGACACCCAGGCCTTTTCCATGAGACTCAGCTCACATTTCCAAACATCACCATGACATGCCATCTGAGTGGCACAGGTTTGTACCAGCTCCCTGTCATTTCCTTCTTTCAACCCAATGCCACTGTAAACCAGAGATACTAATTCTGAGGAATCCATTTTCTCCTTAGTGTAACAATCTTTGGTGCCTTTCTTTCCAGAAAATGTTTTTCAACTGCAACTGATTACAAGGGGTAAATACAGTAACATTTGACTAGTCTTTTTTCTTTGGTCAAATGACAAAACTCCTCAGAGAAGTCTTAGTTAAAATGTTTAGTTTAAAGCCTGTTATGTTTTACAGTCTTTTCATTCTCCCAGGGGAGAACTGGAGAGCAAAAGTAAAACACTAGAAAGATTTCATTTCTAATTAGTGAAATTACAAATGGCACTAAATTAGCAGAAGTTGCAAAAGAAAATTAAAACTCACAGAGAAATAGATATTACTGTGTGCTGGTTTTGGTGGGATGGAGTTTATTTTCTTCACAGTAGCTGCTATGGGGCTGTTTTGGATTGGTGCTGACCACAGTGTGGCAAACACAGGGATGTTTTCGTCACTGCTGAGCAGCACTTACACAGAGACCTTTGTTGCTTCTCACACCACGCCACCAGCAAGTAGACTGGGGGTGCACAAGGAGTTGGGAGGGGACACAGCCAGAACAGCTGACCCCAACTGACCAAAGGGATATCCCATACCATATGATGTCATGCTCAGCATATAACATGGGGGAATAAGAAGGAAGGGGGGGGCCTTCCACGTTATGGCGTTTGTCTTGTCATTAACTGTTATGCGTGATGGAGCCCTGCTATCCTGGGAATGGCTGAACACCTGACTGGCGTGTCTGGTGGTTTAGGCCTGGCTGGAGGCCACAGAAAGTTAGGACCTTATCTTTGGTTCCTGCAGTTAGTAGAGATGGCTAGTCACATCATCAATTTTGTTGCAGCAGTGATAGAGAAAAAAATGGGCATTGTTTCTCAGAAAGGTTTTTATGGAATATTGGCAAGATCACATTCCCAAACCAGGAAAGAAAGTGGAAACAGCAAAAGTAACTGCAACTACAGCTAACTGTAACTATGTTACAACATACTAATTCAATTAAAAGTTAAAACTAAACTGATCTAGTGAGGGGACCAAGATTTATTTTAAGATTTCTGGAGAGAAGCCCAAGTTCAAAACCTTTTTCACAGAAAAGAATATTCCTAGACTGAGGATACTTGTTGAAGTGAAAATGAATTGTCACTTTCTTGATCTTGTACTGCTTTACCCTTGTGAGTAGCTATTTAATTTGATAGTGCTTGTAATACGCATTTAGAACTATTTGCAACTGCAAAATTGCTTAAAAAAGCAATTATTGGGAATGATCAAGAGTCTCTCCACTCATGCTCAGATTTCCACACAGGTAAGCCAAGAACTTCCCTGTCTACAGGACAGTTATCGCTCTTGCATAAAGGAAATGATGATGTAACCATTCTATAGAGCATAGGCAAGAAAACCATTAAAGAGCTGATTTTTCCTCAGGAGAAAAGAGTTTTATATAAGGCAGCAAAAGTAGTATCATTACTCAGTGCAGTACTCCTGCAGAGTGCAAAGAGAATGAGGCAGCCCTAACAGCTTTGGGGCTGCAGACAGGTCACTGGACCATTCTCACTGCCCCGACTCCTCCCGTAGCCACTCTCTGGTCAGCAACATCCCTCAGTCTGGCTGCTGCCCCATAGGAGCTGCTATCCCCAGCATCAGCCACAGCCTCCTGGATCCTTCCCATGGAGCCAATGGTGGTCTGAAGGAGAGCATCCCCTGAACTTGGGAAAGCCTGTGGGCATCCTGCCGAACCAGGCTGGTTTTATTGAACCCAAAGTTCAATAAAAAAGGTAAATTAAACCACCTTTAAATATTGTGACCTGTTTGTAGAAACTCTCTAAACCATAGAAGATGACAAAAATGCTTGACGGGTGGTACAGGAACTCACAGTAAATGTACAGCATTCTCTGTACATAGGGAGCTTTTAACTACAAAAACATCTATTAGGGGAAGTGGCCTTTGCCTGCTTGAAGTCAGCCTGAATCGGGTTTGGGGACCCATCTAGTCAAACATTATTTTTCTGCCTAGTTTAAGTAGGCAAGGATGATTAAGATTCTGCTGTTATTTACTCAACTTTTATTAAGGTTATACATCTATGACAAAGGTTATCTCAACTTATTTCTTCTGTTGACTGCTTTTATTGAGGACTATGTCTCATGACATTCAGTGAGAAGCCATGAAGTAGAAGGAATGTAAGCAATTGCACAGAGTATTAACTCCTAATATGGTATAAAGCAGCTTTGATGAAATATGGGCAGTTGAGTCCAGAGTGCTAATTATTTTTGTTTCAGATAAAATTAAAACTATGTCAAGTAACTTTGTCATTTTGGATCTGCAACAAACAACATGAAAAGATCATTCCTTCATAAAAGATAACAAATAAAGTGAACATCGGCTTAGTGCAGTAGGCAAACAACACTGTCAAAGGAAACCCATTTAATCAATTTTCTTTAAAAGTCACCTTTCATCTACTCCTACTTTACAGTGTTTAGATTTTTTTTTTTAGTCTGGCATGTATGTGCTCTTTTGATTTTCTGTGCATTCTCCATTCCTGTTGCCTCAAGTTCATTGTTAGTAAAGTAGCCTGTATTTAGAAATTTGCCTTTTGTAAATGCACAGGGTTATTACACAAATCCTGTCCTATTCATGCATAAAATAACCTTGCATCTTATCTGGATCAAGGCTCATCGTCTCTGAGAGGCTGTACAGCACTCAGGTGCATCTGTGACTGTAAACATTCTAATTACACTTCCAATTTTTTGCAGTTCCTGAAGTAATGTTTGTTGGGGGAGTTCACATACTTTACAGGAAATGCCCTGTACAAATGGAAAAGTAACTTATCAGCAGAATTTTTTTTCTTTTTTTTTACTTATTTTAACTTTTTCCCAGTTTTGCCTGGGGTAAAGCAGGTCAACATGGTTGTGTAGGTTCTTAAAATATGCTAGCAGTCAGCTTCAGTCACAGGAGATGAAACAGCTCTCCTGGCTCTATGTCCTCACAGGAATCACTGAAATATTCTGTGAATGTAGAAGATCCTTGAATAATCATGCTATGCAGAGCACAAGGAGAGGAAGAAGAAAGAAATAAAATATGCCTGCTAAATTTTACAGAAAAATATTTTGTCAAATGGCCCAAGTCCAAAAAGCATAAATGTGAATTAAATTTTGGGGAAGGTGGGGGGGGAGAATACTCTACTTTGAATGTCTAATATTTTAATTACTTTGATTTTCATTATATGGTACTGATTTAATTGGAAATTAATATGAACATAGCACACATACAATTTAAAATATTCTGCTGTAAGTCAGCATTTGCTGAATATACTTTCTTGAATGTTAATTTTCAGAAACTATCGATATGTGATTCCAATGAAAAGATACTGCATCCTGAATGTATTCTTACCATGAAATATTTTGTTGAGTATTTTACCTTGTTGGAAGCCCTCAGCATTCAAACTAAAAGAAAATATTGTTTCCAACTCATTGAAGTTTTGGGAAAAGCTAGTATCCTCGGTTTTGGTATAATTGGAATATAGTTCCTTGTTCTAAGAAACCATAAACTATAAAACTATCCTTTGCAGCTGCAATGACAAAGCTGAACATCATGACAATGTATAAATGTAGGGAATCAATCAATTTCAAAAAGTAGCACTGCAGAAACCACTGTGTACTGCATCAACTGTAATATATGACTTCTTCCAGTTTTAACACACTGTCACGAACCCCACTATTCACATTAAGGTACCATTTGTATTTCAGGGTCTTCCTAACCTAAGTGGTCATGGTTTAGTGACTGCCATTTAATAGGTGTTTTGAAAACTTGGGTCTGCAGCTTTAAAATCTTTAGGCAGGGGCCGAGAAAAAAAAAAAAGTCCAAGTCATTTGATTCATTGAATTTGGGTCATATCCATAATGATAATATATCATACACAAACTAAAAAAATCATTAGCTGATGGGAAGCATTCAATAGCCTTCAAGAACTAACTATGCAATAGCCAGCAAAATGACAAAACCTGGTACCATACAATACCTTTTTCCCTGGGAAGGGAAAAAAAAAAAGGAAAGTAAATACCAGTTTTAGTAGACCTTTTATGGTCTGTGGTATTCCACAGTGAGTATGCCTTAGCATTACTGCTATAGATTAATATTTTTAGTGAATTTTAAAATGCTGCATGAAGATTTAAATAGTCAATAAGGGATAAAATGGTTTCTGGAGGACATTTCCTTCTCATTTTAAGATCCAATCCAAATAAATTTTTTCAATAATATTTTTTTCCTGGAGCAAGGGTTCCAGTCTCTTGCTATTAATTTTTATCCTCACCTTCTTTTAGCCTGTGGGATCTTTATTGAACAGCTTGGTTTGACAATCCAGGCTTATAATATTTTATTTATGAACAACCATAACATGGAATGCATAAAAATTTGATACAACAGTTTCATTTTAAAATACTGTGACTATGTATTAGCTAACTACACTATATATTTGGGAGTTGTATTTGCTTATCTAATACGAAGCAGGATCTGCATTAAAACAGGGCACAGGAAACAGCATTCACAATAATTTGAAGCTTTATTTCACTTTTTAGGATCTGGTGAGCAGATTGTAAGAGTCTGCCTGATCTCAATGGAGGTATCATAGAAGGAAAGTTAAGCATACATCTAGGTTTACTTCATCATGAACCATGAATACATTAAAAATGCATAGCAAGTGCCTAACAAAGGGAAAGTCCAAAAGGATCATAAGTGTGGGAAAGATGTTATCAGTTTCTTTGATACATTAGTCCAACAAAGTTTTGGGAGAGAAAGGTAGGCAGACAATTTTGCTATTGGAAGTTATGGGAAATTATTTCATATAAGTTCACAGACCAGTAAGGGCAAATCTCACCATATTTTTTGGCTTTGTTTTTATTCAGTACCAGTTTCTAAAAGCCACAAGATGGTAAGCTGTACTAGAAGGCTCAGAGAGTATTTCTATATACCACACATAGTTCTCTTAATTTCTCACTCTTTTTTCTTTGTTTCATGAATGTTTTAAAATAGCAGTGGTGATCGTAATAACTTATTTATTATAGTAATAATTATATTTAAAGGTAGAATGAAACTTTTATTAAAAAATCCTTTTTAGTGCTTTAAAACTTTAAGATGTACTGTTTTGGTCTGAATACAGTTTATCTCTTTAGAGAATTTTCCTTTCCTTTCCTTTCCTTTCCTTTCCTTTCCTTTCCTTTCCTTTCCTTTCCTTTCCTTTCCTTTCCTTTCCTTTCCTTTCCTTTCCTTTCCTTTCCTTTCCTTTTTACATAATAATTAATTCTCAATTAAACCTTTCTTGCCCTACATGTGTCCTCAAAAATGAACATAACCTTTCCTTTTTATGTTGTTGTCAATAATTATATAGTAAAATTAGATTAAATAATTACATATTCCTATCAAAATTACATATTATTTCTACATGGTTTTAGAGTATATTAGGGTGCTCATCTTGTATCCTTCCGTGTTTCGAAGAAAATGCAGTAAGTCCTTTATATATCTCCAGGAGTAAGAGTGAGAGTACAACCACTCTGCTGATCACGCGAAATGCTCTGTGTGGTCCCAGGTGTTTATTTGCCTCACAAGCATAGCCTCAAGTCAGCATTGCAGGCACTAAGCTTCCCACGCAGAAACCTTGGGGCTTTAGGACTAAAACTGTTGAGTATAAAATGTAGGACATGAGTCTGCAAACCAGACAGCCCAGTCACATAAGTATATCCAAGAAGTTCAAATGAGTCAGAGGTATCACCGAGTATTCATGCGTAGAATAATACAGCACAAATGCATAGCTAGGTTGGTTAGTTCAAATCCGGCTTGTGTGGATGAACTGGATTTGTATGTAAGGCAGCATACAGATTTCCCTCTTCCTCACTTCAGGAAACAGCAAGTCAGTTTTAGCCTCAGGCTTCCCTCCAAGACCGCAATGCTCCTGGGCTGGGAGAAATGCATTCTTCATTCACCACTTACCTTCTACATAAACCACACACATGCTTTATGGCCTGGCTATTTAATCTTGACAAGATGTAGGTACAAGCAATTTAAAAGGACACATTTCTAGGTACACCTAGCAAAGACCCAAATGAAGAGGGAAAAATCCCCTATGCAAAAGGAACCATCCCAAGAGGAATGTGCTAGAAGTGCCTGGTTTTCCAAGCACTCCAACAGAGACTTTCAGTAAGTCCTCACCAGAGAATCACACTTGTGTTTTTTCCTTTGAAAACTCACTAGCCTAGGAATGAGACATTTTATCTCTGAGGGTTATAAGCACAGATAATGTATTTAGAAGAATATGAGTATGATGAATGAATATTATGAGAATTCTACTGTGTAGAATTCTCATAAAACTCCACCCCATTCTATTTCATTTGGATATGCTGAACTGCAAACAAGTCTTCAATTATTTGAGAACTGACACTACTGAACACTATTAGTGGAAGAAAACATGTTTTCAAATTATGCAAGTGAAGGTCTTGATGTCAGGAGAGCTTTTTTAAAATCATGTGTCCACCATTTCTTCTCTTTTAAACCCAAGGAAACCTGGAATATTGTCCCACCAAAGGACCTAATAAAAGATTCAGCAGTACAAAAGCATCTGTGAGGGCAATCAGGCTGTTAGGGAGACAGAAGAGAGCAGGAGCAGAAGCAGGCAGACCAGCAGGAGTAGCTACCAGAGACACTCTGCTGCAAGAGGCTGAACATCATGTTAGAGAGGAACCAGGCTGGACAGAAGTAGATAGTTGCTGTTAGCTGCTGAGAATCCGTATTACCTTTATACCAATGGGCCTGAGCTTCCTGGGATACAGATAATGATTTTTAATTGATTTGGTTGTTCTATTTAGAATATTTTTACGTTGTTGCTCAATGTTCACACAGACCAAAGATTAAAAAAAAATTAAAATTCATCGAGTAACATACCACCAGGCAGTCCAGTTAATCTTAGTCACTTCTGTTCCACTATGAGCTGTTTTATTCTCCATAACAGGCTTTGGGACAGGTCAGTCTTCACTTCTGTCATTTTCCTACCTCTGTTAAGCAGCTTAAACAAAAAAATGTGTCATTGCTATTAATTTTGGGCAACAGTACTGTCATCTTTCTGTCTCATGGCAGCATGCAGTTTAGAGTAACTTTTTGCCCTAAAGGGGAGTGTCACTGATGTTTCAAATCTGCCATGAATCACAGCAGCATTATACATCGTTCTACAGACCTGAAAACCAAGCTGTAAATTTTACTGCCAGGAATCGTGGGATATGCAGTGTCACAAGTTCATACCTAATGAGCTCACTGAAAACAATTTCCCTCGCTTTTTTCTAGTGTGTGCACTGGGGAATCATTATACTTCCCCAAACTCTGGCTCAGAGCTGTGTGTGGAGAAAGTCTTCCAACCTTTCTATATGAGCACTTTAAAACCAGCATGCCATAGAGATCAGTGTGGGTCAGTCTATGTGGACCATATGACAAAATTATGACTGCCACCAAGCCTGTACACAACCTATGCACTGCCTGGGTTGTTGTTGTTTTCAGGCTGGTTAATGTGGCTATTTTTCACATTGTCATTGCTGCCTAGTTATTCAAAGTTTCACTCCTAAAACTGACATGCCTTCATTCATGACACCGTCAGTTGCTAACTGGAGGAAAAGGTGTCATGATTTTTCTATGCAACTAATTAGAAGGTTTTGAATAATTAAAATTTTAATTAGAGACAGTCTCAGGTGCTGCAATATCTTTGCCTCCTCAGTTGGGGGGGACCAGAACCAACAAAAAAAACAAAAAAAAAAACCCCCCCACATCAAAAACCAAAGAGAGGTGTTTTTAGAAAGGTGGGGTTAGGGGAAAGACACTTCAAAGTTTGCAATCTAGCAAGAGACACAGTTTTAATCTGTCAAATTAAAATTAGCAGAGAATATATTACATTTACGTGTCATTCTTTTCAAGTCCAAAATTTCTAAATTTGGCTCTGCAATGAGCAAGCACCGGTAGCTTTCCTATCGGGGCTGAACACTCTGCTCTTTATCCATCCATCTTTCTATAAATGTTTTCACATGAAAGAAAGCTTTAAAATATATTTGCACTAATACAACCTATGCATGATTTTTATGTCTGCAGTTGCCTCTTTTATAGATTACCAGTTCTCCAGGGTAATCTTTCTACATGATATTGCAGTCAAATCCAATGTTGTATCTTTAATATCACTGCCTCTTTCACAGCTATTCTAGGTTCTCCCGTGCCCCTTCCATTACTGCTCAGCCTTAAAGCTGCTTCAGCACCAGAATGAATTTATTATTGAATTACTAGACAAAACTGCTGCTATTCTTTCCATTATTTGAACAGCTATTGAGCTGCACAAATGTCATCGACTATGGCTCATCCAATAAATCATGAACTTGAAAATATTAAACACTGCTAAATATACTCTGGTACCATTTCAGTACTGTTCAGTAGTTCTGCCTTAGTCAGCCAGCTAGCGCCTTTTCATCGCTGTCTTACCTTTCCTAACAAGACCTGACTTGCTTTAAATTTCTAGCAAACGGGTAAATTCCTCAGTCCATTCAAGACCCTTCATTTTGGATTTATCTCTAGAAAACTTCAGAACTGAATCACATAAATGAGAATCAGTGCTTATTTAACTCTGTCATCCATTGACTGTTTTAAAACCTACTCTTTGCAATTTCTTAAGCATATACAATAATACAAAAATAGCTGTTTAGAAAGATAAATCCATATACGGGTGACCTTTTTGACATCAATCCAAATTTTCCACTCTACTCCACCAGATCCCTGCCCCAGATGACTAAAAAGTTTAAGAAAGGCATCAGAATAGGACAGAACACCTTGAAAGCATTATTCCTGACCTCAACCTAAATATGAGAATCTCTGTTTATTTTTAGTGTTACTCTTCATTCTTTGTTACCTTCCCTGCATTTTTCATTCAGTAAATTCAGCATCTTCAGGAGGAATAAAAGTTGTTTAGTTTAAAGAAGATGTTTAGCCTAGCTGTTCCAGAAGCATCAGTGAATATGACACACAAGACCAAATTTAGATCTCTCTAAGGATAATTCTTAATAAAGGATACATGAATAAGAGGGTTAATAGAAAAACAGAGGTGTCCTTTTTTACACTTCGGATAAAGAACCATGCAAATAAATAAATAACACAGAAAACCAATCAAATGAACAAAAAATATTAGAAGCAACTTATATAGCTGTTAGTTCTTACTTCAGTCTTCTGAGTTGGGACATATTGTAGATATAGATAATCCTACCCACACAAATATGTATTTACACAGGCCTGTGGACGTGTAGGTAGAAACAGTGGGCGTGGGCAGCACAGGCAGCAGGGGCAACTAAGGCAGCCAGCATCTCTGGGCCATCATAACTGCTGCTGCTGCAATTTAAACACCCAGATTTACTCAGCCTTCCTTACATCTCTTCTTCCTGCTGGTAGCAAGTCCATCACCCAGCTGAGGATTGGGGGAAACAAGTCCCATTCTCCTGGGCAATGCTTCAGGAAAGCACTATCTCTGTACTTCAGAGAACAGGAAAAAAAGGAGTGTTTTTAATGGGAAGTTTACAGAAGTTAGACAGAGGTCTTTGGACACAGTCACTCTGGTCTCCTCAGCACTTTGCCAGAGATCCTCTCTCCAACACCACAGCAAAAGTGAACTTTGCTCTTGCCAGTCAACAAAAAAGCATTTTTTCCTCCTACTTAGTTTCTTTAACAGTGAAATATGTAATAGGTCATTTCAGTTTCATCCAGCCTTTTAAGAGGCTCCATGTATCTCACATTCTTTACATTGTCTTCCTCCATAGAATACTTTAATATAAAAATTCAGCAGTAACATTATCAATCAAGTTTAGTTCATGTGATCTCAGTTTGAAATTGCAAACCCTTGAACAAATTCTGTGTGCTCCTACAGTGATGACTGACTTAAAGACCCTGCTGATAACTACTTCTTTAAGTATAATCTTATTTAAAATCACAAATGTTCATTCTTATTCCAAAGCTAATTTTTTATATCCAGTTTATAAAAGGTTTCTGTGTATTATTAGATCAAGCTTCACAGTAAAGAATTTGTTCCCAAGCAAAATAACCATGAAGCAAGAAGACTGTAAATTTTTATACTAATATTTAAGTGTAAATTGACATTTAAGTACTCTCAGTTTATGCTGCTGAACAGGCAAGGACAAAATTGTATTCAACCTCAAATATAAGTTTTGATCTGCCAGACACCATAAATAATATCTGCTATGAACAGTTCATTTGTCATTAACAACTGATCATATCAAAATACCTATTTCCTTTGAATAAAGCATTTTAAAAGGACTGCACTGAGTAATCAATGTATTTATTATTAAAAATGAAATTTGCTGTCCACAGAGACCCATACCCAATGATCTAGCACATCTTCCTTAAGGTCATGTCCTGTACGTCTGGATGTCATAATAATGTAGCATTATAAGAACTGCAGTATAGTAATACTTTACTGTTCTGTTCCTTATTCAAAGGAACTTCATCTCTCCCTCACGTGAATAATCTGATCTAAGCTAGATAGCATTTCTTCTCCCAGTCAAAAGGATAAGCTGAGAATGCTGATCAATGGTCACAAGAGATTTAACTGGGAGGTAGAGAAAGAATATAAGAAGAGAGCAATCAGCTTATCAAAAAAAGAACACTTCCTTTTCAAAAAAAGCTAACTTTCAGCAAAGCACCTTCTAATTCAACTATATTGTGAGTCAGCACTATTCAAAGGATACAGAAGAAACATTTAAATTACCATGTGTGGTAATTAATACATATCTGAGATGTAGAGGTATAATTATCAGATAACTATTATTTCAAGATCACTAAAATTCATTTAAGAAGGAAAGTTGTACAGTACATTATCAAATGAACTTAATAACTTTAAAAGAACAATATGTCTTTCTTTCATTTTGGGTTGTACCAAGAAAATAAGAGAATCCAGGTTTTCTGATCTTAATGCTAGATTATTTTACAAGGACCACAGCCAAATCCTGAGGTTTACCTGAAGGAGAGGAAATGAGGGAAGTTTTGATAATTTTATCAATTTTTGAGTAATCCTTTTCTTAGCTCATATGACCTCAGATGCTTTGGATGAAAAGTAATATAAAAATACTAGAAGTTCAGAGTTATAAATGTTCTATTAGAATACTTTATAAAACTAAATTTTATAAAATATTGGAATTGATAATGATTGGCAAAGAGATACTTTTGGTAAACCCAAAATCAGCTTTAGGGATCTCAAAACTTTTTGAATACCTCAGCTACCTGGAGTTTTCACTATGAGCAGAAAATGAAAAAAAGAAAAATTTTCAATCAATATTCCAAATTCTTTCATACTTATATATGTGAATATACAGAAGATTAAGTACTTTTCCTGGATTGTAAATTTTCCATAGAATACATATCTGACATTTCAGCATTATAGAACTAGAGTTCAATAAAGTATTTAATTAAAAGGCCAATCCATTTCTTTCTATATTGATTAGAAGCAACTATTAATTACAAATTAAGTCTCATTTGTGCATCTTTCAAATATCATGAGCTGACGTGCTAATCCGCATTTTCAGAAGAGTTCTCTGACACCTTTTTATTAGTCAATCAGTAGTTGCAGAATCTTATTAGTCACAGACATAAATGTCCGATCCAAGTGGAAGATGTCCCTGCCCATGTCAGGGGGGTTGGATTAGATGACCTTTAAAAGGTCCCTTCCAACCCAAACCATTGTATGATTCTATAGGGTCTTTGATACATGCCCTGTCCACCCTCTCCTCCTGAACCGACCGCATTCTTTCCTCTAAATTGGAGAGATGTGGATTTGATGGATAGACTATTATTATGGATAAGAAATTGTCTGGATGGCCATGTCTAAGGCACTAGAGTCAACAGCTCAATATCCAAAAGGAAACCAGTAATGAGTGGTGTACTTCATGGATTTGTACCAGTACTTTTCAACATCTTTTTTAATGGAGTAGATAGGAGGATTGAGTGCACCTTCAGCGAGTTTCTGGATGACACCAAGTTGAGCAGTGTGGCTGATATGCTTGAGGGAAAGAATATCATTCAGAGGGACCTTGAAAGGCCTAAAGAGTGGGCCCATGTAAAATTCATGAACTTCAATAACGCCAAGTGCATGGTCCTGCACCTAGGTTGCAATAATCCCTGATATCAATACTTATGGGGGGGTAAATCGATTGAGAGCAGCCCTGCAGAGAAGCACTTTAGGATACTGGTGGATGAAAAATTAAATATGCACCCAAATTATATACATTCAGCCCAGAAAGCTAACTGTTCCCTGGGCTGCATAAAATTAGTGTGGCCAGCAGGCTGGTAGTGGTGGTGATACCCAGTCTACTCTGCTCTTATAGGACTTCATCTGTAGTACTATATACAGTACACAAAAGACATTGGCCTGTTAGTGTAGATCCAGAGGAGAGCAATAAAGATGATCAGAGAGCTGGAGCATCTGTGCTATGAATACAGGTGGAGACAGTTGGACTTGTTCTGCCTGCAGAAGAGAAGGCTCAGGGAAGAATCTTTTTTGCAGCCTTTCAATATGTAAGGAGGGGTTATTACAAAGACGAAGAAAGACTTTTTACTGTAGTGACAGGACAAGGGTTAGTGTCTTTAAACTGAAAAAGGGTAGATTTAGATTGGATATAAGGAAGGAACTTTTTACAAGGAAGAGGTTTTCCCAGAAAATTTGTGGATGCCCTGTTATTGGAAGTGCTCAAGGTCAGGTTGGATAGGGCTTAGAGCAACATGATCTACTGAAAGATGTCCCTGCGCAGTCATGAACTAGATCATCTCTGAAGACCTCTTCCAACCCAAATCTTTCTATGATTCTCTGATCTCCACGTCCCATTTCTTCTTATTCTTGTTAAATATGCCTTAGATAATACAGATGCTACAACCAAATTTTTAACCTTGGACTCATCTTTGGCAAGAATGCACCTTTGCTTTCTGAACATAGAATCATAGAATG
>VZTU01026607.1:0-12810 GCA_013400835.1 Zapornia atra
TATATACATATAAAATATATATAAAATACTTATAGATAGATAGATATCCATATATGGAGATATATATCTCCATCTTCTACTTCCCTGCAGCCGTGGGGCAGTGGGGATGGATAACCCACACCCAGAGGCATCTCCAAAGCAAAGGCAGGAGGGGAGTTGGGAGTTCCCCCCTCACTCCTGTGTTTGCTCTCCTTTGCCCAGGGTAACGTGGCAGTCAGCTCCTCCAGCCCCCTTGTCACAGCTTTGTTCCCAGCCCCGTCCCAGGATGGACACACACCCAGCAGAGATGGGGAGATCTTCCAGCTTCCAGGCAGGCTGAGTGAGTAGATGTCCAACAAGACAGCGCTGCTTAAAAACAGGAGGTCCCACAGGGTGGGACGTGGTGGGTACAGCCATGGTGTCCTACCCAGGGCTGGTCCAGGGGTACCAGACTGACCAGGCGTCAGGGTTCATTTTCTCAGTGAGTGCTTAACGTAGAGGGAGAGTTTGGGGATGGAGAAGACCAGAACCCGCCCCTGCCCCTCCGCACTTCTGAAGACTGGAGGCTGAGTTGTTTCAGAGGCTGCCTGCCCCTGGTTTCAGGAATCCAGCCCTCCCTGTGGAGCAGGGACGACGTGATCCACTGGCTCAGATGGGCTGAGGAGGAGTATTCCCTTCGGCACACGGACGAGAGCAAGTTCGAAATGAACGGCAAAGCCCTCTGCATCCTCACCAAGGATGACTTCAGGCACCGAGCTCCCAGCTCAGGTTAGACCACCTCAAGGGTGTTTCTGAGGACCACCCAAGTACTGCACAAGCTGTGGTCTGCAGAGAGGGGCTGGATGGGCCCCAGCAGACCAGGCTTTAGCCCTGCTTGGGCAGTTGGGTGCTGGAGACAAGGGCAGCCTTCTTCCTCCCTTCAGTCCACCTGGACTGCAGAGGCTTTGGGATGGGGACAGCCTCTTCCTTTGTAGCCCAGAAATTTAAGTAGCAACATCAACTGAGAGAGTCTGGCCTGTAATAGAGCCTGATCTGAGCAGACTTCCCTTCCCTGCAGGTGATGTGTTGTATGAAATACTCCAGTACATAAAGACTCAGAGGAGAGCTCTGGTGTGCAGCCCTTTGCTCAGCTCACCCTTCAGGGAAGCCAGGACCACAAAGGAAGGTATGATGGAGAATGGCAGCTGTCCATCAAGCAGAACCTGCCCTCAGCTGCTGTCGGTTGCACGGATCTGGGGTTTGAAGCTCAGCCAGCTGAACCCATCCCACACTACCTGAGCAAGGCAAGCAGGACAGTCCTGGAGATGGAGGCCAGGTCCACCAAAGGCATCAAGGAAGTTTGTAGTGATGAAGCAGGTCTGGTCAGGATCAGATCTAGAGAGCATCAGGTGGGTCCACGGTGACCAGGAAAAGCTAAGGCCACGCTAGGATACACACTGGGAAGTGTATCTGCAAGCTGAGACCTGGATCAGGGAGAGTGGGGTGGGGAGAGGTCCCAGGGGAGGCTGGCCAGGACCAGCGGGGCTTGTTAGTGCTCTCGGGGGGCTCAGGTAGGAGTTAAGGATGGGGTTGGTGTCAGTGGCTGGCTTTGCACTGAGGTGGGTCTGGAAGTGCTTCCCTGAGTTCTTCTGCTGGCTCTCGTGTAGGGTGCTGAGCATCTCAAGCCCCCCCCCAGTTTACAAGGGTGTGCCTGTACTCTGGGGTGTCACATTCCAGCTTCTCTTCTGTATCTGACACTCACCCAAGCTGGCATCTTCTCTCACCTCTCCTGGACCTTCTGCTGCTCTTGTTTGAAGAAGACCCCAGGCTTGCCTCCTCTGCCTGGGCTGGCACTAGGGCTGATGACCAACCTGGGCTGTCCTTCCTCATGGAAGCTCCCCTGGGACCTGCCATAACACACCAGAGACTTCATTACTGTGTTTCTCCAGGGACAGACTGTGGTGCTGAGGCTGCTGCAGCTGCTGTTTCCTCCTGCCTGGCTGGTGCTGAGCAGCCTGTGCCCCGCAGCCACGCCGAGCCGCTCAACCTCTCCCATCACAGCTCCGAGGGCAGCTGCAGGGCAGGGGCTGGCTGCTCCTTTCCTACAGCCCTGCCAGCCCCAGCAGATGGGAAAATTGCAGGTGAAGATGAATTTATAGCCTGCTTCATCACCGGGGGAATGAAAGGGATGCTGTTTCCTGTCTGCCCATCTGGGTCCCCCCCCCTTCTATTTATTCCACAGAGAATCACAGGCTGGGCTGGGTTGGGAGGGACCCCAAGGATCATTGAATTCCAACCCCCCCTGCCACAGGCAGGGCCACCAACCTCCAGGCCTTGGAGCTACACAAGGTTGCCATATCCTTGTGTGCTCCCCTGCCTCAGTTTCCCCACTTGAATAACTGTAGTTCCCACTAGTGCCTTGAGATGTGGCAGCAGGAGTGCTGGCTGTGAGCTCTGGGCTCTTCTGCTGTGTGTTACCACTTGCTGCCACGTGCAACCCTGTCGCTGACCAGCCCTCAGTGGAGTGTAGGTGCCTTAGTGGGAGGTGGGTGACTGTTCCTTCTCCTCCCCTGCTCAGACTGCAGGTTGCTGTGGGATTATGTGTACCAGCTCCTCTCTGACAGCCGCTACGAGCCCTACATCAGGTGGGAGGACAAGGAAGCCAAGGTCTTTCGGGTCGTTAACCCGAACGGGCTCGCCCAGCTCTGGGGGAACCACAAGGTACATGAGGCTGAGAACAAACCCATGGCTCCTGCCATCCCCAAGAGCCACTGCCAGCGTCCTGCACGTGGCCCTTCCTGCAGACAGACCCAAACCAGGTGCTGGGGGCTGCTTCTTACTCCACCACCCCTCCATTCTCTTCCCCTTCCAGAACCGGATCAACATGACCTATGAGAAGATGTCACGAGCACTCAGGCACTACTACAAGCTCAACATCATCAAAAAGGAGCCAGGGCAGAAGCTGCTGTTCAGGTGAGATGAAGAAGGTGGGAGAAAGGAGCTGGGCTCCAGATGTTGGCATCTGGCTGAATCCTTTAAGGTCCAGCCTGGGCTGGAGTTGCAGTGCCTGTGCTGTACGTTGGGATAAGGCATTGATGTGATGAGCTGTCATCTGTGTGTGTGGTGCTGTGAGAGGCTGTAAATGCAACACTCCAGTGGGATTGTGTCCAGGCTCTGTCCTGTGCAAGCCAGGAGCTGGGATAGTTGGGCTCCAGCATCCTGCCCCAGGGCCAGCATCCATCCACTCTCCTTCATGGAGTCCAGCTGGTGCTGGAGGAAATGTCCCCAAGCCCAGCCCAGTGGACAGGTCCCTCCTGTTCCCCAGTGACACCAGGTCTGAAGTTCACCTCCAGACAAAGAAAGGTGTTGAAATAAATGAGGAGCCTCCTATTTTCTGCTTCCCTGGGGCTAGTTTGGACTTGGAGTGCTCTGGGCTGATGAGTCCTGAGCTTTGTCTCCCCAGGCTTGGTGCATCCTGGATGCAAAGCAAGAGGTGGGACCCTCAGCAAAGCTCAGGGGTGGCAGATACCCTCTGCTGCATGCTGCAGAGCTCAACTGGTGAGGGCAAGGGCTCCAGCATCCACAGCCTGGTTTGGGGCTGGCTTTGGACCTGTCCTTAAAGCCATTAAAAAAATGTACTGCAGGTTTTTGAAGACTCCTGGGGAGATCATCCACGAGAAGTCCAGCAAACTGGAGCAGCTGGAGAATGAGGACCATGAGGATTTGAAAGAAGACTCACTCGAGGCTTCACCATAGGAAGTGCCTGGAGGTGGCATTCACAGTGCATCACAGAGACAGTTGAGCTCCTCTGGGAAGTGCCAGAGTCTCTTGCATCTCCTGGGCAGAGGCCACAGAGCTGGTCCTGGATTTCAAAACCCCCCTTGAGCCCAAGCTGTGACATCTCTGAGGCTTCTTTAGCCAAACACACCCAGAAGCCCCCAAAGTGCCAGTGAACATCTGGGCTGGTCTTCTGCTTGCTGCTCTTCTGTCCTCAGGGAGGGAATGTGATGGTTTTGCTCTGTGAATGTTGGATGTTTGTAAGGTCCAAACCTGCTGGTAAAGACTGGTCTGTCCTTACAGCCAGATGTGCTGAGCCAGCTGTGCTGAGCCAGGGCACCCGTGTGTGTCCTCCTGGTCGAGCATCTATGGAGCTGCTTCTGCAGAGAGCAGTGGCCCTGAGTGGGAACACACTGCTCTGAGCCTGAGCTGCTTCCCCCACCTGAGAACAGACTTAGGCTGCAGATACATTGCACTCTCCCTGTCTCCTCCTGTGATGAAGGGTGGGAATATCCTCAAGTATCTGCCTGGATCAGGCCTGGCTGCAGCTCCAGGCTGCACAGATGCCCTAAGCTGGGCTTTAGTTTAATTCCTTTCCCTCCATTTCATGCTTTTTTTTTTTAGTTTAATAAATAATGTGAAAAGAGCCAGAGCTGAATGTGAGCCTGCTCCTCAGCACACCCCCAGCTCTTTGCTTTCAGCCCGAAGCAGGAATTCCAGCCCCCCCAGCAGTGCCCAGGTGAGAGGCAGAAGAAACAACCTGTGGGTTTGGTGGGGTTTATTTTCCATCTGAAACTATCTGTCAGTATTTTCAGGTTGCTTTTTGTTGAGGAAATAAAGTCCTGTGGCTGTGTGTGGTTGAAAATCCCACCTCTTGCTTATTGAAGGAGGAAGGGGGGGTGACTCTGGACAAATCCAAGCCTTCCTCACTTAAAACCAGCTCCTGTGGGTACCTGGGTCTTGTCCCCAAACTCAGCAGCCCTTAAACCTGAGTGGAACCACCAGAGATGCTCAGCAGATGGGGGAACGTGGTGCAAAGACACGGGGCTTTGTGGCTACATGGACCAGCACAGATGAAGGCTGGGGAGGGACGTGTTGGTTCATGGCTGATGGGAAGAGGTGAGCTCCTTCCACCCTCAGTTCCCCACCCCTGCAGAAGTTATCCTGCTGCCTCATCTCCTGGCTCTGGATCCTTTCCCAAGCCCCAGCTGCTGTCTCCTGGCTGCGTTGGGCAGCTGTGCTGGGAAGGGGTCTGGGAACTGTCTGTCCTGTGAGGAACCCTGCCAAGGGTTGGTGGCTGAGCTGATCGTTGCCATCCTGAAACCACAGTTCCCCTCACTGCAATCCATGTTGCTCCTCCAAACCCACTTCACACCCCTTGGCTGGAGCCTGGTGGGCTGTGGCCAGCAAGAAGCAGGGGTGGGACACGTGGCTGGTGGGCAGAATGTCACCAGTGTGACATCTCCAGAGGCACTGGCTGAGGAGTTTCACTTCCAGAAGAAATCGCCAGCTGGGTGGCAAACCACAAGGGCTTGGCAAGTCAAGCAGTGGGGGATAAAGAAACAAGAAGCTCCAGTGGGGACAGCATCACAGCCTTTGGGAGGTCCTGGCTAGGGAGGGAGGCTGTAATCTCTGCTAGGAAAGGGGCTGGATGGTAGCTAGCACCCAGCTGAGCTGCAGCCTGGCAATGAAGCGTAGCAGGAAGGTGCAGTGAAGCACCCAGACCCCATCCTTGCTTCCACAAAGGGTGCTTTCTGTCCCTGAGAAGCCTAAAGCCAGCTCTTCCTTGGGGTGAAGCCCAGCAGGCTGTGACACGGTGTAAGTCCTGCTGAGCCCTGAGGAACAGCCTTGGTGGGAAACTGGACACCCTCCCTCAGCAGCTGGCCCTGTGTGGCTCTTGGGATGCACCCCCATGGGTGCATTTTTCCTCACCTTCTCCTAACAACCCCTCCCTGCTGTAGAAACAGCCCTGGTGACTCCTGAGCGTTCCATGGCTGCTCCAGCCTGCTTGGTTTGGTTTGTTGGTGCAGGTGACAGTCAGTGACCACGCTGCCCGTGCTGCCCTCTCAGGCAGCCTGAGATACCCTCTCCTCACCTCTCTTCACCTGTTTTTCCTGCAGTGACTAAGGATTGTGCTGGGCTTGGATGGGGATTTCCCCTCCTGGCTGGGGAGCAGCCAGAAGCACTTGTGCTGCCTCAGCTTTGGAGGGAGCTTGGCAGGTGAAGGTGAGGAGCCACCTTTCCAAGGACGGGCTGCAAAGATGAGCTCTTCCCATGCTCCCAGGAAGCCCTCGTGCCCTTCCTGGGGTGATGTGTCCCCATTCCCTGCAGTAAACAATGCTGGGAAGGCTGCAAACCTGCTGCTTTTCTGGAGGGAGGACGAGGACCCATCCCGCTCAGTCAACAGCCGAGGAGCCGGGCAGTTCGGTGTGGGTGTGTGGGGAGGGGCAGCACACAGCAGCCGTGGCTGGAGTCCAGGGGTGGTGGCACACTGATAGGTGCCCTGTGTGGGCTTTCCCCAAGGTCTGTGGGTGCTTCGTGCCCCAGGAGGTGATTGTCCACCCAGCTTCAGCAGCCCCAGGCCTGGTGGTGCTCGGGGCAGCAGCGTGTGTGCATCTCCCGTGTCTCAGCTGCTGAGGGAAGCTGCTAAAATCAGCCCCAAGCCTGGGGGAAAAGAGGATTTGCTTCAGGGGCTGGTGCCCACCACCCTCTTGGGTCAGAGGCTCCACACAACCAGGCCAAGAGGTTTCCTCTGTGGCTGGCACGGGGAGGAGAGGAGTGGGTGCCCTCAGCATCCCTGTGGTGGGTCAGATCTGAAACTGTGGATAGTTTTGTGCCTAGGTGGCTGGTGTTGGCTGGAAGGGACCTTTGTGGTCCACTTAAAACACACCAACTGCCTCTAACACCCAGCTGGGGTGGCTGTGGCTTTGGCTAGCCAAACCAGACCCCCCCCTGCAAGGATGGTGCTCCTCAGCCTCACAGCTCCGTGTGGGAAATCCCTCTCCCTTGTTTCCCTTCCACCCTCGTGAGCAAGTTCCTGTAGATGAGTGAGTGATCCCCTCTGGTTCTGCTTTTAGTTCTGCTTTTCCCTCCAGCCTTACTGCCCTGAAGATACCAACCTTGATGTTGTGTGTTCCCCCCACCCCACTGTGTTCCCAGCCAGCTTCTTCACTGTCTCCCAGTATGGATGAGAAAAGCAGGCAAGGTTTGGATCCAGAATCTTCCCCCAGCTCTGATAACAGGCTTTTGGTTTGTCTCAGGTCTCTCGCAAGCATCTTCTGCCCCTCTCCCATGAAGTTCTGATCCAGAAGGGATCTGAACGTGGGCAGAGGTCTGGACCCAGATTCACAATTCAAGATTTTTCCTGGTGTCACTGTGGGTATCCCATCTTCAGGCTGTGTCCAGAAATGCTGCTCCAAACAAGAAAAGCCTGTGAGGGGGCCATACCTCAATGCCCATTCCCAATTCAGTACAGGAGAAGTCCTCCATGAGCAGTGTTTGGATTCAGCCTTGGATGATCTCCAGTAGCAAGATCTCCAAGCTGGAGATGACCAAACTATGCCCTATGGTCAGAATAAATGTGGGTTGTTTTTTTTTTTTGTTATATGGATGCTGCAGAGTCAAAACCAACCCAAACCAGTCAAAATTGGTTGTGAAACTCCTTCTCACCCTCTGGAACTGACCAGCTTGTGGAAGGATGCTGTGGTCACATGCTTGTTATCAGCACGGAGCTCCTGATGGATGGTTTAATTATTGATCAGAAGTAGATGAGGGTGCTGAAAAACAGTGCCAGGGAATCCCTAATCAATACCAGACTCTGACTAATCCCCGTGGGCTCAGGAGAAATGGAGGGGAGTGGACTGGATCTCTCCCAAGTGCAGGAAATGACAGCCCAGGCTGTTTGGAGAACCACAAAGGAAATGACCCAGGGCTGGTTCAGTCCAACCTGAACGTGGCATCAGGAAAAGGCCCCCGGGGGGCACCTGGGCCCCACATCATCCTAGCTGAGACCTGGGGAAACACGGCACAGCTCTTGCTGGAGGGTTTTCCAGAGGCAGCTGCTGCCTGGCAGGTGGCATCCAGCCCGTCCCTGCGCGGTGCAGTGCGAGCTACTGCCATCAGATGGCAAAAGAGCGATGAGGATGCAGGGCAGCGGCTCCCAGGAGGGTGCAAGGGGCACCGGGATGGCCCTGGGGCCAAATGGATCCCTGGGGTAAGGCAGGTGTAAGGAGAGTGGTTCGGTCCAGGGGTAGCTTGTGGATGTTGGGACACAGGGATCTGGGCTGTGTGTGTGCTGGGCTCCGGGAGATGCTCTGCCCCTGGGCAAGGTTGAGTGGGAGCCATGAGGGTGCAAAGGGTGGGGGGTCACAAAGTGGGTCCCTGTCCATGTTTTAGGGTGGGTGCACAGGCTGTTGGAAGGCCCCCAGGGTGGGTTTCAGAGACCCAGCCATACTCAGCATTAGGCAACACCCAGACAGCGCCGAATCACTGAGCACCCAGTGTCCTGCCACAACCACAGACACCCACGTTCCTGGCAGCTTCTGGGATGTGACAGGGGAGGGTGCTGATCTGCTCTGTGCAGTGAAACCCCATTTATCTGCCAAAGTTCCAGCTGATCCTTCTAAAAACAACCCCAGAAAACCCCACACACGGCCTCACACCCATGGGGGGGGGAAGAACAAAACCACCCCGGCCGACAAACAAATGCCAAGGGGCTGAGTGAGCTGGTGCCAAAGGGCAGCGCTCACACCAGCTGCCAGGTGAGTTTTATGCTCTCTTTGCTATAAGGAAATGGGTTTCTCCTCCAGTGAAACTCACGCCCGCAGGGTTGCTCTGCCACGAGGGAGGGGACAGCAGGGAAGCCAGGCGGAAGCACCAGTCGCTCTCCTACCTGAGTGGCTGCTAAAAATAGGACTTAACTCCGCCAGGTACCAGCCCTGGGTATAAAACAGACACCTCCCAGGAGAGCCTGGCAACCCTTAGCACCTGTGGCCAAGGAGTTTGTCTTTACCTATTGTCCAGAAGGGCTGAAATACTCATGGAAAGGTAAATACCAACAGAGCCAACGAAGGGTGATGCAGGCAACGTGCTGGGATCAGTTGAAGGAGGATGGGGGTTTATGGCTTTGCTGTGATTACATTTAATTGAGCCATTTATTACTGGGTGGTTGGTGGGTTTGCTCTTGGCTTGGATGAGGGAAACTTCGCCTCCTTGATCCAAAGGAAGGTGGGTGTGCTTGTGCGTTGCCATGAAGCTTATCTAGACTGAGGGGGGGAGGCTGATGCTTGGCTCCTGGGTGGTTTGTACACCACAGCATGATGGATTTTGGTGCTGGCTTCCTGCTCAGCAGTGGAGAAAGTCTGGCTTGGGTTTGGTTCTCTGGAGGGTGAATTTGGTTTCGGAAGCAGAGCCAGCACAGGACACTGGCACAGAGCTCTGCTTTTCCAGGAGCAGCTTCTCCTGTTGGGTTTTGCTGGGAAAGGGTGATGGGAAGGGCAGGGGTTGGGTGCTCCAAGCTCTGAGCCCCATGCTGGTGAAGGGGCTGTATCATCGCAAGGTGCTCAGTCAATACCAGCAGTGACTGAGTGTATTTACAGGAGCCCACACTGGCCTTAGCTTTTCCAAGGCCTGGAAGCACCCAGCTTTGCTGGGGAACGTTGGGGGTTGTTTTTTTACCAGCCAATACATCGAGGGGAGACACTAATAGATCTGTGTTGTGCGATTCATTGGGGTGGGGGGAGGATGGAGGCACTCCCAGTGTGGAGTCTGGCTTTGTAGCATGGAAAAGATACAGCACGGTGGTGGGATCTCTGGTGGTATCTGGGGGGGTATCTATACCCTTGCTGGATCAAACCCTCTGGATGATACCACAGATCTCCCTCTGAGACATGCCCAGCTCATCTCCCAACCCCCTTCCTTGCAGTTTCACTTCCCTTATCAGTGAAGCTGAACCATAAACCTCCTCATGAGCAGCGCTGCGTGAGGAGCGCTCAGGTAATCCTCATAAAAGGGGTTGATCATTTACTGGGGATGTAAACAGCCTGGGACACCCAAAGCTCCTTTGGGCTCCAGCGTCAGCTAAAATGGGACCCAACCTGACTGTGCAGCACCCTGGGGAGAGCCCAAACCAGGCTGAAAATGTTGTTTCCCTCTGCAGCAACGTGCAGGCTCTGGCTGGGGAGAAGCCTCCGTGGGACGTGGGGATGCAGCCGTCGGGAAAGATCCTGTCTCTGGACAGGCAAGGGGCCAAGAAGGTGCTGGAGATCTACGTCAGCCGCTCGCTGAGCTGCTGTGAGAACTCCACAGTGGGCAAAAAACCCCTCCGGAAGAGAGCTGAGAGGAGAGGGAGGAAGGCAAGTGGGCTGCAGCGGTCAGAAAGCGACTTCTGCAAGTATTCGCCTGGCAAACCCAGCCCCAAGAAGGACCAGGAGGAGGAACCCAAAGCACAGGACCCGGATGAGACTCTGGATGATGAGAGCAAAGCTCCTGGGGAGGTCCCTAAAGAGGAGCCAGAGCCCAAGAGGAAAAGCACAAAAAGCTCTTCCCAGGGCAAAAGCCAACGCACCTGGTTCAAAAGTGTCTTAAATTTCCTCCTGAAGAAGAACCCTGAGGAGCAGAAGGAAAATGCAGGACATAAAGCCAAGGAAAGAGATGCTAAAGCTCCTCCCAGCTCCAAACCAGAAGGGAGTAACAGACCTGGAGGGGACATGAGCATGTCCCCACCGCTGGGCAGGGCCCCAAAGAGGAGATCCAGCCTCAAGAAGGTTTTCTCCTTCAAGAAACATGGGGATGAGGAGCGGGGAGAGGCGGCAGCTGGGGTGAAGGCCAAGCGACCCGTCTGCCTACCGCTGCGGCACGTCCAGGCACCAGCCACCCCAGGTGGGACCCCAGCCACCCCTAAGCCAACCCTACAGCTAACAGGACCTCTGTTGGGCATTGCTTGGGAAAGAAATGGTGCTTGGTGTTGGTGCTTCACCCAAAGCATCACCCTCCTGTTGCTTTCTGGGGTAGATTTTGGGGGACTCTGATTCCAACCCCAGGAAAGGGTCAGTCTCCCCTCTGGCTTCTGAGCACAGCAAGTTACTCCAGGCACAGGTTTTCCTGTGCTGGCAAAAAGGAAGGATGTGGATGTGGTTTAGCTTAAACCTGTGTTAAAGACATGAGATTAATTCTTAAGCCACCCTAGGGCCAGTCTTAAGCTGCTTTTGTCTTGCTGTGGGGCAGGGTGCGCGGGGCTGTCTGCCATGGCACCACAGGCAGAGCCCACGGGACACCCCCATCCCCACTTCAGCCCCTCCCCTGCCAAAAAGCAGGCATGGGGATTTCTGGGCAGCTTTGGGCAGCTTGGGGGTGAGTCTCAAGCACTTGGATCCGATGAGGAGAGCGCAGTCCCATCGCCCACCAGCCACACGCGCTGCTGCAGGGTGGGCACGAGCACCACGTGGACGCAGCCACTGCTGCAGCTGCTTCTCCTCCCAACCCTATGGCCAAGAAGGGAAAAAAAACCCCAGGATCCTTATATCTGAATCCCTGTTTTCCTTCCTGCAGAGGTGGAGCAGCCTGATGGTTACTACGCCCAGGTCTCTGAGGAGATTGGGCTGATCGTGCAGGGCAGAGAGAGCCAGGGGAGCCGAGGTGGGGGGCAGCCCCCACGCCTGGTCAGCGCCGACGGCGTCGGTGAGTGATGCCCTTGATGCCCTTTGCCACCACGTAGGGACAAGGTACATGCATGAGGTTTGTCCACACGCAGAGCTTGTGCCCTGCTTCAGCCCTGGCTCAATAGGCTGCCCAGGGAGGTGGTGGAGTCTCCTTCTCTGGAGATGTTCAAGTCTCATCTGGATGCCTGTCTGTGTAATATGAGCTGGGGAGCTGCTTTGGCAGGGGGTTGGACCCCATGAGCTCTCGAGGTCCCTTCCAACCCCTGGGATTCTGTGATGCTGTGATTCTGGGGCTTACGTGGCTTGAACAGTCATGGGAAGACTTGAGGGGGAGTCTTCAGCATCGGGGCTCGAGCTGGGGAGGGGGGAACTCAAAGGCGTGGGGGTTCCTGCTGGCTGAGGGGGCCAAGGCACGTGGCCATGGGTGAAAATGGGGTTTGGAGGGGTGGAGGTGGATGGATGCTGCTCAGGGAATTTTTTTAGGGGGGGGTAAACAGGCACTGCTGCCCCCTTAGAGAGGCTGGGTGTGGGGCTCGGGGAGAGGCCTGGGGATGACGTGGGGTCTCTCTCTGCAGATGAAGCCATCAGGAGAATCGTCGCTCTGCTCCAGAGTGCAGGAGATGAGCTGGACAGGCAGGTGAGAGGCTGGGCCGAGCTTTGGGCCGAGCTCTGTGCTGGGTGCACTGGTGCAGGGAAACGCTCAGCCCACTCAAGGAAATGGCAGCTTCGAATTCCCCGACTGGGTGTGATCGTGGCTGTCTGTCTGTCCTCCCTCAACCACAGTCCCACCAATGGACCAAAGGCATGGACCCAGGGATGATGCACTGAGTTGTTCACCTGTAACCTGCCTGTTCCCTTCTTAACCAGGTGAAGGAAGACGCACGGCTACGGATGTTCTTCAGAGACATGTCCTACAGCTCCTTCAAGAACCTGGCTGATGCCTACGTCCACAGGGAAATGACAGCCAGTAGACCCAACATCAACCCCCAGGAGATCCAGTTTGCCTTCACGGTGCACCTCACTGCCAAGGTGGCAGGCATCTGCAACCAGGCAGTCAACAGGATCATGGGCTTCGGCACCCGCTACCTGGAAGATTCATTTGCACCCTTGTCCTACAGCAAGATTCTCCAGGTAGAGAGGAGGGTTGAGCCTTGGGTTGAGCTCCCAACCAGCAAATGAGGACAAGGGGTATAATTTTAGGGTGATTGACAGACTTGGGTGGGTAGCAGTCGTGCTGGCTTGCTGTGTTGGGGTGGGGGGTGTGATTGGGTGCTGGGTCTTGCCCTGTGCTGTTTGGGCTGCTTTTGCCCTTCTCCAATGTCAGCACAGCCCATGCAAGGAGCAGGACTTGCTTTGCTCCCTGCCTGCTGCATCTCCACAGCTGGAGGTGCCCATCTGCAGCTTTCCTCTGGGGGGG
>VZTU01026607.1:15437-33303 GCA_013400835.1 Zapornia atra
GCCCCCCACCGACCCCGTTTTGCCCAGGCCCGGGGGGGGGGGGGGGGGCAGCTTAGGAAACCAGCCTGGCACTTAACGAGCCAATTAATGCAGAGCTCGCTGTCACTAAGAGGATGGTGACAAGGGTTCATCTCACAGAGCCTGGCACTGGGCCAGGAAGGGTGCTGTCCTCAGGGATGCTGTCCCAGGGCCAGGGTGTGTGCAGCGGGATAGGGTGCAGGATAGGTGTTGCACACACCCCCCCGCCCTGAGAAGCCCCCTGGAATTCATGGCAGGGGATTTGGGGGAATGTTGTGATGTGGCTGGGCACCCCCTTTGGCTGGCAGACCCCCCAGGAGCGTCCCCAGAGCCCAGCTTCTCTGGGGCTGGAGGATCCCAAGGGGGGTACCTGAGCACGCTGTGAAGCCCTCACAGGTCTGAGCTGCTGGCTTTTGGGGTGCTGCCCTCCCCTTGCCTGTCTTCTGTCCTTCCCTGCACATGGCCACTCATCCTCTTCTCTGTCCTGCCTTGCTTCCCCTGCCCTCTCCTGCTGCCTGGGTGGGGGGGCTGTGCTGTCTACCTGGCTTTCTTCTTCTGGGGGCCCTTCTTGCATCCACTGTGCACCTCCCCATGGAGCTGCTCACTCGCCTTCTCCCAGGGATGGCAGCTTCTTCATGGCCACTGCACCATCCTTCCTCACCCAGCTCTGGGAATGGAAAACCCCCTTTAAAGCCTTACTCCATGGCAGCTGCAAGGGAAGAGGCTGAATCAAGATGCCCAAAGGAGAGCCTGGGGAGGGGGGAACATCTCCCAGGGGTGTTGGCAGCCTCTGGGTCCTCCTGCAGCACTCTGTCTTGTAGCAAGCCCAGCTCCTATGGGGAAACCATCCTCCAGCCATGCACTGGCTGGAGGGGTGTGTTCCTGCAGGTCCCAGGGGATTGTTCACACCTTTCCCAAAGTTTTGCAGCTGGGGCTGGGTTTGACTGAGGAGCTGCAAGTGCTGAGCGAAGCAGGAGCATCCTACACCTCTTCCATGCTGGGCCAGCTGAATTCCCTGGGGCCTGACCTGGGTCACTGCACAGGGAACAGGGAAATGATTCCTTCCAGTGGGCAAAGAGCTCGTGACCTCCTGATGCACTTGGGTGTTGGGATCAGTCGCAGTGAGAGGTGATCATTTCCCCCTTCTCCTCCCTGCCAGTGCTGGAGGAAAGGCTGGAGGAATGGGCTCTCCCAAGGGCTGGAGACAGGGGGATGAATCACACAGATCCCAGCTCAGATACTGTCAGATGGCTGGTGGAAAGACTGGCAGGTGTGGGAGACTCACCCACCAAGGGGGTAATGTGAAAACATCAGCCACTGGAAGAACAAGAAAGGAGAAGAGTGAATCCAGTGGGGCTGTGCACCCACAGCAGGACGTGGCCACATCCAAACACCCTGATTCAAGTGCTTTTCACCTCAGGGACAGTCCAGACCCTGTTTCAATCTGTCTGTGAGCTGACAACTTGCTCCTGCTTGTCCCATCACCCAGGCAGCAGCTGCTGGGGACAGCCTTGGCCATGCTGAGTGCCATTTAGCTGGGGGGGTTTGCAGGCAACACTCACCCACTGATGAGCAGCGACATCACCCAGGGATGTTCTGGAGGGGGGGGGGAGCTCTGCCCCCAGGCATCCCCCAGGACACAGCTCTTGTGAGACACACCGTGGCTGGAGAGACCAAGGGAAAAAAAACATATGAAAATTTGGGGTGAAACAGCACTGCAAAGGTTGTATGAGGATTCTGGGATCACCCTCTGTGCCCTGGCCAGCTCTCATGAGCTCTCTCCCCCTGCCAGCTACTCTACACGTGCCCATGTGATGTGTGGGCATGTGTAGAGTACCTGAATTCCCTGGGGATGTGTTTATACACCTCCTGGAACATAACATATGTCATATTCATGGTACTGGGCAGTATTGTACTGGGCAGATAGATGTATTGTACTGGGCAGATACATGTATAAGCAATGGGTATCCAGTAATACTGAATAAATACATCTGTTGAACATGGCATTTCTTCTGAGTGGTGGCAGCAGCATCAGGTTATTAAGGCTGAAAAGGCACCAGACATCTACTGAATTCCCCCCCTGGATTTTAACTCTCACCCAGCCACTGAAGGAAGCCTGAGGGCAGCATGGTGGTTGCTCAGTAAGCCCAGATTTGGGGTACGTGGTGCAGACGTAGGCATCCTTCTGGGGCCATAGGGAGCACAGCAAAGGGGAAACCAAATCCAGCTCCTTTTCTCCTCCAAGAATCAAGCAAGGAGACAAACCCCCTTCCAATGGGAAGGAAACAGAAGCAGCATTTCCAAACCTAACCCCACGCAACGCCCTGCACCCACCCCTTGTGTAACACCCTCTGGCTTTAAGTGTCTTATACCAGGCTTTACTCACTCAGCACTGAGCTGTGCCTAAGCTGGGAGAATCCCATTTAGAAAAACACCCTTGATGAGGAAAGCAGGGAGCAAAGAGGAAATTTGACAAGGATGTTTCCAAGAGGGATGGCACCGTAACGCAGGGACCATCTCTGGGAGGGTTCCTGGGGCGCTTTGGATTGCTTGATATAAAAGAGGAGCCAGGATTGAGCCCTGGGCATCGAGCTGGCTGTGGCTGGGGATTACAAGAGCTGTTTTGATCAGGGGGGAAAAAGAAAAAAGAATCTGTTTTTAGCACAGGCAGCAATTAAAATAGCTGGTGAGTCGCAACGCCTGGGGGAGCTGCCATCAGAGGAGGAGAAAACCCCACCTTCTGGGCTCCTCTGCAGCCAGGGATGAGCCTGGGGAAAGCAGAGGAGAGAAGAGCTTGAGGGGAAGCTCCACCTGGGGGAAGAGGAGAAGCCAAGACACCGAGCAGGATGGCTCAGCTGAGGATGGGTGAGGAGGATCCGCGGGGCTCGGGGACCCCCTTCTCGCTCTCCTTTTCGGGCAGCGGCTTCCTGGCCCTGTACCAGGTGGGGGTGGTGCAGTCCCTCCTGGAGCTGGCTCCTGACCTCCTCAAGTCTGCCTGTAAGGTCTACGGCTCGTCCGCCGGCTCGCTCATCGCTGCGGCCGTGGTGTGTGGCATCGGCCTGGGTAAGAGCCTCCCTGCCTGCGTGTCCTTGCCATAGGGGTGGGCTTTGCAGAGAGAGAGAGAGAGAGGAGCTGGTGCCTGAGAGCTCTGATGAGAGGGGATGTGAGCCTGTGTTTAGCCCTGTCACTCCCAAGGTACAGCTCTGCAGGTGACGCCAGCCGCTCTGGGGCAATTTGGGGTGGTGTGAGCTGAACGAGCTGGTTGTTGCTGTCTGACTGTTATCTCAGCTGGTTGGGTAGAAACTGCCTGGGTAAATCTGGATGTACCTGTATTCTCCTGGCTTGTTTCCCTGCTGAATCATAGAATCATAGACTGGGCTGGGTTGGAAGGGACCCCAAGGATCATAGAGCTCCAACCCCCCTGCCACAGGCAGGGCCACCAACCTCCAGGCCTGGAGCTACACAAGGTTGCCCAGGGCCCCAGCCAACCTGGCCTTGAACACCCCCAGGGATGGGGCATCCACCCCCTCTCTGGGCAGCCTGTTCCAGCCCCTCACCACTCTCTCGGCAAAGAACTTCCCCCTAATATCTAATCTAACCCTTCCCTCCTTTAGCTTTAATCCATCCCCCTTGTCCTGCCATTATCTGCCCTTTTAAACAGTTGAATCCCCTCCTGCTTATCAGCTCCCTTCAGGGACTGGCAGGCTGCAGTGAGGTCCCCCCGCAGCCTTCTCTTCTCCAGGCTGACCCAGCCCAGCTCCCTCAGCCTCTCTTTGTAGGGCAGCTGCTCCAGCCCTCTGAGCATCCTCGTGGCTCCTCTGACCCCTCTCCAACAGCCCCACATCTTTCTTGTATTGGGGCCCCAGCTCTGGACACAGGGCTCCAGCTGGGGCCTCCCAGGGCAGAGCAGAGAGGGACAATCCCCTCCCTGTCCCTGCTGCCACCCCTCTGCTGATGGAGCCCAGGATCCCATTGGCCTTGTGAGCTGCCAGAGCCACTGCTGGCTCATGTTCAGTGTCTCACCCACCACAATCCCCAAGTCCTTCTCAGCAGGGCTGCTCTCAGCAGATCTCCTCCTCTTCTGCTCTGAGGTCTCAGGGGTGCATCACAGAGCAAGCCAGGGTGGCTGCAGTGGGTGGGAATGCCCATGTAAAGCCCCCCTGGTCCCCTGTGGATTGGGTCCCTTGGCATCCTCAGCTACACAGAGAGCCACAGCGCTGCCACCCCTGTCTGCTTGTTGCTTTCCCTTATCCCACTCAACCTGCCCAGCACAAGGGAAGGTGCAACTGTGATCCCTGTTTCCAGAGGGCAGAACTCTTCTGAACCTCTTTAGACGACGTGGAAACAGGCCCCACTAGCAGTAAGATCATCTATGTGTAGAATTAATTCAGAGCAGTTAATCCACTTTTAATAATCACATCCTCCCATATTTCCAATTAGTGCCCATGTGTAAACAAGTGTACACAGGGCTTAAGTCTTCCAAGGCTGATCCAGCCCTGCTTCAAGCACTGGGGATGCTGAGGAGCATCGGGGCTTTGAGGGTCCAACTCATGACAGGGCTGACCCTGCCTGGGGGGCAGGTGCCCCCAGAGCTGCTCTGTCACCCCCTCCTCAGCTGGATGGGGCAGAGGATACACAACAAAAGGCTCCTGGGTTGAGATAAGGGCAGGGAGAGATCACCCAGCAACTATTGTCATGGGCTCAGCACAGAACAGAATGTGTCTCATTTCTTGCCCAGCCAAACCAGAGTAGGATGATGAGAATCAAACCCAAACCTTACACAGCCAGAGGTGCTGAGATCATCTCCTGCTGGGGCAAAAAGAGGTCAGAGGTATGTTTGGCTCCTGGGGGGTGTCCCATGGGGTGGGCGCAGTCACGTTCCCTGTCCCAAACAGGGCTGTGTGAGGAGCTGTGGGCTCTCAGAGCTGGGCTGTGTGAGGAGCTGTGGGCTCTCAGAGCTGGGCTGTGTGAGGAGCTGTGGGCTCTCAGAGCCAGGCTGTCCTCTGCCACCCCATGGGTCACCTCCTGGGCATGGGCTGGTGACCTCCCCAGCAGCTGGTGCAGGCAGGGGCAGTCACAGCACTGTCTGCCAGGGTCATCCTGTGCCCACCTCGAGTCAAACCCCCATCCAGAGCTAAAGCACCCAAAGCTGAGGGGTGGCTCTCCATCCTTCCCAGTAGCCTGAAGGCAGTTTTACCAGTTTTTCCCCCATTTCCAGCACATAGAGCAGCCAAACAGTGCCTGGCAGGGGCATCACCTGCCTGGGGTGTCTCCATCTCTTCTGGCAACCCCAAGGACCTTGCATGAACCTGCCAAGCATTAATCATCACATCACATGGGCTGAGGATCTGCTCAAACACTTCTAACCCCTCTTAATCCCCCTGCTACTCCATTTGCCTTGAAGACACCTCATCTAATTCACCTGAGAAACCTTTGCCCCCACAAAGCCACAGTGTGTTGTGCTGGTGCAAAGTCCCCAGGAGCCTCCTTGGGCATGAGGACAGCTCTCTGCAGCACTGGGGACTGGGACAAGCTCTTTGCTGCAAGAGTTTAACCACCCAAGGTGCATTATTCTCCCAGTTCAGAGAAGGAACCGAGGTCCCTCCCTGGGATCAGGCTGGTGGGGGGGGGGGTTGCTGCACCCCTCTTCTCCCCTGCACCACAGCCTGGTGTCTCCTGACCTCCAGCCAGGGCTCTGCAGCTCTGCTCCTTTAATCCAGCTCCTGAGATGTCCAGACACATGTAATGACTATTAACACCGTCTGGGAGGTCACTGGAGGAGCTCAGATGAGCAGGGAGCCCCAGGGGAGTCAGGGTGGCAGCTTGCAGGGCAGCCCTGCTCCTCAGTACCTGTTCCTCTGTGAAGCCTGGAGCTGCCCACATGCAGAAGTGGAGGTGGAAGGCAGGAACATGTTCTGCAAGTCACATTGGCACCCATAACTTGGTGCTGGCACCCACATCCCCCTTCCCTGGGCTCTGCAGAGCCTTTCCTTAATCCCCAGCCAGGCACCATCCTGAGCACCCATCCCCAAAGCAGGTGAGGATTTCACCAGTGGGGTTGTGCTCAGCAGTACGTGGTCCCCTGAGGGCATCATGGGTGTGATGTCCCCCTTCCTGGCCTGCTACAATGCCCCCCCCTTTGTAGCAGCATCATCTTCATCCTGGGGTGATGCACAGGGGCTGCAAGAGGCTTTATCTGTGAGGAGTGCTGAAAGTGGGATGGGAAATGTAACTGTGAGGGCAGCAGGGATCACAGGATGGGAGGGGTGGGAAGGGGCCTCCAGAGCTCATGGGGTCCAACCCCCTGCCAAAGCAGGGTCCCTAGGACAGGTCTGGGCTGGGATCTCTCCAGAGAAGGAGACTCCACAGCCCCAACCCCAGGGATCCTGACCTTCTCTCTCTCTTTCCTCTGTGTCAGATGACCTAAAGGAATTCTTTTTTGCCATGGCAAAAGAAGTCAGGAAAACCATCCTGGGCCCTCTGTCCCCCAAGTGCAGCTTGCTGGCCAACATCAAGGCTGTTCTGCAGCGGATGCTACCGGAGGACTCCTACCAGCTGGCTTCAGGGAGGCTCCACATCTCGCTCACACGGGTGATGGATGGCCAGAATGTCATGGCCTCCGAGTTCAGCTCCAAGGAGGAGCTCATTCAGGTACAGGCACCTCCCTCTGAGGCAGCAGGATGATCTCTACCTGCTGCTCAGGGTGTGGAGGCACCTCGGCATCGGTGACTTTTCCACCCAAGATGGGGATAGATGCTCCAGCTCTGCTGGAGTTGGGGTCCCACCACAGAGAGCTCCACTGGGCTTGGAGGGAAGGAGGAAGACCTTAGGTCCAGAGCCATCTGGCAATAAATCACACCACAAAAAGCAGGTTTCTTTCCAGCTTCAACAAGCTGATGCTGGCACGCTGGCCAGCTCTAATTAAAGTGCTAAGGACTCTTTGCAAAGAGCTGTGTGGATGCTAACACCACCTCTCAGCTCTCTGGACAGGATTCTCCTTGGCCAAGTCCCACTGGCAGCAATTTTCCTTGTTGCCTCAGCATTTTCCTGGGAGGAAAGAGCTGGACACAGCATCTGTGCTGCTGATTAACCAGCTAATTAGCTGCTGGGGAAAGAATCCCAGGGTAAAACAGAGAAGACCAGGAGGCTGTGGGCTTGCTTGTCCCAGGGAGACAGTAGAGAATGGCCATGGAGATGTTGGAGTTGACCCTGTGGTGTCCTAGGCCAACCCAGGAGCCTGGGATGCTCCTTCCCAACTGATGAGACTGGTGGAAAAGAGCTGCAAATGGCCCAGCAGTGGTTTTACCACTGACAAACCTCAGCAGGGTGCAAATCCGCTGTGGGAATGCCTTGGGTTTGCCCCCAAACCCCCAAACAGGAAAAAATGAGCCCAAAGCCTCACCCTGCCAGCCTCACAGAGCAGTGTTTGGGCAGTGAGGTGTAGATACATGACTCTCCATTGCTGGCAGCTCCAGACATGAGAGAGGGAGCGCTGTGCCCTTCTCAGGAGCAGAGTTTCAACTTCACTGAGAGGTTCTCCCCTTCTCTGAACCCTTTCTTCTTGATACACTCAAGTGCAAAGCCCAGCTGGTACCAGCAGCCTGGCTCCAGACATGTGTCAGGCCTGACTGTGCAGGCACCTGGCCAACAGGAACAGTGACTTCTGCAACCCTTCTCCTCCCCCAGGCTCTCCTCTGCAGCTGCTTCCTTCCAATCTACTGTGGATTCATCCCTCCATCCTACAGAGGTGTGGTGAGTGGTGTTTCCAATAAGTCAGGAGCTCCCAGCTGTGTGTTCCTTGGAGCTTTACATTTGCTCCAACAGAGAGGGATATATATATATATATGCATATATAAATATATATATATATATATATATGCTTAGGCTGTTTCTGTAGTTGATAGAGGATGATAAAGTCTTTTAGCTTGTCCTTCATCCCATCCTGAGGTGATAGCTGGGTGGAAGTGCCACCCTCTCCTACAAGCCAGAGCCTGGGTGAGTGGGGATCACCTTGCAGATGCTCCAGAGTGAGATGAGAGGTTCCCCACGCTCAGGACTCTGACAACCAACCCAGTTATCCCAGGCAGGATCTGCCTGCAGTGCAGATGTCTCCAGTAGCTCAGGTGCAGACTTGCATGGCTGAGACACAGGGAGCTCGTGGGAGGATCCTCCCCCAGCCATGGGTATATTCACCCTCTGGGAATTTGGGCTGGCTTCACCCTCAGTGAACAGGGAGCAGAGCCACGTGGTGGTGAAACAAGGGCAGGTGGAGCGCAGAGCAGCCCAGTGACCCACTGGTGTGCCAAAGCTCACAAAGCCACCACACTGGAATTCCAGCTGGGACAGGTGGGACCCTTCCTGGGCTCTTCCTGGTCTGTGCTGCTCGAGGCTGTTCAGTCCTTGGCTGTCTGTACCTGGCTGCTGGGTCCCAGCTCCAGCTTAGCCAGGACTGCAGGGCTCACCCAGGAGGTGAGCAGGGTGCAGGGCTTGGGGCCACTGCCTGTTCAGGAGGGTTTCATCCCATCAGCTGCAGCCCTTGCCAGCTCAGAGCCTGCTGAGGTGGGCAGTAAACTCAGGTACCTTTTGGAACACAGCAACCCACGTTTTCCTTGCCCAGTGAGTCATTCCCCAGGGGTACACAGGCAGTTTTTCAATGCAGGGATCCTGCTGCTCGAGCTCAGGATTTGAAATTCCTATGACCCTGGGACTTCAGGGGTGGTTGAATTGGCTAACCCCTGCCCAAACAGCCTCACAGAGCTTTGGAAATGAAAATAACTCCATGTCTGTTCTAATAACAGCTCTGGGTTACAGAACCTGGTCAAGGAGCTGGCTGGGTGCTGCAGGCAGGGCAGCAGGAGCTGGCAAAGGATAAGGAGCAGGGGGGGTGGTGCAATGAGAAGGGAGGATGTGCTGGGACTGGCCTGCCACAGGAGATGTCACCTTTGCAACTGCTTGCTTCCCTCTTGGTGACACTGCCCTGGCAGGCTGTAGCAACCCTCCAAGCAACCCCTCCCTCTGCTCTTCCCTCCCAGCGCTACGTGGATGGAGGGTTCACTGGCCTGCAGCCTGTCTCCAGCCTGGAGGAAGCTGTGATCACTGTGTCCCCGTTCACTGGGGAGCTGGATATCTGCCCCCGGGATTGTCCTGCGATCTTCTTCTGCTTCCAGATCTTCAATGGCAGCATTCAGATCTCAATAGAGAACCTCTGCAGGATTAGCTATGCTCTCTTCCCACCCAGCACCATGGTGAGCCCCCCAGGTCTTATTCCCAGCTTTGTTTTGGTTAAAACAAATGGATGCTGGACCTGCCTTTCCAGGCTTTAAGGTTCAGCTCAATCTCCATCATAGAATCATAGACTGGGCTGGGTTGGAAGGGACCCCAAGGGTCACAGAGCTCCAACCCCCCTGCCACAGGCAGGGCCACCAACCTCAGGCCTGGAGCTACACAAGGTTGCCCAGGGCCCCAGCCAACCTGGCCTTGAACACCCCCAGGGACAGGGCACCCACCCCCTCTCTGGGCAGCCTGTTCCAGCCCCTCACCACTCTCTCTGCAAAGAACTTCCCCCTAATATCTAATCTAACCCTCCCCTCCTTTAGCTTTAATCCATCCCCCTTGTCCTGCCATTATCTGCCCTTTTAACAAGCTGAATCCCCTCCTGCTTATCAGCTCCCTTCAGGGACTGGCAGGCTGCAGTGAGGTCCCCCCACAGCCTTCTCTTCTCCAGGCTGACCCAGCCCAGCTCCCTCAGCCTCTCTTTGCAGGGGAGCTGCTCCAGCCCTCTGAGCATCCTCATGGCTCCTCTGACCCCTCTCCAACAGCCCCACATCTTTCTTGTATTGGGGGCCCAGCTCTGGACACAGGACTCCAGCTGGGGCCTCACAGGGCAGAGCAGAGAGGGACAATCCCCTCCCTGTCCCTGCTGCCACCCCTCTTTTAATAATCACCACTCAGTTGGATTTCAAAGGGCAGTGCATTTCTTTGGTGGGCGCTGCTGGGGATGGAGTCTAGTTTGGTGAAGGACCACCAAAGGGTGTTTGCAAACCAAGCTGTGCTTGCTGCCTCCCCAGACAGGCCACCCCAACCCTCCACAGCCTTGGTCAGATCCTCTCTGCACCTGCATGGGAGGCTCTTTAGTGACCTCAAGTGTTTCTCCTTGCAGGTCCTGAACGACATTTTCTCCCAAGGGTACCAGGACACTGCCCTCTTCCTCTACAGGAACAGTAAGTGTTACCCCCAGGACCAACCTGGAAGCTGCCCCTCAGCACTGCAGAGCCCCTGCAGACCTCAGCCCTTCCCCTCCCTGTCTCTCAGATGCTTTTGGCTTTAACTACTCCGATGGCAACTTCCGCTTCGCCAGCATGTGTGGGAGGAACGACCCTGCCCAGTTCAGCAGGGCCATCACCAGCCTCTTCAAAAGGGCTCCACAGGGGCTGGCTCCCTGCTTCCTGCCAGGTAGAGAGGCTTTGGGGTACTGACCTTGGGGTTTGGGGGGCCACTGAGGGCTGCTGCAGTCACCTCTGAGAGGAACAGCGTGACATTTAAGGCATTATTGAGTTCTTTCTTACAGTGTGTTTGCTGTTTAGAAGGGGCTTTGTGAGGGCAGCTCAAGCTGGGTTCTGGCCTGGGCTTCCAGCAAGAGCTCCTGGACAAGAGGAATCACTACATTTACTGGGTTATTTCTAACTCTGGGTCTTTATTGACTTCTGTCTTGTCATTCATGGGCACAGGCTTGGCTATGTGGAAGAAGGAGCAGATGTCTGGGCTGCAGGATCCGCTGTCAAAGGTCCTGTTGCAGCCATACAGGCTGCCAGCGGCTGTCAGAAAGGGGTAGGTACACCTCCAGAGAGGCTCTGAACCTGAGAGGGAGCCAGAAACAGGGGGCTGCACCTCCAGCAGCAGCCAGGCAGCCGAAGGGACACGGTGCAAGGTCAGCAGAGGCACACAGGCAGCCCTGCAAGCCCAGCCTTGGGCTGTGCCATGGGCTGCAGCATCCTTCTGTGGTGGCAGCTCCATGGGGAACACATCAGGCAGTGTGGGCTGGCAATGAGTCCCTCCTTCCCATGGACCAGGGCAAGCTGATACACATCTGCTGGTCATGGAAGAGACTGTTACAGTGTGCACTTACCAGTAGCACCCTTCCCCTTTAACTGCATTTACTGGTCATTAAAATCTGCCTGTTTATGTTGTTCCTGCAGGCTGAATAAGCTGTGGGGGCTGCTGGAAACTATGAGCTCCACAGTAAAACGGTTCCAGAGGCTCCTCCAAACCATGGTGCCTGGCTTGCTTAAGAGAGCTGTGGCCAGCAGGTGAGATGCAAACCCTCAGGGGAGGGAGGGAAGGGTGCAGAGCAGGGAAAACCCCAGGGGACCTCACCCATGGGTGATGTCCTGGCATGGCTAAACATTCGAAGCCTGGGATACCCCACAGTAAGAGGAGCTTATTTTTGTGCCCATGATACTATTTAGTGACATCTGAAAGAAGCTGTGAACCAGCTTAGCACCACTTCTCTGTGGCAACATCTTACTCTTCCAGAGCATTCATCTGCTAGGCTGTCCTAGCAGGACATCAGGCACATCCACCAAGGTCCTGTGAGGTGTCTTGGTACTAAATTCTCCAGGATTCAACTTGTCACACAGGTAGTTTTTAAGCTCTGCCTCCTAAAACCTGCTTGCAAATTATTTTTGCTTGCAGCTGGCAAAGAGAATGGCACAGGATCACTTCACACTGCAGACAGCTGCACAGCTCCTGAGCCATGAGAAAGCCCTTCAGTATCACCAAGCATCCCTGGGGCTACATTGACCCTGACTCAACTAACCACCAGCTTCTTCCCTTAGGTAAACCCTCCTGGATGGGCCTTGGGGGTCTGTGGCACCACATGGTGCTGCTGCCCCAGGAAGCAGTGGGTGTCACTGGAGCCTGTTTCACACAGCACCATGGCTGCTGGTTTTCTTCAGAGGTTTTTGGGTTTTTTTTGGAGGTGGTTGGAGTTTTTTCACTTGGGAAAAGAGGCTGATTTTGTTTCCTGTGCTGCTGCTGCTGCAACCTCCCTGCCCAGACCTGACCTGCTTTAATAGCACAGCCAAACCAGCCCAGATCGAGCAGCTTCACTCACAGGCATGCAGAGCCCAGCCACCCCACCACGTGCTGCTCACCAGCAGTGTCCCCCCCCCGCTTTAGTGCAGACTGCAGGACAGGCATTTGCCAAGAAATGTCACACTTGGAGTCTTTGCCTCCCACTCAAACGCTTTCTGAGAGATTTATCAAACAGAAAACAGAGAGGGAGAAGCCTTAGGGAGCAGCATGCTGGGCAGGAACTCATTTCATCCAGTTTCCTGAAGTTCTATTTTACAAGTTACCTATTTCTGAGCTTCATGGACCCTTGCAGGCCTGCTTCTCCCACCAGTGGATGTCAGCACACATTGGGACCCCTCTGAACTTAGAGCTGTGGAGAAGGATAGAAAAACCTGAAGATTAACCTCCCCCTACTTCAAAATACCCCAGTCTCACAGACTGCAGCTCCTACTGCACCAGGAGAGCTGGCATTTCACTCACCACAGCATCACCAGGTTGGAAAAGCCCTTTGAGATCATCCAGTCCAACCATCCCTGCCCTGTGCTGACCCACATCCCTGAGCACCTCATCTCCCCTCTGTTAAACACCCCCAGGGCTGGGGACTCAGCCCCCTCCCTGGGCAGCCTGTGCCACAGCCCCACAGCTCTGCCAGGGAAGAACTTTGCCCTCCCAGCTGAGCTGACCCTGCCCTGGGGCAGCTTGAGCCCATTTCCTCTTGTCTCATCTCCTGTCCCCTGGCTGAAGAGACCCTCGCCCACCTCTCTGCACCCTCCTGGCAGGGCAGGGGAGGTGGGGAGAAGGTCTCCCCTCAGCCTCCTCTTCTCCAGGCTCAACACCCCCAGCTCCCTCAGCTGCTCCTCAGAGGAGTTGGTTGGGCAACCTTGTGTAGCTCCAGGCCTGGAGGTTGGTGGCCCTGCCTGTGGCAGGGGGGTTGGAGTTCTGTGATCCTTGGGGTCCCTTCCAACCCAGACCAGTCTATGATTCTATGATCTGCCCTCCAGCCCCTTCCCCAGCCTGGCTGCCCATCCAGGAACATTAGTTCCTGTGGAGCAGCTTCTGTATGGGCTGCTATGAGCAGTGTATGGCTCAGCCCACGGGGCAGGTCTGTACACAGGGTGAGTTGGCAGCACTCATCATCACCCCAAATACATCTGGCACATCAGCAGCTCGTGGATTGGCTCTTCCCCAGCTGAATCTCCTGTCTGTTTGTTGCTGGGGGGCAAACAGATCAGAGCAGCACGAGGTGTTTATCTGAGTGAAGAGCCTGTTTAATTGCAGGAGGGGAGATGGCACAGTGGGATCCAACGTGCCCTGGCGACTGCGGGCAGGAACGTGGGGAACAGCTGAAGGCTGCAGTGATGTGAACAGAGCCAAAGGTACCCAGGAATCCTCAGGGAGAGAGAAATACAACCCTTCTGCCATCCCTGGTTGGAATCAGTGACTTGGAAACACATTCTCTGCAGTGAGATGGCTGAAAGAAGCCTGGGTGCTTATTTGCATTGGGTCCATCACAACCTGCTCCCGTCTTCCACCCTGGATGGGCTTATCCCAACTCCTGCAGCCCAAGCTGGGTTGGGGCAAAACCAGCTCCTGAACTGTGACTATGTTCCTGACAATGGAGAGGAGGGATCACAGAGACACACTGCAGAGAAGCAGGGCTGGTCTGCTTGTCATATGCTTTGGCTCATACTGCACCTCTGCTTTCCACCCCAAGCTCTGCAACAGCCCTTCTGCCAGGGTCCTGCTCTCCCCAGCAAGCACCACCACATCCAGGCAGGATAGAACCATTCCAGTCAGCCTCAGGCAGTCACACTCTCCCTATTCAAATGGGAATTTAAAAAAAAAAAAAAATCTCCAAAAGGAATTGCTCATTTAGTAATCAGACACCCAAATTCACTGAATTGGCCTGCAAATCTCAGCCACAAACAGTTCCACAGCCTGAACTACCTGGTGCATCCCACCTGCCACTACTTCAGCTGAAAAAGTTAGTCAAGCTTTGAGAACTTTAACAAAAATCAGCCTGCAAGCACCACCCAAAGCAAAACCAGCCACAGCACAGAGCCCTCCTGCTCCAAACCTGCAGAGATATTCTAAGAGAGAATAATTAACAACTGATCACTCAAACCAACTGCCTTTTGCTTTATTAATCCCCCACCTTTTGAAGCCAGCACACTTGATGCTGTCTCCTCTGCATGAGGAGCTAAATGCTCCAGAGTCAAAGGAGAGGGGCAAAGTTTGGCACCTCTCTGAACCACCTTGTGCAGGAGCTTGTTTCAGCCCAGGGAAACAAGCTGGGAAACCCAGTGGCCATAGAAACTCTTCAGCCTGAGATACCTGCTTTCAAGGTGGGTCCCAGGATTACCTGGGGGCTGGGAGTGGGATGCTTTTGGCAGTTCTTGGGACATAAACTGCATTCAAATACCCTATCAGGGCTGCTTCCCCCCCACCCCCCTCTTTTCTATAGGGTAATGGGATAAGGGGGTTGTGATATCCTTAAAATATCACCCCCACACCACTGTCCTTTTGCTTGCCTTGCTCTGCATTGAACTCAGCAATGAGAAGCCTGGGGTGGATGGGAGCAGAGTTTGGAGGCACCCCAAGCCTGCTGGCTCAAACCACATGTATCCAGCCCTGCCTGTGTCTCTGCCTGCTGGCTGCAGGTGCTTTGTGCCACTCTGCACCTAGCTTGGGTATTAAGGTACAACTCACTGTGCAATGGTACCAGTGGACACAGATAATAATGCAAATGCTTGTGGTTGACCTGCTAATCCAGCCTGAGCCTTGGTGCTGTGTCCTTTGGAGGTGTTCTGACTCATTCAGGAAGATGGGTGTGAGTTGTGTGCAGGTTTATACCCTTGCTTCTTTGGCAAACCCAATATTAAAGCATTCTGCAGATAAACAGTGAAACAGCCTTTTTTTCCTGGTCCAGATGATGAGGGCTTTTCCTCTTCAGAGCTGAAAATCCCAGTGTGCTTCTCCCCTGGAGACTGAGAACCCTGACTTAGCTCCTGGCTGCACCCTGGCCTAACAAATGAGTCTTGAGTCCTTCCAGAGGTAACCTCAGGTTGGTGAAAAATGCTGCAAACCAGAGTCCAAGAGACTCCTGATAGCCCAGAGCCTGCCAAACCCCCAAAGAAACCTGGTTCCTACTGGGTTGCTTTCAAAAGCTCCACATAGTTGACTAATGAAGCCTTTTAAAAACAAAAAAGCATAGAAACAAGCTGTACAGCCTGACTCTGTGTCCCATATTTCTACAGTGAGTCTCTTCCCATATAATTTTTGTCTTGAAATGTCACCTTTGCTTTTTATTTTATGTTTTCCAAGCTTTTATTTTTAGATCTGGAATGGTAACAGTCCTGTTCTTAGCCCTTTATATTCCTCCTAGATAGAGTTGAACACTATTTGGGTCTTTTTTCACTATTTCTTTAATTTTAAACCATTGTCATGTTGGAAAAGCAGTGTCATTTTTTTCCTAAGCTGGCAAACTCTATCATGTTGAAAGAATCACAAAGAAAATGAAAATAAACAAGACTGAAAGACAGGTTGCAATCCAGCACGTGCTTCTTTGTATTCCTCTAGTAACAATAAGACAAACTGGAATCAGAAATGCTGCAGGTTCACTGGTTTTCCATGCCAAAACTGCAAGGAGAGAGGGCATTATTTTGCATAGGATAGCAGAAAAAGGTGAAGTTCTGGGTTTAAACCTGCTTATACTGCTGAAAAATGATGCAGGTAGAGGTTTACCTGCAGCTCTGCTAAGCTCTTCTTGCAACTGAGTATTTACTCATGGCTGCACTCCAGAGTAAGGAGAAACTTTGGTTTGACTGGCACAACAAAGCCAGACACTGCTCCTTCCCTCACCCTTCACATGACACGTGGGCAGAACCTGTTATTACCTTGCAAGGTGAGTAAATGGCCTTCCAGTCCCTGAAGGGAGCAGAGAAACAGGAGGGGAATCAGCTTGTTAAAGGGTAGGCCATGGCAGGGCAAGGGGGATGGAGTGCAGCTGGAGGAGGGAAGGGTTAGATTAGATATTAGGGGGAAGTTTTTTACAGAGAGAGTGGTGAGGGGCTGGAACAGGCTGCCCAGAGAGGGGGTGGGTGCCCCATCCCTGGGGGTGTTCCAGGCCAGGTTGGATGGGGCCCTGGGCAACCTTGTGTAGCTCCAGGCCTGGAGGTTGGTGGCCCTGCCTGTGGCAGGGGGTTGGAGCTCTGTGATCCTTGGGGTCCCTTCCAACCCAGACCAGTTGGTAATTCTATGATTCTTCAGAGAAAGAGCTATTCCTCTGAGGAGGAGGCCATGGTGTAAGGCCTCAGACCTCACCCACAAGAAGCTCAGTGCAGGGCTGCACTAATAACCACTGAGCCAAGAGAGGACTCACTCCTGTCCCCAGTGTTCACACCTGCTGAATCCTGCAAAAACCCAGCCAGCCTCTTCTGGCACAGAGAGTCCTGGGCAACTGTCACTTAGCTACTGAAAGCTGATGGGATAAAAGAAGTGCTGCTCCTCTACCTTTCTGAGGGTGGAGAAGGTGGTGTGGGGCTTCCTCTTCTGCTTCATCTGCTGCCCCGATGGTCTCTGGATTCTCTCTGGTGACATCCTCAGGGTCTTTGGCTCTGAAGTGAAGCAGTCTTGTTTCTGGCATGGTCCTTTCAGCTTTCTGACACGATTCACTGGCCGCAGAAAGCATACAGTCCTCATCAAGGTAATTTATACCAAATTCACCTGGTGGAAAGAGAATCCAGCTCTCACTGCTTGTTACTCAGCTACCAGGTCTCCAGCAATGCAAGGCATGACCAAGGGTTGACTGGAAAATGGGGTGGGGGGTGATGACCACTGACCACTGCTAATACAGGTTTCTGGGGCAGGGATCATGTCACTGCTTTCTGTAGTTATCAGCCCTTTCTGGGTTATCAGCCTAACACCACACTTCTGTCTAAGTCCCAAGGACCTGCATTCCCTGGAGAGCTCTACCACGCCCAGTGTGGCAGAGAAGAGGGGACCTAACAGTGTCAGAAGGGAAGGGGTGACCAGGGAGCTTCAGTAGAGGTTACAGAGAGGATGGGACTCAAGTGACTCCAGCAAGGCTGCAGGGATCTCTCTGCCCCAGTCACTCCAGATGCACCAGCAGCAGCCCTTACCTTCTGCTGGCAAGCCAATGTTGTAAGAGAAGCATCCAACCTACCTGCTCCTCACTCCCAATCACTCACCCAGTCTTTTTAAGAAGGAGACTGCATCCTGGTAGCCATGGGTAAAAAACTGCTCTGTAACCTGCAGGGAGAAGGTGGCAGTCAGGGCACAGGGGCCAGTTCCAGGGGCCTCACGGTTCTGGGGACCTGTACAAGGGGCTCACCTGATGTGCAGGAAGGTGAAAAATATACTGCAAGCGGCAGATGTTTCTCTTGGAGATGTGCAGGATGCAGTCAGAGAGCTGGAGAGTGAGGAAGGCAGCAGGGCTGTCCTTGGGACAGATGTCATACTCGCCGGCGAAGGCAGACACGGTGATCGTGGTGCGGGACACGTAGTTGGACCTCCACATGGCAAGCTCCCCATCCACGTAACGCTAGGAGGGAACCATAGACTGGGCTGGGTTGGAAGGGACCCCAAGGATGACAAAGCTCCAACCCCCCTGCCACAGGCAGGGCCACCAACCTCCAGGCCTGGAGCTACACAAGGTTGCCCAGGGCCCCGGCCAACCTGGCCTTGAACACCCCCAGGGACGGGGCACCCACCCCCTCTCTGGGCAGCCTGTTCCAGCCCCTCACCACTCTCTCTG
>VZTU01026607.1:33610-45405 GCA_013400835.1 Zapornia atra
TCCCATCCACCACAATCCCCAAGTCCTTCTCAGCAGGGCTACTCTCAAGAAGCTCTTCTCCCAGGCTGTATCTATGTCTGGGATTCTTCCAGCCCAAGTGTAGCCCCTGACACTTGGCAGTGCTGAACCTCATTAGATTCCCCTGGGCCCATCTTTCCAGCCTGTCCAGATCCCTCTGGATGGCTTCCTGTCCTTCTAGGGTGTCAACCACACCACTCAGCTTGGTGTCACCTGCATGAGAGAAGACAAGGAGCTGTGAGCCTGCTGTGCTACACTTGGCTTTCCTCCCCACCCAAACCAGACTGAGGTGCTGAGGCTACAGAGGTTCCCTGTGTGCTCCAGGTCTACAGCCACCACCCTTCCAGCTGAAAAAGGCAATGGAATGTAGGGGAAGCACTGCAGGAGGAGTTGAGCTGCAGGTGGATGCTTGGTGAGAAGGTCACTTCTGTCTGCAGGAAGGTCAGATTGTGGGGTACCCAGGCTCAGAATTTGCCTCTGCAGACACAGTGTGAACACAGCATTGAACTAATTTGGTGGCAAACAGGTACAGACACTAAATTTAATGTCACCACTGGAGAAAGGACAGAGCACAGATAGGCCCAGGATAGGGCCTCCAGACCACAAGGCTACTCACCACTCCATGGTATGTGGGAGGTACAATTCCAAAGTACAGAGGGATGAAGCAGCTGCATACCAAGGCCTGAGGGGGAGGTGGAAAGCAGAGAGGTGAGCAAGAGCCACAAAAACCTGATGCCTCTGAGGACAGCAGCTCATCTGTGAATCACAGAATGGTAGGGGTTGGAAGGGACCTCTGGAGATCATCTATAGTCCAACTCCCCTGCTCAAGCAGGATACCCTAGAGCAGGTTGCACAGCATCATGTCCAGGTGGGTTTGGAATATCTCCAGAGAAGGAAAATGCCAAAACAAGGACCCAGAGCTGGGTTATTGGGCACCACTGACCATGTCTGATACCCACAGCCAGCGCTGGACAAGGAGTAACAAGTGAAACACCTCATTTCTCCTCCCTCCATCCTCAGGCCCTGTAGATAATTCAACCAACAGCCAAAAGGGCTGATGTTTTATTGTTTCCAGCTTGTGCTTCAGAGGGGAGCAAGAGCAGAATTCACGGCACAGACTGCCTGCTGGTGCAGTGAGGCAGGGAGAGGCAGTGAGTCTCACACAGCTCCTTCCCTTGGGGGGCAGCAGTGGCTGCTCTCACCTGAATGAGGTCCTCCTTCGAGGTGAACTCAGACACCACCACGCTCCTCCAGTCACACACACGGGTGAGGATAACATGCAGCTTTCCAGACACCAGCTGGTGGGCGTTAGGAGGCAGGTATTTGTTTAAGATACCCCTCAAGGCTTGGATGACTTTTCCTCCAGGAAGATGCACAAAGAAAGATGTTCTCACAGCACTGAAGAAGTCTGACTTCATGTCATCTAAAGGAAAGCAGAACAATTATCCCACATCCCTTGTGCTGTTATTTCTCTACTTTCTGGGCTGCTGGTAAATGCTCATAAAGAGCCATTATTTTCATTAGAGCTGAAGCTCTCATGATTGGATCCAGATTTTTCCAAGAACCTTCAATACTGCAGGAAGCAGAAGGATTTTGATTTATTTGCCCATTTCCCCCACAAGACATCTTTAAAATTTTTGAGATACAGGAGAATATTGACAGGAAGCCTTTGCTTTTCCTCCCCTTGGCTCTGCATCTGCCCCTCATGTTTTTCTCAGCTCTGTGACTATAACTCTCTCTTTCATGCAGCAGCACTGCTGATCTTCTCTATATCCAGTATTTTCCTCCCTCTCTGTGTTTTGGGACTCTACCACTGACTACAGATGCCTTCTTAGGGGGGCCATTTCCATTTTCTATATGATATTCTTGCCATTAATTCAAATTAATAAGATGCAATGGCTTATTTAATAACTATATATAGTCTATTTTTTCTGTGCTGGTTAATTTACCCATATAAATGAAGTAAAATTCTGGAATTTTAACCACTGATTAAGGATCATTTTTTAAAAAAAACCCAGACTTCTGCAACTCCAACATTTCCAGACCTCTTTAGACACACAATAAATGGAAGCTCACAGCCCTTACCCATGTTACAGCCACACAGCATGCCTGTAGCTACAATCGACCCCGAAGAGGCTCCATAGACCTTGGAAGCAGAATTCAGGATGCCAGGGGACAATTTCTGCAGAGCAGCCATCACTCCAGCTTCATAGAGCACCAAGAAACTGCAGCCTCTGAGCAGGATGGAGAAAGGTCTTCTCTTGTTTCCATTCATCTTCATCACCTCTGCTAACACCAAGCATTCAAGCCACAAGAAAGCAGCTGCCCAGCACAGGCTCAGAGGTTCTTTCTACAGCTGGCTAATACTTGGCTGTTCCCAACCTGCTTCTGGCCACGCTCTTGCTGCCTTATATCTCTCTGTTTGACATAAATCTCCAAGCCAAACGTCCAGTGAAACAACAGCAGTGGGCAGAAGGGGGATGATGTGATGTCTTAATACCTAAGGCCACTCATTAAAATAAGATGACTCCATTGCAATGTGTTCCTAAGGTGTGAACTGAGCTGCTGAAGCCCTGGGGCGATGTGGAGGGCTACATGTCATGCTGATGTGTTGGGGAAGCAGCCCAGGGGTGGTTAGCAGAGAGAAAATCTGCTTTCCCAAGCTGGTGGATGGTTTTAGCAGCACCCTGGGGTCCCAGCCCAAGTTTCCAGCCCCTTGGGAGGTAAGAATCAGTAAATATTCCCTGGCCCACAGGAGTCTTGCAAGATGCTGCTCCAAACTGTCTTGCCCCATTTGTAACAGGTTACCAAACCTCATCCCAGGGAGTGGAGAAGCTGGGGAAGGTGACTGGATTATTAAAGAAATCACAACCCAAATTGTCCTCCTAGTTTCACAATTTTAGGGGTTGAGTTTGCTTACAAAAGCCTAAAAATACAGTCCAGGTAACAGCTCACAGCTTAATCCACCCTCTAAATGGCTGAGGTTTGGGTAGGGCAGCAGGTAAAGAGTAAAGAGGGGAAGAAAATATCTGCTGCACAGTGATCCACTGATGATCCACCCAGAAACACAAAGCCTTCTTAGCCTTGCAGCTAGGCAAGGCATTGGGAAACTGCTATGGGAAAAGCTGCCCTGAAAGCTGGGCAAGTGCAGGACCAGCTGTCCAACACAAACAGTAAGGACTTGGACATATTTATGAGATACAGAGAATTCTACCCAGTGCCCTCAGGTAAAAAGGCTTCCAAACCCACCCAGGAGATGACGTTCTCCCTCCTGCTGTGGGCTGAGGCAGTGCCAGGTGAGTTTTGTGGCTGGGTGCAGCCCTGATCCCCACAAAGGGGGATGAAAAGAAACACTGATGATCACACAGCAGCTGTACTGGACTTGCTGGTACTAACAGGGCTGTGCTTTCCCATAAATCCCAAACTCTTACTGTCCAAGTACCATTTTCACAGCCTTGTTAATCCAGCTGCAATTCCACATGGGAGCAGTGGATGCCACCACCCAGCTCCACCCAGGAGCCAAGGCACTAAGCTCCTTGCACACACCTTGCCTGAGCATTGCACATCCCACTGCTGAACTGCAAAGGAAAACTGAAGGCTCCAGAAGAGAAGAAGAAATATATTCTGTGCCTACTAGGAATCATTTTCCATCTACCCTTTAGTGGAAGGAAGCCCTGAGGTTTAACTGCAATGAGTCCATCCCAGAAGCTTGCTCTGTGCTGGTTTTTGGATGCAAGAGGGATGTGGCATTTGAAACCCACTGGTGAGCCATGCACAGGAAGCTCAAGGTACTGGCAGGCTGCAATGAGGTCCCCCCACAGCCTTCTCTTCTCCAGGCTGACCCAGCCCAGCTCCCTCAGCCTCTCTCCACAGGTGAGCTGCTCCAGCCCTCTGAGCATCTTTGTGGCTCCTCTGAACCATTACCAAGGCATTAAACGTGCAGCAGATGAGCAGGTACCCCTGTGATCTGTGGCATTTAACTGCCTGTAGGGTCAGTTCTTCCCAGGCTGACCCCCAGGTTGCCAGAAACAGCATCTCCTGCAATGGAAAGCAAGGAAAAGCCACATCTTGGATGCTTTTTTCACTCAGCCACGTGTAACAAATTCATTTCCCTTAGACAACAGCAGCCACTCCAGATGCACCACGCTGGATGAGGAAGCTTTTAGCTAGGCAGGATGTATGGGGTGAGAAGCAGCAGTCATGAGGGGCTGAGCTCATCCAAACTGTGTGCTGAGTCACCTCCCCAAATTTTCTAACCCAGCTACACTTGTATCAGTGCCCAACACCAATCTAAAAGCCCCACCACACTCAGAAAATCCCCAGCAGGGACAAACCCTGCACAGGACCAGGAAGGATTTTAAACCCTGAAGCTACTGATGCAAAGGGCACTTGGAAAGAAAAAAAACCAAGGTGACTGACTGCAAGATGTCGAGCTGGAGAGGGTTCATGGCCTGGCAGAACAGCAAAGCTCCCCCAAGATCTCCAGAACAGAGACATACTGCCCCTTGCTCTCTCTTGGGGTAGGCAGAGATTAGCCCAAGCTGTCTCCTCTGTCACATCCTGGAACAAAAGGATGTGAGTTCTGGCTTTGGCTTCACGTTTGTCACCCCACCACCAAAGGATGCCATCGGCCTTGCCCACAGCCTGTGTCTTGTTCCTCCACAGAAGCCCAGCCTCTGCTGCTTCTGTGAATTATCAGGAGCAACCTGCCATGCCAGAGAGCCCAAAATAGTGAAACTGGGCATTCCTTACAGCTACAGCAGGAGAAGAAAGTAAGGGATTAGGGGGGAGAAAGAAATCACTACAGAATTTCAAGACAACAGCTTTATTTTGGGTTAAAATCTCATGTAAGCGTCTAATCTTCACAAAACCCTGCTTAAGTCTCTCACCTTCTGAGCTGAATAATTTTATTTGCATCTAAACAGCCTGTAAACGGATTAACCAAGGAGTTTCCTTGGCACCTCCTCAGTTTAGTGCACTGGAACAGGAGCATGAACAAAGGTGTGGTGCTGACAGTGGTCTGAACTTGCCCATGCCAAGGGAAATGCTGTTCCTCCCAGCGTGGCAACCCTGTGCTCACCCCGTGCAGCCCGAGTGTTATATCAGCACTGACCTAGAAACAAACCACTTGCTGTCTCCTGACCAGAAAAGGCTGAGGCTGGTCCCAGAGACCATGTTCCCATCTGCCCACCAAAACACTTTTACCAGAGTTGAAAACACAGTCAACATCTTCACCACCAATTTCACAGCGAACCTTCACTGTCAGTAGGAAAAGAAAAAAGGGATTAACAATCCATCCTAGAACCATAAGATTAGTATTACTGTGATTTGGCAGCACCCAGATGTGCCACAACACACACTTTTCCCCATTTTTTCCACAGGAATGTGGCACATGAACCTCTGATCTACACTATACTTAGCATTAGATAAACCCTTCCCCAGCTCACATGTCAAGTATCTCATCCAGGCACATGACATGATGTCACTGTCTATGCCAGCCAAACTGTCCTAAGGGTGATGAAAACACTGATTTCTCAAGTGTCCTACAGCTGCAGAAAAGGCTGCAGCACAAGGTGCTTGCAAACAGACTGCTGCAACGAGGCCAAGTCTCTCTGCTGTAGATCCTCTGCTGTGCACATGCAGTTTTGAGGACAGGAGTGCTTGCAGCAGGTCATCTCCAGTCTGAGGAAGATAGTAAGGCCACAGTGTTACATTAACAAAATACCTTTGTAATAAACGCTTCACAGTATCAGAACAATGGGACTCCAGCCCCTTTTCAGGCTGGGAAGAGCTGGGAAGAGCTGCCAGAGTCACACTCAACCTTTCCAGCTTGTTCATTATGTGCACACTGCCAGGGAGGTTTTCAGTGCTCTCAGCTGATGGGATTGCTGCTGCCACCCCAGAGAGCGAGTCAGCAGCCACACGGGAGGGAAAGCTCCAAGGACAAGGTCAACTTTGCCACTTCAGTGTCTGAAGCTCCCCACCTGCACAAGGGACCCACACGCCCCAAGGCAGCCTCTGGTCACCCCACACAGGCAGTTTAACCAAAAGGACCTCTCAGGTTCTGAAGGGAAGAGCCACAGCTTGCAGGAAACCCTCCTCGTTCTCCTGGGCCGTTCAGCATTTCCTACCAGTAACAGCAGCCACTAATAAAGCTAAAGAGCCAGGAGACACGAACTCCTCCGCGATAAGGCAGCCGGTGGTAGCGGCAACAGGCCCAGCCTCTCGCCTCCACATTCCCCCGGACACAGGGAGCGAGGAGGCGGCCCTGCCTCAGGCATTCCCCCGAGGGGGCACCTCAGAGCCGCCAGCCCAGGGCTCGCCAAGGGCTGAACCCCGCCCCTCGCGAAGGGCCGAGGCCGCTGCAGGGCTCTTCAGGGCGCGGCCCGATGGAGGGGTGCCGGCCCCGCCTCAGCCCGGCGGGCAGAACCCACACACCGGAGGAGCCGGCTGGCCGCTCCCTGCCCTGCCGCCAGCCATCGCTCCCTGCCCGCCTAGCCTCGCTCCCGCCGCACTGACATCACGCAGCCCCCGGCAAGCACCTTCTTCCTTCTCCTTCCCCTTCCAGCTCCGTAGCGCCCAAAAGAAAGAGCGAAACATGACTCAAAACGGAAAAAACCCGAAGCAATTAACCGAAGGAGAAAAAAACCCCACCTAAAGAAAAGCAAGGTGCGCGCCCCTCGCGGTTATAAAGGCTCCCGATAAGCGCATGCGCAAGGCTGGCCTTTGCGGGGCGCGCCATGTTGGAGAAGGGCAAGAGTGAGGGCAGGGGGCCCCGCCCCCTCGCGCCGGTATAAAAGGGCGGGCGGGGGGCAGCTGCCCCTCACTGGAGTGATGAGCTGGGCGAGGACTCAGTCTCCTGTCTGTTCCGATAGCCCTCCTTTTTTTCCCCCTAGGTTAAGTCTTAGTTTGCTCTGTGGAGACAGGATAAGGGGCAATGGCTGCAAGTTGGGGTATGGGAAGTTCTGCACCAACATGGGGAAGAACTTCTTCCCAGTGAGGGTGCCAGAGCCCTGGGACAGGCTGCCCAGGGGGTGTGGAGTCTCCCTCTCTGGAGAGATTCCAGCCCCATCTGGACACCGACCTGTGTGCCCTGTCCTAGGGACCCTGCTCTGGCAGGGGGTTGGACCCCATGGGCTCTGGAGGCCCCTTCCAACCCCTATGATTCTATGTGTGTTGTAGGTGAGGTGGAATCTAAGTCTGTAGGCTGGGGGTCTTGGAGGGGCATGGGGGCATGTGAAAGCAACCTTCCCTGAGTCTTCTTTGCATGTAGCTGCTGTCTGGGGGACAGCTGCTTTCCTTGAAAACAAATGAACAAATTAACAGCCTGAAGCAACTTCTCAGGGGTTTTTTTTTCCTAATTAGAATTGGAAATAACAGCTCAAAAATTGAGGTTGAGAGCCCAGAAGAGAGCTGTGCTGTCCACCTCTCCTGGTCGAAGCAGTGTCAGCCAGGAGATTGAACCAGGGGGCTAAAGGCCTGGCTTAGCTGTGCAGGAGTGCTGGGTTTAAACAACAAACTATTGTAGGAGGGTTTAGTAAGCCTGGGTAGATGGGCCTATGTGTGTCGGGGCTCCCCCAGACTCTTGGCAGTAGTTGCAGCCTCCTGAGGTGCAGCTGCTGGTGATGAAAGGCACCAGCTGCTTTGCACTGGGAAGGCATGGAAACTGTAGGGAGAACTCAAAATATTTATCAATAAGGGCTTCAGAAGCTTAAATAATGAGAAATAACAGACTTCTTTTTCCCTGTCAGGTCTGGCTGTGCCTTGTGGCAGGGTGCTTCACTGAGGGGTCATCAGTTCAGTCAGGAGAACCGTCCTGCTCCGTGTAGGTGTCGGGGCCTTCCCCAGCTCCGCTCTGGCTGTTCAATGCTTGAAGCGATCACAAGCTCCCTGAGACTCTGTAGGGACAAGACTAAAGCATTTATGGGCGAGCTGATGATCAGCTTTCCAGTCTTTTCACTGCTTTGTGCTTAACTATGGCACCGAGCTCTCAGCAAGCAGATGGTTTGACCTTCCTCCTGTCTTACTCGTCAGAGCGGGTTGGGCTGTGAGTCGCTGAGGGTCTGTCTGCGAGCGGAGCAGGGTGGCTCTGCCATCTGGCACAGGCCTTGGACATGTTGTATTGTGTGGGTTGTCAGCTTTGGGGTTGGTGTCCATACAAGCAGCTCCCTGGCAGCACCTGTGTGCTTTACAGCCCAAGTGATTCAAAAGAAGCTTTTGGAAGGAAAAAGGCTCCTTGTGGTGGTGTCATTGTGTCAGATGTAATCACCCAGTCTAGAATAAAGCCCTGTATTTTAAGGAACAGTCCTGAAATGGCTGGGGCAAAGGACTGGGGGAGACCAAATGGAGCTTGTTCTCCTTATGTCCATCGAAAACCTGGCAGGCTGTGCAGTGTGAATTGTGAATTACATCATCATACCAAAGTCAAGCCATTAATGAGGCCAGTAACAACCTATATGAGAGCATTAAGTACCTTGGGAAGATGGAAGCAACCTCAGGGAGCCTTTGGCATCTCTCTGACTTTTGGGAAGGAGGACAGTACTCTTTACTGTGCTGAGTTTGACTTGGAGTGGCTTTGTAGCAAGGGTGTGTGGGTGAATCCCCAGGGCTCTTAACAGAGCTCAGTATTTTCAAGCCACAGCCCTTTGTGCCTCAGTTTCCCTGTTGTAAAGGAGGGACACAGCAGGTTGTAAGCACATGGGGGAGTTGCAGCTATGGATTTATGGAGGGACCCATCTGCCCAGGCTGGGTTGGTGTGAGATGCACGATTTTCTCTCCAGAAGGAAATGACTTGTTGATCAGATGGCAGGGCAGCAGGGTTTCAGGTGGAGGGGAGGGGGTTGTGCTTGGAGGGTGACATGCACAGCAAGGCAGCACACCTCTCCTTCTGTCCCTGGTCTGCCTGGCTTTCTGGATGAGTCACATCCCTTCTGTCCCTACGTGCAGCTAATGGGGGAGATTGAAGTGGAAAGTCAGACCCTGCTGGTAGGGACCACACTGGCACCAAATGTGGATCAGAGCCAAAGGCTCCTGCTCCTTCTGGACAAATGACTGGTTTGCCTTCAGGCAGGACCACACCAAGCCCCAGGCTGCATCCCTGCCCTTCCCTGGCCACTTCCCCTGGGATAAACTACCAAATCCTGGTGTCCCATGGAGGCAATGCCCAGAGCCAGGTCATGGAAAGGGGAGGGAGGGATGAGCCAAGCTGGGGCACCCAGGGAGCTGGTGGTAGGAAAAGCAACCAGACACACTTAGGCTTTTTGTAATCAATAGATCGATCTGCCTTTACTCCCACGGGATCTCAGGGAAGCCCTGGGCTACACTGGATGGAGAGAGTGAGAGCTTCATCTCAGCCAAGGCCAGCAGTGCAAGGGGAAATCTGGCTCTGGGCTTTCCAGTGATTGATCACAGGGTAGAGGAGAGTTGAGCCCAGCGCAGGTGGTTGCAGAACTTGAAGTGATGCTCTCTTTTGGGGAGAGGACAAGGGGCCCTTCATTCACCCCGAGGAAATCTTTAGCGATGCAAATTGGGAACAGTCATCATGCCTTCATGTCTCTGCAGGGGAAACAAGCCTGCACGGGGATGTGTGCTTCCAGAGCTCTGCCCCTGGATTTCTGCAGAGCTTCACAAGAGGGCAGAAAACTGCTGCAGAAACGCCTGTAGCTCCGGGAGCAGGACTGGCTTTCTGATGGAAGATTCTGAGGGACGCTCTGGGCTGCTCAGAGGCAGACGTGTACCGCAGACTTGCCAGGAGACCTGGCAGAAACATGTAGCAGAGAGCAAAAACAAGAGAAGCATCTTTGCCGTGAGCACCCTGTGGGAATGGTTGTGCACTTCATGGGAGCAGAGTCAGAGCTTCTCTCTCTGTCTCCTGGGGAGGGCACCAGGATCCATCCCAACTCACAAAGGGGGATTTATTCCAGATGCAAACATGGGGAAAGTGGGAAGGAGAAGTGGAGCTGGGGGAGAAGATGGGGAGGGTGTTAACACAGGGTTGTGGGAGGCTGGATGCGGTTGTGTGGCTAGCTGTTCCCTTGCTTGGCTAAAGTTCAGCCCCTCTTGTCCCAAACATGCTGCTTCTCCTGTTTCCAGCAGTTCCCAAACAGGAGTTGTGGTTTACACCAGTGCACTGGCCTGGTAATGGGTGATGGAGGGAGATGAGCTACCCGTGGTGCATCCAAACCATCCACCACCACAGACAGGCACAGGGGGTGTTTGGGGAGACCTGTTACCTCAAGTGTGCACAGGGGTGGCTGCTTCTGGCTTTACTTATGTGTGGCTGAGGGAGAAGCCTGCTGTGGCCAGGTCAAAGGCACCAGCCTTGGCCTTGGGGAGCTCCAAGTCTGCCAGCATTGAGGAAGCCTTTACAGGAACCTGCATGTACAGAAGTAGAGTCATGCCTAACCCTGCTTCTCCAGCTCCTGTCAGGGTACCTGGGGTGCTGGTGATACACCATGTGTCTGGCACCACAGGGAGCAGCAGCCAGCAGTCCCAGTCCTTTCCCACAGGCTTCAGCAGAGCCCCAGTAGCCCTTCTCTCAGTGCTGAGGGTCAAAGGAGCATCTCTGAACCTTGACAAGAAGGAAGCTGGGAGGGCTGATCTTTCACTCCTGCTTTTTCCTACCAAGCTCCTGGTACCTTGGGCTCTGACTGCCCAGAAACAAGCTTCTCCATGGCTGGGATGGGTCTTGAATGTTTTCTCCCTCACCCCCTTCATGAAGCTGAGAGGCCACCCTCAGGCTCTGGCTATCCTCACTCCCCTCCCTGGGTTTGTCTGCATGAACAGAGCCCAGGAGTCCTGCCTGCTGCCTGTAACCCCCAGACAACACCCACCCGCTCGCTGTGGGAGCAGATGGTGAGCGGTGTGGAGCAGAAGGCTGCCTGAAACCAGCTGATGGTGTAACTGTGCAGGGCAGCCCCGGGGCTGGGAGTGCTCCCTCTTGCAAACTGGGATGATGAGGAGGAGGGATTGTGGCCTGTTTAAGTGCTGGGAAGATGCAGCAGGACTGTTTGGACCTGGACTCAGAACTAAATGTCTTGCAAAGCCAAGTCTTAACTTCTTCAACCCTCATCTGTGAGCTGGGATTTGCTTGGGATGCCAGGCTGCCTCCCAGGGAAGCACAGGGCTGGAGAGAGGGCTGGTGGCAACTGGGCCATGGGTTTTTCCCCAGTGGTGACTCCAGCCTGGAGGTGGGACTTGCTCAGGTGCTTTGGGAAATCACTGCCAAGAGCTTCCAATCCCTTGCAGGCTGCTTTCCCTTTGCAGTTGGGGTTTGTTGGGGTTTGAGGTTTTTTGGTTTATTTTTTATAAAAGCTACTAAAAATAAATCTTTAGTTGTAAAGCAAAATAAACACACTGCCATCTTTCATTCCAGTTATTATACAGTAGCTGGCATTCTTTAGACAAAGCTTAAAATAACCATGAACATACCAGTGCAAATAAAGGGGTGAGTCATGGTTGTTAATGCAGGATTAGAAGTATTGCTGGTGGCTCTCCTGCTGTGCACCATTCCTTGCTCTCTCAAGCAGATACAAGGTTTTGGCTGGCCTGGTGAAAGAAAATTTGGGACCCCATCCATTCCAGGCCCTGGTGAATGGGACCTGTGGAAGGAGGTTTGAAACCAGGGTCTCTTTTGGTTTGTTTATACAATCTCTGGAGCTGTGGGGTGTAAGGGTGGTGTGGTGTGAACTGTCAGGAGGAATTAGACTTGCAGCTTGTGATTTGGCTATGGAAGCCTGATTTTTGAGGGGTTAAATGAGGAATCACAGAATCACAGA